>BMAW01024613.1:0-46191 GCA_019974015.1 Nephila pilipes
TTTACTTGTTGTAACACGCAATATTGTAGCTATAAAAAAAGATTTTAAAATATAAAATAAAATATCTCGGATTTTAAAAATAAAAACACACATCAAAACATTGTTCGAATGCATTTCAAACACAATTCAACCAGAATAACTCAGGTTTTAGTTTTTAAACATATTTCAATCCCATTACATAAGGTAAGTAAAAAAAAACTTCTGAAATGTGTACCTAAGGAAGAGAAATTTATATGCGTGATTTATAAGTTTGTAAGATATATATTTATGTTAATAAAGTACTGGGTGTATTTCAAATTATAAAAATAAAAATATCACCTAGTTCAAACTCGAACATCGCTTCATATAAATATCTGGTTTATTTATGTAATTTATACACGAAGTTTTTCAGACAGGCTATTTTGTTTAGCTGAATACTCATTTCTTTCTATCTCCCGTTATAAAGGTTATTTTTTTTAAACAAAAGTTTCTCGATTTAAAAAAGATGTTCAATTCTGAATAATTTATATTATAAAGACATTATCCCATGAATAATTTATACCAAAATTAAAAGTGATAAGTTTTGGTAGAGAACGAAAATAATTTTATTATTATCTCTTCAAAATATAATGAATCTCTTTGTAGAAAATGTGGGTGGGAAAGATAAGAACAATACATCAGAACCCTACATTGATCGGCGAAAGTACTAGTCTCTCATTAAGTTTGGTTTCATTTATCAAGCAATCATAGTCAACATCCAATAAGGAAATGTAACGGAATTTTAAAATTACTATTGAAATGTCTGTAATGGTATATATATATAAAAAACATCCAACTTTTTTATATGGTAGATGTTCAAGAAACCGTGCAAAAAAAATTTTGTAAATAAATACATAGTGACATACATGGTAAATATTTTGGGATATGTTCCACAACTTTCAAATTTAAAGATGAAATAATACCCAAATATTTGCACAGAAAAACGTGTAAAAAAAGTAATAATGAATCCATATTATATAATTTATAAAATAAAAACAGTTCATTTTATTGCAAGTATTAAAGTTATGTATTGTGGGAAAAAATTTAATCTATAGGTACACAACATATAAAATTGAAATTGAATTTGAATAAAACTCTTGACTAACAACTATTCATCGCTGTTTTATAATATAAAAGTGCACGTTTATTGCTGTGAACTGATCAAAATGCTATCATCATGAGTAGATGTGTCAGAAAATGTCTAGCACAACTGTCGCTGGATACAAATGAAGAATTTTGTTCGTTATTAACGGCCTCTGTTATTATTTTATTATTTTTTTGTTACAAAGTCTGTTTATTAGCGGTCGTATGCTTTTTTTTTTTTTTTTTTTTACTTCTCAAGATTTATATAATTTTGATATTCTTGCTATATACAAACTTCACGTTAATATTTCAACGCATACTTTACAATGGGATCATGTGAGTAAGAAAGGACCTGCAGAAGAAAATTCTCAAGCCCCTCGCGTAATCTAAATCAGCTGTTAATAGCTGAACTTCCCTTCGACTTCTTGTCTGCTATCGATTTCTTTGTTATCATGAACTTACCATCGAAGACAATAGGATCAGTTGTTACAATTGAGAGAGGAAGAATCATAGGGATGATAGAAACTCCTTGTGTCAGCTCATGAGTAGCAAGTCGTTCTGAATTTACAGGAAGAGATGCTGAAAAACATGGACAAAAGAGAGGTTATTTACACGGTGACCTTGCTCAGTATGCCCTCGATTGCATCAATATCTGAGATAAACTTATCACAACACATACGGACTGCACGCAAACTCAACCATCTTATTGTTCACTTACACAAGCAGCAACTTCATTACGGCCTCTATACCACCCGTACTATCACAAGGCGCCTTGGTTGAAGGACAGTTGCTATCATGGTGTATTACGTATACTACCCCATTGACACTCCACTCACCTTCTTCTCCGTTCGGAGTGGTGTAGCGTTCGAAGGATTGAATTGCAAACTTCAATGGAATCAGGTCGTCTTATCGAATCCAGATTCAATTTTGGTGCAGTGATGATAATCGTGTACGTGCATGGAGGCCCCGTGGTAGAACGTCCGATTTCTTGCATACAGCGATACCCTGGTCAACTGAGATGACAGTATAGGGTGCCAATGCATACATCACACGGACACTCTTAATATTGATCCACGGCACCATGATAGCCTGTGAGGTACGTTCGCATTTTTTTTCAGCCACATGTGTTGCCACTTATAGCAGGGCTCCTGGTGGGAACCATTATTTCTTTTTCAACAGGGATAATGTTCTGACACACAGCAAGTGATTTCACAGACTCTGACTTCAAGTTACATTTTATCTTTCCCCTGACCTTCTATCCTCTAGTAGTTTAGTAATCAATCGGTGAGAAAATTTAGAACAGCAGGTTGCAGCTTCAGTTTGACGAATTATAAGTATGTTTACAGAATGTAGAATTAAATGTTGCATCATCACATGGAACTTCATCATTGCCCGACCATATTAAGCCAGATCATGCATTCATGTTAGAGGTGGCCCAATAGTAGTACTACAATTAATCTTCTATTCATTTGTTATACAATAAAATGACCATTTTGTTTGATTTTTTTAACCGCTTTCATCAACATTTGTACTAACGTGTGTAAATTTATATATTTATTCTGGACAGCTGAGGTGTGTGCAATTATTTGTGACAATGAGTATATATATGTATATATATATATATATATATATATATATATATATATATATATATATATATATATATATATATCACTTTTAAATTGCATTTTTCTTAAATTATTTCGGTACGGCATTTCTATTTATTTCATTTTAATTTTAACTTTATTTTTATCTAGTTACAACCTTCAAAAAAACTCCGTGGACGACAGATTTTCTGAAGTCGTTTTCGCCTTCGAACTGAAATCCCATCCCTTAACGCCTTCCGCTTTATTGCTATATGCTTCAGTTTATTACAGCGTCCTCAATGGTAAATGCGCTTTGTAACTTACTTCAACTTGTTTCGGTAGTTCCCTACTCATGAACGTCCAGGCGCCGTTGCTCCGATCACCATTATAGTTGATTACAATTGCTTAAAATTTTATTTAAATGATGCAACTTTAACTTTTAGCACCTGATGAGAGGTATAGTTTTTAATTTTAAAAAACAGGTACTCAATTTTGTAAATGTTACCACACATATATATATATATATATATATATATATATATACGAAATAAGTATGAATATAACCAATAAAAAATTATACCAAAGTTGTAGCAAAAATAAATTCTAAAAGTTTAATGTAAAATAAAAACTGATAAAAATAATATTACTACTAAATCAATATTAAATTAATGTAATTACAATGCCGATTTCCCTTTAAAGTTGTAGGAATAATAATGGAAAACTACTACCAAAATACTAATAACTCACAAGGCTATAGTATAAAATATCCAACCATAAAAGTAAAAATAAATGTAATCGGATTTCTTTAAAATAAAATGTAATGAATATCGATGATTACAATATTCATTTTGACAATAGTCCAAATCATATTTGTTTTGAGGACTCAATCAACAGATTTGTTAGATACCATCTCACACCATATGATATCATAATAATTCGATAGAGATATGAATTGAACCCAGGTCACTGACATTATTATGGAAATAATCCTATAATATTCGAAATAAAATAAGAAATGCAAATATATTGAAGATAAAATACAACACAACCCATTATTGCCACAATTATTCCAAACATTATTTTGCACAAACGCAACAATGTCAATTATCTCGAAGGAAGAATTATAGTTTTGGTGACAAGTAGACGTTTGTAGTTAATATGAGAAGTTTTCATACCAGCTCTATCTTTTTTTACCCTTCCTGGGACACGTGGTGCTATTGGCCTTCCAGACCATTGATATGGTGACAAATTCATCAGTTCTTTCAAATACAGAGCACAATTTTCAGTGTTATCTTTTTTTTTTTTAACTTTCTACGCGATCTCTATTGCAGATTACTTACGTATGTAATAAAAATTACCATCTTCTAAATGTTTTGAATCAGTTTCATAATATCTTGCCAATGAGACTAAAACCTATTTGTTATGGTTTTCAAGTTCGATTCTGAAAATGCTCGTCAAAACAATGAACCAGCATATCAGCAAAAGGGAACCAATGGTCAAGAATTCTAAAATTTCAACTTTATGATTTCTGGTCTATCCAGAATTTGTCACTGACCTTCTTGGGGAATTTTCAGTCCTCAAACAATTGTTTGTATTGGAAAGCTTCCGAAGAAGAGAACGTGAGCATGCAAATTATTATGACATATAACATAGGCTTCGAGAGGGAGAGAGAGAGAGGGAGGGAGGGGAGAGAGAGGAGGGGAGGGGGAAAGAGGGAGGGAGGGGGGGAGAGGGGAGTGGAGGGAGAGAGAGAGAGAGATTTGACTCTGTAGCTGAGCTTCTTAAGCTAAATTAAATTGTTCAGAGGATGTCGTCCTCCTTCCTTACCCGACCTCTACACATTACAACTTGTACAGTTAATGGCAAAAAATTCTTGATATTGAATTTATGTTTTGATACTCTCTTTGTTGTATTTAAATGATCTTTTGTATCCACCCAGTGAGATCTCCAAAATTAGGATCTTGAGGTGGCAGACCACCTGCATTTAATATGTACAGAACTCATATCCTTCCAAAGGTTATTGATTGATCTCTGTTAAAAAATTAGTGAGCTCATGATGTTATATACAGAGCCATCACATTTTCCCTCTTTGGGTATGAATCTTTTTAGCTAAAAAATACTGCAGAAATTAAATTTATAACTATTTCAATTATTTCCAGTATTATAGAAATAAGGATCACAAGGACAAATAAAAGGTATAAACATAACCTTTATGTATCTCTTTCCTCTTATTTTTATAGAAAGGTTTCGTTGTAAAAAATCAATCCTAGAAATATTAAAGGATAGTTTAGATAATGCTAGATATTCGGTGAAATATATTATGGTTTAGAGTTAGCTCATCTGACAATTACACACCTTTGTGTGCAAGTTTTCTTTCTCTCTCTCTCTCTCTCTCATTTTGCTATTTACTGCCAAACTTAAATTATTTTAATAGCACTAGGAATTAGATCCAATGTAAATATTTTTGCGTTTAATCTAGATTATTTCTTCCTTTATATCTTTAATGATGATTTGTTTTATCATCGGTTGAGAAACTTCATGTTACAATAAACCAAATACGGTTTAGATGGCTTTAAGAGTTCATGAAAATTCTACATGTTCTAGTGTATTAAATCTATAATCTACAGATTAATGTTGAGTACCAGTGTTGAAATGTCAACACGTGAAGACGTTAATTCTGATGATGTGGTAATCCTTGGTACTTCTATAAAATGGTTCTTCTAGTTTTGACAAAAATTTCATCTTGTATATTACCGTATTAACTTCATATTTTTATTCTCCAAAAATCACTTAATACTGAAACTAATATGTCTCCGTTTTCTTTTAACCTGCAAAAAAACTTCATTGAGATCTACGACAAGAAAAACGCAGGTTTCACTCCCTACATCCTGTAAATATTCTAAACCAGACTCATCTCATTAATTAGAAAACATATTATCTGAAGGCAAAAAAAGAAACTTCAATTTATTATACAAATAGTTACCATGTTTTTTTGAATGAAATCATTTAAATCTTGGATTTCAAAGTCAGTTACTCATCTATTAGTTTATTCATATTTGTTTGGTTATAATTTTATTTTTAAAGAAGAACTATTCTTTTCGTTTGCATTACATCTTATCTTTGAAAAATGCAAAGATTTGAGATTATATGTTTCTTTTTCTGCAAAAGCAAACAATTCTTTGATATCGCATGTCTTGAAATTATATGGGGATGTAAGCAATTTAAAACATACATTACTACTTTTTTAGCCATTCTATATTCGTTCATATAAATTTAAGTACACTCATAAAAAATGTCTTAAAACAATAAATGCATAGCATTAATGTCTCAGCCAAACCACTTTAGCAAAAAACTTTGAGATATTATATATTTATGATTAAAATTTGATTCTCAGATAAGATTTTCCCGGTGAAAATATTGATCAAACTCATTTTGAATTGATTCTTTTATCAAATGTATACAGAAAGGTCACATAGAATTGATGATTTTAGTTAAGCATGTGGAGAGGAACTTTGAATGGAACAAAAAATCTCAATTTTTTTCTGATGATATTGAAGAGTCGACTGGTCAGTGGCGGAAATAAATTGGTTATTTTAATTGAAATAACCTTAAAACTCACATATATATATATATATATATACATATCAACCCTATTTTCTCATAATAGAGAAAGAAGCCTGCAAAAGCACTGAATGAACATCCTCAAGATTTAAAACGTAAAGAGAGATAGGGCTAGGCTGGGAGAAAGGGTGACGATCCTTTCTTTATAATCTAAAAAAAGATTTAGTGAATCCAGAAATCTTTGTTAATCAACAACTTTAAAGAGGTTCGTGACACTGTAACAAGATTCTCTCGAAATAGGCTTAGAACTGGAGCTATAAATAATATTTGTGAAAATTAGTTAGGGTGGTTTATTTAGGTGCTAAAAAATAAAGCATTCCAAAAAGGGAAATGGAAGTTAAAAAATTGAAGAAAAGAAAACGAAAAAATGGTAAAGGTTCATCACAATATCTCTTTTCGCACACATCAATAAACATTGAAAGCATAATATATATATACATAGTGATATTATTGTTAGATATATACTAGAAATATAATTAAAGTTACATCAATTAAAGACTTTGTAGAACCTGTTTCTAGCATCGATGAGAAACTGAATAATATGCTATATGAATCATGGAGAAAAAGATTTCTAACATAAAAATTAGGTATAAATTTTGGACCACCAGGTGGTGTTTAGGAATATTCATATGCAACCCGTAAAATCTCTATATAAACTTCGGTGCAGTCATAGCCAGAGAATCATCTGCGTTTGCTCACGTTAATCATCCTCTCATGAAAAAAAAAATCGAGTTTTACCGGTAAACTACTTATCAGAACGGCAACCACTTAGCTGCTGCTCAGCGCAGAATATTGTCTTTTAAAGGATCATTGAAAAAGGTCCTTATTTGAGGATTGGTTTGAGAAAGATGATCATGAAATTTTGGAATGGTATAGAGATTTGGGTGCTGCCCGGAAGAGGGACGGGAAACTGTCTTAAAACTTCCGAATTCATTACTTACATGGTTAAAAGAGCCTCCAATTCACATCTATCTTCAGCAAGTGGTCGATCAGTGCCCACTTGAGTTGAGATTCTGTATTCATTCTTCAGATCCATTTTTAAAATGGTATCCGTATAGATCCATGTAATGCAAACGCTGAAACCTCGTGTAAATCACAAAACACGCCTTGAATTGCTTGCCGCCTTGGCGAGAATGGAAGTTGATGACGCGTGGCCTTGGAAAATTCTATTGTCAGATGAGTACACTTTTATTTAGATGGAGCTGTTAATAGTCATAACTGCTGCACTTGGAGTGCTTCACCTCCCAATGTCCTGCACTCAACAACCACCATTCTGCTTAATGTGACTACTTTTGATGGATTTACTGGTTATCTTCGACCTTTTTTTCTTTAAGACTCTATATTCCACAAGGTCTCTAAAAGAGTTCTGTCCTGAGTACTCGGTATAGAGAACTCCTTCACCTGGTGGCTCCTTCTCTTACAGGGAAACGACAAAAGTTTGCAAACCACCATTCTTATGCAAGATGTGAGCAACTCCTAACATTATGCCAAGTCAAAGCACTGCTTAGTGCTAACATTAATGATCATCGTATCCAGACATTTTCCCGAATTTATGGCTCTCTTGTTTATCCGACTTCAACTCCGTGATTTTCGATTGGCATTTCTAAAAAAGACCGTGTTTATAAAGGAGGAATTAGGATTTTACTTGATTTGAAAGCTAGCAGATTATACGCCACATGTGGCTGAAATCCTCGTGAGTTGTTTATACCATTGAAAACGTTATAAATGCGTTTTCTCGCAATCACGTTATTGATGTAAATGGATACATATTGAGTATATTCTGTAACTTGAATAAATTTTAACCTTTCTTAACATATTTTTTGTTCTTCTTAAAATACATTTCCTCCCCTATACCAAAATTGAATGATTTTTTTTTATTGCAGAAACCTTTTCCTTAATTGTCCATATATAGAAACGTTTCATCAGAACCTCGATAAGTAGAACGTGTTCTATACAGGCCCCTGAATTGTGTAACTTTAATTATAACTGCCTGGTATATATGGCGATTAGCATGCAATCGACATTTCTGATCACTTGATACACTTCAAGAGAAATTTTCGTTTTATATATATATAAGCAAATTAATAATAAAAATACAAAAATTAACAGAAAGAATATAGATAACTTACAAATCAGTAAAAAAATACAAAACTGAAAGAAACAAATATTTATAGGTAAATGAATAATATCTTAATGCATAGTTGAATATCCACCATGAAATAGAACATCTTCTTCACATTAGGGACTAAATTTTAACGCATGTTTTATGGTACCAACACTCCTCATGAGTAAAAATTGAATCAATCTAAATAGTAAATTAAAATAGACGAAATGAAAAACAAATTAAGAAGCAAAATTTTATCAATTATGCACACTTTTTAAACAAATTACTTACCACATTTCCTCTTTATATATATATATATACAAGAACAAAAATTCTATGAGTATTGTCTCCTTTAATTTTTACTTAAGTAAAACGGGAGTTTTTTAACTTGAAGCAGCCTCTGGAGTGTCATCTAGAATATTATAAAAATCTCACTGTTCTCAAAGAGTTAAAAGTTGAATAATTTGTAATGCGCAAACTAGTCGGAAAGAGAAGATGCATTGGTGTTTAATTTAATTATATCAAAGTAAAGGTACTGTTCCTCACACACATACAGATGATATATGTATATATATATATATATATATATATATATATATATATATATATAAATATATATATATATATATATATATATATATATATATAAATAATGCATAACAGAAATGAAAAAAATAGAAAAGTGTCATATCCAATATCTTTGTTAATAATATAAACAAGAGTCGGATCATTTTATTCTTTCACTTACAATTCTTTTTAAAAATTTGAAGGAAAATTTAGAAGAATCAAGACATTGGAAACAAAACGTCATTAATGGTTATCTTCATAATGGGCAATATTCTTATAGTTTTTGTATCAAGAATAATATTTTTCTTGAAGTTTTTGATTACTATAAAAGATTATTTTGTTTTTAGGTATTGTTTTTATGTTGCTAACTTGTTTATGTATGTTATATGTTGTTATTTGTCTAGAAAAAATTCATGAAAATATATTCAATTTTTCATCTAATATTGTTTTATGTTTTATGGTGCTTATATGACATATTTTTAATCCTATTACATTCTTCTTTTATGCTTCTTCTTTCTTTGAGTTAACAGAAAATTAAAAGTAGGTTCAGAAAAAACTCAGTACTTAAAATTATTTTTCATTATTTGAGTTCTAGTTTAAGATATTAACATCTTTAAAAAAACACACAGACAAATTTATTCAACTTTTATTTTTTTTCTTAGATTTTCAGCTTGAAATACAGCCCTTTGTGTAATTTCTCTTCATCATCTTCATAAAAAAAGGACTAAAATTACAACCTCGGAAAATAAATTCATTGAACGAGTAAGAAATATCGCTTGCAATTCTTAACAAAATCATCATTCACCCAAAGGGTTTCTTTATTACTAAATTGTAATTATGTTGAAAATTGTATTAAAAAAAATGCTTAATCATAACATTATTCTCACGGTTAAAATAATTTCATCGTAACTGAAACATAGGAAACTATGGGAAAAAATTATTCAAGCTAAGAAAGTGTCGTAATCTAAAGAGAGAAAAGAGATATTTCTATATATTTTTTTTTTCTTTCATTTCTATAATTTAACGCACAAAATAAGTAGAATGTTGCTATTTTCTTCTGTAAAGAATACCATAATTCATTCAGAAAAAACTTCATCTTACGCTCAAACATACTTTTTTTAACACCCAAATATATAGAAAAAAGAGATTTAATTATTTTTTATTTCAAATTCAAACAATTTACCATCATGGATTATTAAAATTAACAAAAATTAAAGATAAATTAATTGTAATAGTTTAATTTATGAGCACTCTTAGTCGTGCTGAAAATAGAATCTTACTTACCTTTTTTTCGTGACGTGCTAAAATTTGATAAAATATTCATATCTTTTCTCATCGCAGTTGCATTTCAGTTCAGAATGGACAGATTTTGATAGCCAAAAGTAAAAAAATTATGAAAATCTGGTAATTCCCATTAAAAAAAAGATGACACTCAATTTCATTTTGATACTGAGATATATGAGCATCGCACCTTTAATGGCTTGAGATCTTTGGTTCACTGGTTGTCGTGTTTTCGTACTTAATAGCCCATTACTCCCCCAATGCGGAAACATCGAACACTTTTCTAGCTGTCGCAATATCCTTTCTAATAAAAAATGGATCGAAGTCAGAAATGCATCTGATTGTCTGTTATGACTGGATACCTGAAAATAAACAAATTTTTCACTTTTTTGTGACTTACTACACCAGCCATTTTTTGATTATAATGTTAACTTAAGCATTTTCATTTCTGTGCTTTCCGCTCAATTTGAATCCATTTTATCAATTGAAACCATAAAGTATCCAAAAGATCAAAACAATGTAAGTTTCTGAAGAATTGTATTTTTTCAAAATTTTGAAATCTTTAAAATATATTTTAAAGAGCAGGAAAAACCCATACACGAATTATGAAAAAAAAGATATAAAATATTTTAAAAAATTAGAGATAAAAGGTAATTCAGAAAACCTTCATTAATTTTTGTTCTTTCAAATATAATTTACGGTCTCAAAAAAAATAAAGTCTTAAATTTTTTTGAGAAATAATTAAAAACTCCATAAGATTAATACTACGATTACGAAATCAAGATTATCAGTAGACAAAAGCCTTCAGTTTTTTACCTGGAAGAAGCTCTGTAATATATTGAATTTAATAGAAATTTTTTGAATACTTCTTTATACAATAATTTTAATCGTGATAATTTCAAATAATTTAATTTACGAACTTCAATCTGGTTTAGCCCTCTCTTATTTTAAACAAGCTTAGCTTTTAACAATAAACGGTGGTACCTTAAAATAAAACTGTGTATACTCAATTTTAATAATTATTGAAAATTTAAACACCTAATCTCATTTACTGGTTTTTTTTTTTTTTTTTTTTGTCTTTCAAAAGAATTTTTACATTTCTATGTTTATAATTATTTTTATCATATCAAATGCAGTGGTTAAAATTCTTAATTGATTATGATGCTTCCATTTATTGTTTTTTTTTACCTTAAACTCGAAATTTAGTATGTTTCAAATTCTGAAATGCTCTTCAAAAATGGTGAGGTATCCTATTAGTATCTTGATTTTGCTGGGTTTATAAAATTCCCCTAAATAAATATTTATAATAAACTCCACTTTAAACTTATTTACATAGTTATTTATTAATAAAACGTTTATATTGTAACTTTAAATTATAAATTTTTCTAGTTTTAAACGCATGCATTGAAGAGCTCAAATGATTTCAAATTCATACTCACTAATTATAATTTTGGTGAATCATTTCTACATGAAGGTCCTTGAAGTGTATGTTCAATAACATTAGCATATCTATCAATGGATAGTTTTATCACATATGTTTATAACATTTGGTGTTCTATTGATGTTTATATTAATGTATATGTCTGATCAATATAAGTATGCTTATCAATATGTCTATCAGTTTTCTATGTGTATTATGCATATATAATATCAACGTTACGTTTATCACGTATGTGTTCGAACAACAGAGCAAATTAAAATCCAAAGCAATGGATTTGGGTTTTTTTTCGATATTCACACAGATTGTATACATTCACTGTTCCTGAAAGCTCAAGCTATTAATCAATGGTCTTGATCAAATCTGGGGAAAGAATACAGGGCCAAATCAGAATTGTGAAAGGACAAGTCATTCAATATTCGTCAAAAGGTTTCTTAGGCCAATTTATAACATCCCAGTACGACCATTCGCCGGAACACGATACGCCCCGCGAATTCTATCTGTTTCCTATGTGATATTCCAGCTAAAAGAAACAAGGATTAAACTGTTGAAAAAATTGTAGTAGTACATTTTATAAAACATACAAAAAAATAAGAGTATTGAAAATAGGAACAAATCTAAGACTGAAAAAAAACTATTTTCAGAAATAATGAAAATCAAATCCATATTAATGTAAATCTCGCAAAAGTTACTTAAAGAATCAAATAATCGTAATTTTAACTAAACTGTTTAATAACCAACAGTTTAAAACTAATAAAGTTATGGAGGAGCCAAAATTCTAGAAAAATGGAAATAAGTAATTTCCGCTTCTAATCCACTAACTAATAAATACATAAATAATCCAATGGGTGTTATATGGGTAACTACAGGGTAACCATTATACTTAGTAAATTGCATAATAAGATGATAACAAAACCAAACCTGTGAAATTCAGCACAACAAAAAATAATAATAAAGAAGGAGAGGTATTCAATTGATCAGCACAAAATGCCTAATTACATCTAAACATCATCTAAAATATTTTCACACCCAATTAAAACAACCAAACTAAAAAAAGAGTTAAATTAAGAAAACCAAAAACTAATCACAAAGGTTACAAATCAAGGAAATATGAAATACTTACTAACCACACTCGCCACGTAAATACAAAATATGATCCATATAAACATTATGTATCCAAGTATAAATGGTATTTGAAGCTATAAAAAAACTTCTGAACATATTGCATCAAAAAACTAAAATTAAAAAATAAAACTAATACAAACCGAGTAAACTCTACACAATTGTACCCCAATTCTTCAATATACCAATACCTCGTGAATGATTTCTCCGCCAAAGAGAGTAAAAAAATTTTAATTGACTGATTTAAAGGTAACTCACGAATTTGACGATTGATCTGAAGGAAAACGAAGAATCAGTATACTTAAATTTACATTTATAATTAATAAAACTCAATAATAAACTTACTCAAAACTTTTTTTTAAAAAAAAACAAATAATTCGGAGTAAAATGGAAGAAAATGAAAATAAATACCAAACATTAAAAATGTTTCACCCTTAGAGAGAAAAAACTTATTCAAAAACTTTCGGTATATATAATAACTCATAAAGAGAGATTGGAAAACTGAGAGGAATCAGAGGAGACGAGGCAAGAATAAAATTAAAAAATAAGATAAAAAATAAAAAAACAATAACAATAATAATAATGGCGTGTGTGTGTGTGTGTGTGTGTGTGTGTCGTGTGTGTGTGTGTGTGTGTGTGTGTGTGTGTGTGTGTGTGTGTGTGTGTGTGTGTGTGTGTGGTGTGTCGGTGTGTGTGTGTGTGTGTGTGTGTCAGAACTGAATTGTCCATCGGTACTTCATTCAATGGAATGCGTGGATGCAACCAACATCACTTTCCAGACTAGAATTTATGTCCTTTTCTACCCAAATCATCCTCGGTTGACATGGTCTCTGAATGTGTAGCAGGATTCCAAAAGCATCTCTCGCCTTAAAACACGATTGCTTTGAATCGAAATATTCGATGACAACTTTTATACTTTTTTTTGAGTGAAACATTTATACCAATTCTACTGTCCTTGTAACAACAAAAAAATTTCAGGACTATTTCTTTTGAATTGCAAAATTAAGATCTCAAGGCTTTTTTTTTAAACCCGAATTCAATTTCTTGAACCTCCAATAGAGTCTTTAATTTACAACAATTTGAATGTTTTCTAGAAAATCTAAAAGAAAACTAAATCTATCCCTTTGAGAAGACAACAATTTGATTTCAAAGAATAAAGATAATTGCTGTTCTCTTTGGGAAACGCAAGAGAGAAGAGGAATAAATTACAGTTTCTTTCTTTCAGAGGCATTACTTTCTTTCTTCAGAATCATCATATTTTACTATTCAGTGAACGTGTTACATCGACCATTAATGGTTTTACCTGCTTGCAGTGTTCTTAATGTTTTTTTTTCTTCTTGTTTTGAAATAGCTCATGAAAGATTTGTTAAAATAAATTTGCATCTATACATTTTTTCCATCGAAATGATTTTAATATATTCAGTTTCTCTTACCATCTGTTTATATACATTATTTAGAATCTTTGTAGAAACTCCTTTTGCTAATATTTCTTTGTTAAACTAGATTAAAGAATTTATAAAATGATCGTAAGTCTTTGTGTAAAAAACACGCAAGTTTTTATATATATAAATATGCTTTTTAGACTATTACTTTCTCAACCATTTTGATCCACCGCCATCTCTAAAAAAAGTTAATATACCCTCTTTCAGAGATAAAAAGAAGCTATAATCCCATTCTGAAAAATAGTAGATGTGAATATTGAGATTTTCTAATAAATATTTAAAATATTCGGAAAGTCAGGGAAAAAGAAAGTAACGTGAGAACATTCCGTCTATTCGTATTTTAATGACAAATGATAACTTAGATTCTTAAGAAATTGAGGTACATTTTGCATGTAATGCTGAAAAGAGTATATCAAGAAAATGCCATCAACATGTAAACATAGAAATTTGATAGTCACATAATAAGTTATTAAAAGATACCTGGAACTTATGTAAGAATTAATTGTGACATAACATTTGAAAACAATTTTTTTATAAAGAAGAAAAAATTCTATTTAGGTAATGAGAATTTTATTATAAATTAATTAACTATTTTCTTTGAAGCTTGTAAATTTATAGTCTGTATATAAATATGATTTTTAAAAAAAATTTGATGTAGTTATTAAAATGAATTGATATTTATATGGAACTAATAAAGCTGTTATGACTTCTGAGATAGTTATTTTACTTAATATGTAGTCAAACTATTTAACAAACCTACAAATGTAATTCTACATTAATTAATTCTAAAAACTATTAATAATCCATAAGATTTTCTAAAATAAAAATTTTTTAAAATTAGTGAGCAGAAGTCTGGAAGAAAAAAATCTTTAAAACAATTATTTATTTTTTCAGAAAAATTGGTAGCATTATGTAATATGACATTTCCAAAAAAAAAGTTTAACATTAAAATCTCATAAAAAACCCTTATAAAATTTAGAACATCAACTAAGGGTTCGAATACATAACTACTCCTTATTTGCAGTAAAAAAATTGCAAAAATTTATTCAAAATATTGTACATAGGTTCAAGAGTACTGCCACATTTATTAAAAACGGTGCTGATCGATGAAATATATTAATAATAAATAGATTTATGTGCTATCTACAAGTTACATTGACAGATCTTTTTTTAAATTCTAACATATATGCGGATTTATTAAATGTTCTTAAAAGGATTTATAAGAAATTTAATATTTTATGAGATTATTATGTACAATAAAATATTTAATTACAAGTTATGAGAGGTTAAAGGAAATTATACAGTGTTTAGTAATATATATAAACAGATTAAAAGTTTACGTCAAAGTAGGCCTACAAGTAATTATTTTAACCTTAATTTATCTATATTTTTATAACGATATTTTTTTAGAATAGCAGTTTTAGAATGTTTAAATATATTAATGATATTATTTTCTTTCAAATTAATAAAAATAAAGTTGTTAGAACTTTCCTACATTTATAAAAGTATTTAAATTTACTACAAGCTATTTTTAAAGCGAAATATTTAAGTATTCGTTAGAAATAAAAGATATTAAAATTTCGTGTTATATCTATCATAAAAACGACATTTTCTTTTCTTCAATTTTCATGAAGTTCTATTATTGGAAAATCCGTTAAGTGTGTTTATTTTTAGTAAATTGAGAAATAGCCAAATCTAGTGTAATATCAGAGAATATTTACATTAACCTGATCAGAGCTTAAGAAAATTTGTTTGGATGTAGAATTTCCTATGAATTTTACTCAGAGTAATTTAAAATATAATAATTATAATTATGATTTTTTTTTCTTTGCTTAGGTTTTAAAATTTATTTAATTTTTGTCTTTATGTATTGTTTTTAAATATAGTTCCTCCCCCATTTTGTTTAGTTTTTAATTTTTTTTTTTTTTTTTTTTTTTCTATTTTCCCTTTTCGCTGTTTTAAAACCTTACGCATTTATTTGCACTAGAACCCTTTCTCTCTGATAGTGAACACTGCAATACTGCCGGATTTAACAAGACAGGAAAATACTGATTTGTTATTAAATACGTTGTTTGTTGTCGCAATGCATATGTATCTTGTAGGAAACGAGACTATATCAAATATTTCTGTTACACCGTTGGTAACAGCTGTAAATAGTTAGTTATGTTTTGAGAAGAATAAAGTGATGTGTTGATACTTTCAGTCTAATTTAATACCGACGAGTCCACTACATATCTCATGTCAGTTTATTAATCTAATGTAATCTGATTCGTTTTTGGATTATGTTTTTTCTCTGGTTTTTTGATTGTTATATATATAGGATATTTCAATTTATCTATTTATATTTCTTATTTGTTTCCATATATTGCTATGTGGTATTTGGTATTCTTTAAGCTGTATGAACTTTCCGCATCTTTTATATAACATTTGTCTGTAAGAAATTACCACATTTTTCTATATTACATTTGTCGGTAAAAAATGTTGGGCCTGTAAAGCTTGTTAAGCCTGCTAATCTTTCATAACCCAGTTTAAGAATTTATAAACGTTATATTTTATTTTATTATAGTTTATTTTGGTCATTGGTTTTCTTTATTTTTAATGCCTGGGTTTAGATTTTTTTCATATTGTGAAGCTTATCTCTTTGTTATTTTTTTTCATACATTCTCCCATGCATATTTTTTTCTATCTTAATCATTTTTGGTGTAATTCTCTTTTTTCCAAGTTTTAGCAATAAACCTTCATTTCTTTTTTTTCGTTACTTTTTCAATGATCTAAGAAATTATGTTTAAATTTTCAATGTAGTTTTGTGAAAGATTGTTTAGCTTTAGTTTTATTTTATGTTTGTATTACTTCTAAACCTACTTCAAAGGTTTTTATATTAAAAATTATTATTTTAATTATATACATACATATGTGTGTGTTATGAATCCACAAAGCATCTTTTCTTCTTTTTAACTTTCTTTCTCTTTTTCGATACTATTCTTAAACCTTATTAAATCACAACAGCCAACTTTCATGTGCTTTATAGCTTCAACTATCACTTTCGCTTTGCAAAAGTGCACATATGGTGCAAATATCCCAAATGTCTATTAATTACATCCTAAGCAGAAGTCCAGGACTTTTTTTTTATTTTTTGTGGTATTTAAGCCAGCGTTAAATGTTAGCCGTTCTTTTTTCGCGCAGCTTCTTGCCTTGTTAGCATGTGTATAATCAACTTCTGCGTTTTATGCTATACATTGTGTATTAAAAATGAATGATCACTATATATAAATATATGAAAATTAAAACCTATAGAACTGTTTCTGTTTATTTTCCTCACCATCATGTAATATATATATGTAGTATTTTCCATCCAATTATTATTAAGCAATTAATTTTATTTTTTCAATCTACTGTAAAACCAGTTCCTCCGATACTCAATAGATGTCGCCACGATTCAAGAGTCATGTGATAAGCTCATGCAGCGCCACCTATCCCAGAACAAAACTGAGTGAAGCTCGTTTTCGCGCTCTCTTCTCTCTTTTGCCGCCACTTTCTCCGCTTCTCTTCTCCTTAGCTACACGCGTCGGAAGTAAACTTAAAACGCCCAAGCGCGTTCCAGCGCCCAGCGCCAATATGGGTTAAATGAGGCAGCCATCTATCTTTATCTGATGAACTGGTCAACTTACTTTTCATATAATATTGTAAATACTTTTCATTCTTCATCATCTCTCCTAATAAACAAGTAAAGCTACTGCGAGCTTCATCCTTGAATATCGTCAACAACATTACATGGAATCCGAAATTACCCCCCCTAGACAACCAGCCCATTGCGTAAGAGCAAACCATCGTAGATTCGGGATGAACAATCTCCATCACCCCAGTTTCTACATATATATATATATATATATATATATATATATCAATTACATGGTGGCGAGACATAGCAAAGCAGCATAAACGTGGTTCATATCATATGAAAAAAAGCATTTCTCCCCCAGACCCATGGGTAGCGACTTCCAAGTGATTCTAACTGTGAGAACAAAAAATTATTTTTTAAAAAAAAAAATAGAGCAATATTTGCCAGCTTGAAGATAGTTTCAATATCATATAATTTATATCAAAATTTAAAATGCAATTTTTTGAGAGAAACATGGAAAACAATATTGCAGATGGATACCAGTTTCGTGTTTCAAGAATGCTGTAAACAATGACATTTGTGTAGAGTGCTTACACTTTTTAACATTATCTATCGCTAATGTGTGGCATTGGATTTAAAAAAATTAACATCATTTTGTCGCTTTCATCAACTGTTAAACTTAAGAATTCAAAACCTTTTACATTTTTGTGTGAATGGAATTTGGAAAGTTAAGATTTTACATGGTACAATATAGTTCATATTTTAACAAGAAAATTTCTGTGATTATAATTTAGAATAGTTTACAAACCTTACCAACAAATAATTTGTTGCCAGAGGCATTTTACGCGTACAATACAATATTGTAGATAACATCAGCAAAAGAAACTAATTTTGATTTAAACCAAAGTGTTATGTATAGCTAAAAATTTTGTTTAAGACAAGATCCTAGAGAAATCAGTTTTATGTGGTCAGTTTTTTCACAAATATTTTTAACAAAGTGTTCAGAGACAGTTTACGTATACAATTCAATATTGTAAGCAACACATGTAAAAATATAAGTTTTTCTTTATAATAATACATTGCTTTCAGCATTTAATTATAACAAAATGTATATGATTATAATTTATATGTATTACATTTATTGTATCCCAAATACAGTGTTCTATGGCAAACCCAATACGTTATTGTAAACACACATTTCAGTAATCATCAATGAAATTCGGATAATTTATAAAAATTATATGTTTTCATTTTAATCTTACTGTGATCTAGTCAACGACAATTTCTCAACCATAACCGTATTCTAATTATAGCTAGAGCAGTGTGGTCTGTTGTGATAGAACCTTGCCTCTCTTGTTCGCAAGTGAAACTGGATATGTTAATTATTTATTTATATTATTTATTAATTTCCTTAATTCATCTTCACCTTGAAATACCGTACCAGAGAAATCATCTAAGCCATACTTTCTTTCACTGTGATACAAAACTAACTTATATTAACATTGATAATTACATCTTTTAAAAATATGTTTTCATTTTGAAATAAAACGAGTTCAAACATTTCTTTCCCAAACGAAACATAATATTTAGCTTTCTCATTTAATTATTCAATAAAAGAACAACATGTTTTATTTGAATCAAAAGAATACAAAATTAAAAAATATTTCTAATGATATCCATTTTATATTGCCACTACACATATCAAAGTAAAACATTGTTGAAATTCTTTTCTAAATAATGAAAAAATTTAAATATTAAAACATTATAATTTTCAATTACGTGTCGTACAATATTAATTTTTTGTGTTTCGAAATTTTTAAACACCAGGTACTTTTCATATAGAATGATTTCAAAAATTTGGAATAATACACAATACAACACATAACTCAACACATAGTTCAAAATCCCTATATTCATTAAATTAAATAATAAATTAAACCTATATCAACTTTTTACTTTCATAAAAATGAAATATCAGTACGAATCCAGCAATAATTTTAATAAAATATCATGTAATTTTACCAATACTATTCGTATTTTAAATTATTATTATACCATACAATAAATTTTCAAAATAGAAAAAACTATATCGCAATTGGTAATACACATCATATACCAGTCAAAACTGCCTGCAATACTTTTTCAGATATTTTCACAATCTCAGAATTAAATTTTATCAGAAATATTCAATTTGAACTTAAAGCAGTTTTCATAACTTTTCTTTCAATTTAGAGCAGGTTTTTATAGATTCAATACATAAACTTGCAGATATTTGATTTATTTATTTAATATTTGTTAAATATTTAAAAAGTATGTAGTTTAAATTTAACTTAGTTGTCAAATTTTGAAGGTAAATTCACAGTTTGGAATCTAGCGCGTGGGCGAAGTTCTTTGCAGTTGAAATTGGTTAACTAATGATAGCGAAGCGTTTCAGATTCTTCTCTTACTTGAAATTTCAGCCGATAGATGTCAGCACGACAAACAATTTCAATAAAGATTAAAACATAACTGGATGTAGACAGAGTAGCATTTCTAAGAAGGATAAATCTTTTTAAAACTTTGAATCCCTCCGATCTTCAAGTTCGAAGCTTGTAATTTTTTTCAATGATTTTGCATAATTTTTTGATTCCGAAGAGATTTGGTAGTATTAGACGATTGGAAAGAAAACAGGGCTCATTTTTCAAACATGTAGTCATGGCAAGTTCACGGGTTCAATTGCTTTAAGTTTGGGTGCGGTTTGTACACTGGGTAGACACGATACCTTGTTTGTAGAAATTATTGTTCTTTTTCTATTCTCTTGTATGCTAATTTGACTAACAAATTTTCGTCACACTGGATAAATATTGCTGGATTTGCAATATGATTTGCA
Organism: Nephila pilipes; assembly: GCA_019974015.1. Classification (NCBI taxonomy): domain Eukaryota; kingdom Metazoa; phylum Arthropoda; class Arachnida; order Araneae; family Nephilidae; genus Nephila; species Nephila pilipes. Next base: position 20,751 of record BMAW01024613.1, read on the forward strand.
TTTCAATCAAAGACTGCGGGCACGTCATTGAAATGAATATTGCGTAGTCATTACAGTTTTTTGCAGTCGGTGGAGAACGAGAAGAATAGCAAATGGTAATCCTGTCGATTCTTGTAGAGGAGTTACCAATTCCGTTTAGGTTTAATTCTGTTATTCACGTTGATGCAATCAATGATTATCAATTAGCTATAAATATTTTTTTTTTCATTCATCTATTGAGGGCATCTTCATGATAAAGGTTGCACCTATTACATGGTTCGAAAACATCACAATACAGTGCAGAGCGGCATGTAATCACATGGCAAGAAACAGAGCAAAAATTAATGCACATTGCTTGTGCAATATTTTATACTTGGAATTGTGGTGACAGAACCAGAATTAGAGGCTTCTGATACTGTCTCAGACGTTCGATGAAAGTCACAGGTGCAGTTAAAAAGTGCATGAAGTTGGTTGATAAATTTATTTTGGTGTTATAACAGACTTTGTTGAAAAAGAGAAGGAAAGTTTAAATGAAGAAGAGACGGTAATTATGCTGATCATCAAACACAAACACACACACATATATATATATATATATATGAGTTTTTGTATCTTTGTTTAATGAGCTGTTTAGGGTGTTCCACCGTTTACAAGTATTGTGTTTTCACTTGAAGGCTGTTCTAGAAACTTCTATTGGAAATGGAAAAATTATCTTCATTGTTCTTTACTTATTTTTATATAACACATGCTTACTATCAGTTAGAAAAAAGTTATTATATCCCTATTACAGGAAAATATGACAGTTTAATGATACCACTGTGTATCGAAGTAAAAAATTACTACCACTCAGAGTGTGTGTGCTCTGGATTTCAAATTTCTCAGATACTATCACATGAGTTCGAAGCATCTGTTATATGTATATATATACTCGATAAAAGGTCTTTCTGACTATATTGTGTTCGATAAATACTTAACTGTACTTTAGATCCTCACAGTGACTTTGTTTATTAGGTCTTATTAGAAATTACAATCGAATTACACAAAGAGAAAACAAAATAAAAATAGAAAAAATGGTTATATAGTCTTTATAACAAAAAAAAACCGACGCGTCAGGAAGGAGTTGCCCGGTAGTAATGAAATTTCGCATGCAAAAACGTTTCGACCGAACATTCAAATGATTAAAATTTGGTGTCAATAAAGGGAACTTCTTGGGAGGTATAGCAGCATAGAACTGCACTCAGCATATTAATACATAAAAACCATTCTGTAGATAGTCAAATTTTCTGTTACGTACAATTTAGGATACTTTTCAAAGACTAAAAACCTCGCTGCAGGATTCAGTTTCATTACAGTAACTCTCTGAGTTTAGAAGAGGTCGTATCATTGTAAATGAAAAGAGGTTAGACAAATAGAATCGCTCGTCAAATGGGTTGGCTTGATACAGTGATTAGAAGATGATGTGAGAATGGTGGACAGTGCTTGAATTTCAGCGTCATGATGGCCTTAAATGGACATAGGTCACAGATCAGGAGGACAAGTGATTGTCAGATCATTTGTCACAGCGCCGGGATACATCGTTATCAACTAAGACGTACGACCTACACACCAGTGTCCACCATAACCATTCACAGACAGCTGATAGAGGCAAAATCTACGCTCGTGCCGACAATTACCTCACACCACTTACGCCCACACTGTCGAGACAAATTTTTGCTCTTAAATGGGTAAATCTTAAAACGTTTTAATCTAAATTATAATTTTTTCTGCGTACATGTTATTTCATTTATGCCTTATATTTGATATTTTCTAAGACACATGAAAACAGTTCATCACATCTAAGCATGGGAAGATCAAATAAATGAATCTCAAATGAATCAAATCACACATAATCTCAAAGGAATCAAACTTTACTTTAATCTCATCTCTAAAGAGATTCCCGTCAATTCTAATTTTGCATAACCCTTTTCGTGAAAGAAATGAACACTGACTCCTATTAGAGCGTAATAGATTAGAATGAACAATTTTTTTCCACACTAAATGATATAACAAAAATTATAATGATTTCTCGAATTGTAAATCAATATTTTTCCTTCTCCTTTATTCCACACTTGGCTAATTAGGAATCACAATATGAATAAGTCTTACTATACTGGCATCTCTAAATGGTGCAAACAAAATGATGCCTGCCATACTACTCCCGTGGTTAGCTAAATGGTCAGCCTGATACTTTGATTTTGTTGTTTATCTACCTTCTGACTGGTGAGGGATGGAGAACTAATGGGCTAGAGTGCCAGATGTGGCTATGCACCGCCAGACAAGATGTAGACGTGATTTATCAGCACGTGAAATCGAGTATATGTTTTATCTGTTTATGAACTGTATTTTATATCGCGAAAGGTTTCTTTTAGTTCAAAATGACCTTCAGAGACATGTTTTGTCGTCGATTGAGAACCAAATAAGCTTCTTATTTATTTTATTACAGTGACTGTAGGTCTACTTCAAGAAATGTCCATGTTCTTATTAATTTCAAATTTACTAAGACTGGAATATATTAACTTCATCATCAAGCCAATAAATATTTTAAAAGTTCGAGCATATATTTGATATAAAATGTTAATTCTGGATTTCTATAGTGTTTAGAATCTATCGAAGAGATTCAAATTCTTTTACTTGTTGTTTTAGATTGGAGCATAGATTCGTATTGTTTTAAAATAAGATCAGCGTGAGGAAAATTTTATGTGCATAATATCTCAGTGAAGAATTCAATGCAAAACGTCTTATAACCTCTTAAGAATATATAATAAAAGTATTCTAATGAAAACGTAACTAAAGTTTTGGTGAAAGGATGGGCTCATGTCAAATGGAGAAAATATTCACATCAATATTGTCAGAAAGCAACATTTATATTAACACGGCATGTAGCATAGACATTTAAGGGTTCATTCAGCAGATAAACTTCATACTTGTAGAGTTTGCAAAATCATTTTAAAAAGTAGCAAAACGACAACAATGAAGCCTTATGAAGACAAGAAACCATTCTATTTGCAGAATTCATATAAAACCTTTAATAAAATCTGTTTTAACCCTTTTGTATTCATAAATATGAAAAACCATTTCATACATCATGTATGAAATAAGTATTTCAGAGCAGTAGTAAATTAAACGTGCATTTACCCAGTCACCATATAAGCAAAAGATCTGCAGGAACGCTTTAGTACAAAAGCAGATTTAATAACGTTGTGCATTCAAACAAACTTGAAAACCCTTATGTGTACAATTTAGATAGCATGAATAGCAACTTAAAACTACATTGCGCATGCGCACCTAATGAAAACCTTACAATTACGAAGAATTTGCAATAAGGTTTTCTCTGAGCGAAGGTGATTTACCGCATTTGCGCATACACACTAATAAGAAAGCATATGCTTTGTACAGAAATACGTAACAATACCTTTCAAAGTTGACATTAAAACACATTTGCGTACTCACAAATAAATACACTTATATTTGATACATTTCTTGGCACGTATATTCAAAGCAATGAAAATTTTGTGTCTGAATAATTAGAAACATAAAATTATTTTTAATGCTGATAATATAATGATGTAATTATATTCTACGGTGACATGAGGGTATGAAATAAATATTGTTTTTCATTCACATTTATGATTTAGTTTGGTTTTGTCATGAATATTTCTTTGCATTAATTTAAAGTAAGAAAATAATGTGAATTTATTTACTGGAATTTCAGAGAAATTTAATTTTAACTTTTACTTTCCTACTTAATTCGGTGTGTCATGAAATTTATAGATTCAACAGGTTTATAATCAACTTTAATCGTAAATCGTTATATTCGTAAAATATTATTCAATCTGTAGCAAGTGCACAAAAACTGTCAAGGAATGTATCATGCGTGTTGTAATCGTGTTGTGAAGAAATCGTGTTGTGCAGAAAATAGATGAACAATTATTAATGTGACCACTTATCATATTTTACCAAAGTTAGACGGCTTTCAGGAGACACCAATTAAGACGATGTAAAATTCTAAATGATTAGAAGTGCTTTAGAATTTCTAATTTACTATAGATTTGTTACTTTGTAGTTCCTTCTATTAGCAATAGTTAATACAGTTGTTTAATGAATCTGCATCCATTTTAACTGAATTTCAAATTTCTTTTAGACACAACGACCGTCCACATTATCAGAGCTTTTCCTAGACACCCGTGGTGAAAAATTAATTTATCCTAAAATTATCTTATCAGTTCTGCAACATTATAGTCCCAGTTAGCTTAAGCCCCACCTTGATTATTACACAGTTTTAGGAATGAATAATATTATTTTAAATATTTTTCTAAAGAAAATTTGATTAAATAAATAAAGTCCTAAATTCGTATGAATCCAATTCATTTATAGAAAAGAAAGATTAATATTACTAGAGATAGTTATTAAGAAAGAAAGATAAGTATTTATAGAATTCAAGAGTATTTTAATAAAAATAATTCGAGATAAAAACCAATGTTTTTATATGGTACAAAGTTTATTAGAAGAATTATTGAAATATTAGTTAAAAGTTGTCGCAAATGTCTAAATATTGCATTGTTCGGCGAGTAAGAACGATTCTCAATGTTTCAGAGCTCTAGCTTGATGGGAAGTTGGTTAAATTAACAATCGAAAATTTGATGATACACAGATATATACACAGACAGGCACACACCGAGTGAAACACATAAAAATGTTAAAATTAACTAAAATTAATTAATTCATCCGGTAAGTTAAATGGTTGGAATGCAGTTTAGCCCAATCACCCTTAGCAACAGGAAATATTTGGCGGTGCTTTGCAAAATGGGGCTACCCTTGTCCCCTACGTGGACTTAACGTTCAGCCAAAAAAAAATCATCACGTTTGGCAATTTTTGAAATCGCGCCAAGTGGTTGAGCTAAACTGTTTTATTAAAAATATATTAGTTAAAACTTGTCGCAAATGTCTAAATATTGCATTGTTAGGCGAGTAAGAATGATTCCCAAGGATTCAGAGCTCTAGCTTGATGGGAAGTTGATTAAATTAACGATCGCAAATTTGATGACATACTGACACTGATACACACTGAGTGAAATACATAGGAGCGCTTTAAAATAATGCAGCGTAATGTGTCTGTTTGAATTCTTTTAGAACTATGTACTAATAATGTAATATTCCTAATAAATACGATAGTTTCCAAAATGAAACATTCATTTTTCCATATCGCAGGTCTCCCTCTAAAACACTTCAGAAATGGTGTACAATCTGTGTTTCCTTGTTTATAGCTAGTAAGTCAGATATCAATATTTGATTCTAAAAAAGCTGAATGTTTAAAATTCGGCCGCGGGTGGTTTTTCGACCCTGAGGAGGGGGAGAGAGTTGTTGACCTTGATGCGGCAGCGTTATTTCGAACCCTTTCGAGGCCTTTTAACTTCTAACATTGTTGTAGAAGCGAGTGGCTGCAAAAACAATAAGTTATAATAAGAAATGTAATTATCAGTAGGTTTTGGAAAAAACTATACTACTTGAAAAGGTGTTAAGTTTCAATAACCGTTGCACTCCAAAAAATATCAATGGACCAGTAGCCTAATGGTTATAACCACAAATTAGGGCGATAAATCTATCAAGGTTCATCGTCCTTACGACTATATAACGTGGAAGTTTGAAAGTCGGGTGCAGTTTCAGGTTTCGACCTCGTCACTCCATTGGGGCTTAAATGTATAAGGTTAGTTACCCATAACCCTAGTTTTTCTGTTTAATGCGACCTGTATCTTGCATCAGTTAAAAAATCACGAAGATTCATTCGTCATTACATTCCTCTTAATTTTGAATTATGAACAACTGAAGACAACTATTCTTAAGACTGCTCGTCTTGTTTCGAATTTCCTCATTTAAAGCGGGTCTTAACGTCCACTCTGTATTGACTTAAAGAGGTTGCTTTTATTTCGCATAAAGGGTCTATATTAAATATTTGAATCAAACAAGTGAACATAGGCTCATGGAATATCTTTAATCATTAGTCTAGAATGTTATCTATCGATCAACTTGGTCCCGGGGATTCGAAAAGATTTAAAGAGTTAAGATCAGAGGAATAAAATTTTCAACAATAGCCATTACAGATTGACTCATCTTTAGGCTGAGGGATTTATTCCACGCGTAAATTATGCAGATCAGAATCTAAATCTCTATTGAATATTATGACAAATGCTTTTAAAGTACAATTTTGTAGGACAGAACCTAATCGCAAAAAAAATGTGAAAATTAGTTAAATATACTTAGGGTTGGAATTGTTTAATTACTAAGAAATAGAATCATAGAATGTGATGTTGGCTTTTCTTTTCTTGTATCTGTCGTCATTCTATACAATAAAATAGCCCCCTTGTCTTTTAAATGTACTGTAAATTACATTTATTTTCTAGAAGGTATTTGATTAAGAATTTCTATGAGTAATCATCATTTTCCTTACTTCACTTTGATTTAAAGCGCCCTCCTCAAATTTATTTCAAATTTTCTAAGTCATCAATGAGCTGATATATTTGTTGTCCCCAAACGAATAAATACTTCTTTCAAGTCCTCCAATAATAGTCTTCTTCCTCCCAGGTGCTCCACGTCTGTTAAACATCAATCAATCAATCACGTCAAACGGAAGTTTATTAATGAGTTGTTTAATGTAAAGGAATTGAAGTTACATTTCTTCTTAGGCTGTCAAGAGGAGAAAAGAAAAATTTAGCTGTGCCAAGACAGTATGTGTTGAAATTGGAATATAATCATTGTATTTTAAAACATGGATGCAACAGTGAGTGAGTCTTATTTCTGCGATATTTGTAGCAAAGAATTAAAAACAAAGAGTTGTTTGTATAAACATTTAAGGTTTCATGATGCAGATAAATATCCTTACAATCAACATGAAAAGAATTTTTCTGAACAAGACATAAGTAAGTTTCATGAACTTAATCTCAGTGCAGAAAGTATTCAAAAGAGTCATTTTAACCAAAAGAAATTTCAATTAAAAACAGGCTTGAACGAAGATTTAAAGGTTCATTTATTGAATAAACCCCACACTTGCGAAGTATGCAACAAATCTTTTTTAAGGAAGCAAAACTTTAAACGCCACCAACAAGCTCACGAAAATAAGAGACCGCATTTTTGTAAAATTTGCCATAAAACCTTTAATCAAAAATCTCATTTATATAGTCATTTACGTATCCATACAAATGAAAAACCGTATTCTTGTCATGTATGCAGCAAGGCGTTTTCTCAAAGCTCTGGCTTAGATGTGCATTTAGTCACTCACACTGGAGAAAAACCTTATGTTTGTAAAATCTGTAAGAAGGCCTTCAATCAAAAATGCTCATTAACAAAGCATTTTCGTATTCATACAAACGATAAGCCTTATGCTTGTGAAATTTGCCAAAAGGCTTTCTCTCAAAGTGGAAATTTAAAATTGCATTTGCGTATTCACACTCAAGAAAAACCTTACATATGTGAAATATGCTATCAGGCTTTCTCTCATCGTTCATATTTAGACATCCATTTGCGCATTCATACTAAAGAAAAGCCTTATATTTGTGAAATTTGCGGCAACGCTTTCACTACGCTTAGTGATTTAAAAAAACATTTGCGTGTTCATACCAAGGAAAACCCTTATGTTTGTGAAATTTAGTAATAAATCCTTTCTCTATAAGTAAGTAGTTTGAGCTAGACATATTGCGTTTCATACAATGAAAACCTATGTTGTGAAAATAATAATCCTTTTCTTAAGTAGTAGTTTGAAAACATTGAACTAATGTTCATACTGGAAATTAGCTTACTTGTAGATTTGTAATAATCCTTTTCTTAAGTAGTAGCCTTTGAAAAGGCATTATGCGTGTCATAATAAGTGAAATGCAAAGCAGAAATTTGAGTAGCTCAGGGATTGTTTTAGTATAATTAACTGTCTATGATTTTGGAGCATCTATCCAAATCATGTGTTTCTATCATTTTACATAAATTTCTTTTATACTTTACTTAGCCCTTTGTATCATGCGGCCTCCAAACTTTGATGTAGGACATAAAATAGTTTTATATGTGCGTGGACCTAAGACATGAACTTTAGTTAATCAACTTTGGTTTACTTTTAAAGGAATTTAAAATTGAGAGAAAAGTGCAAATATATTTATTTGCGAGTTTTAACTTCTAAGCTTCCACTTTCAAATTTTAGATGTTTGAAAACCAATTTTATTGTTTTAAAACTTTATAAGGGTGCAAAAATTTTAATTGTAGTTCGACTTAACCCTATTTAGATGTATTTTTAAAATTAATAATAATGTTAATGAAATATTTTTACTTTTATTAGACTAATGCTGTAATTTTGTTTGTTGTATAATATAAATTTCTCAGGTGAAAGAAATATAATTTAAGTCTATGAAATAAAAATGAATTTATAAAATAATTGAATGTCTTGGCTAATTTTGTTCGAAAGAAATCAGTTAATTTATTTATATTTTAGAAACTTATCTGTCAGCAGTATTTTCTGTTATGGAATGAATTAATATTTTCGTTTCAGAAATTTACTGGATTATTCTGCAAATGATTATGGCTTCTATGAAAACACTTTTCTTTATCTGTACCATATGAGCTTAAATTTTCTCCTGGAATTTTCCCTTCATGTTGCATTAATATAACATGTTATATTGCACAAATATTAGTGTCTTATGAATACGGTAGTATTTTAATTTACACAATTTCATATTAAAGAAAACAAACGTGATATTCCATTTAATTTTATATGTCTACCGATGTTATGATGATAAAACTAGATCTTTTATTTATATAACTAGATACTTTATATAACAATTATTATATGCTATGATTTGGAACAAAATAATTTATCAATAAAGTGGAAATAGAACTTTTCATAGATTATTCAATATTCAATTTGATAAGACTTGCAAATTTCATAACAAATATACTAATATATTTCAGGTGTAATTAAATATTTCTATTAAGTTTTGTAGATAGGATGTGAAATGATAATATAGTAAAATCAACAAACTCTTACCCAGAAATATTACAAGTCCTCTTACAATAGCAAAACAATACTTACTAGAAATAAATGCCATGATAAACTCTTAGTTCAGTGGTAAATTACTTCATCAATTGCTTTCAGTGTTAACTTTTCAATTTCAAGATTTTAAATTGAGTAGATTATCCGATCGTGGTGCGTAAAGTAATGAAATATTTACCGACAAAATCCATCAAAGGATGATTTAAATGGAATTAATTTTGCATACAAAACTAACAAATACTTTAAAATTGCGTGTAAATTAGCCAAAATAAATTTTATTTGAAAATATTGCAGCCACCGTGAATTGTTATTTTCTAGAAATGAAGAGTATATATGACTCGTTTTATCAAATGCAAGTTTTCAAAGATTATCAATTTCAAATTTGCCGCTTTCATAAATAAAGTATTTTAAGAATGATTGCATGTGCATGAATGCAAAATAAAAATAAAGACACAAGTATTCGATATAATTTCCTTTCGTTACATTTAATATCGATTCAATTTGTAAATTCCTCTTAAAACACATTGCAAAGAGTCAGTGTTAATAGTACAACAATAGAAATCCATTGTTTAAGATCACATAATTTTGGGTGGTGGGCGCTTGCACTTTATCTTATACAAACTCCTCTGTAAAGAATTCACATGGGTCCATATCAGGTGACCAGCATTATAACAAAAGTGAATACTCAAGGTGATAAAACTGAGATAGCTCAGTAGAAATCTTTCGAAAGATGTTTCATGAAATAGCTTCACAAAACAAATCTATTTTCACAGAATAAAACTTCTACAATTTCCTTTCAAATTGTACTTATCATTCTTTGTCATTTGGCTAGAAAATTGTTTTCGAAAATCAGATGGTTATTTTGAATTACGTGTATTTAAGTTTTACTAAAATTAATCTTAGCGGAAAAGTTTTACAAAGTGTAGGGCAAATAGATTTTCTAGTTTTTCTATTAAAATTAAAAGGCTATAATAAGCTAATCTCATACCTTGTAAATCATTTAATACATTATCGAGATAAGTATGAATAATGATCATAAAATTAAGATACATTTGGTGTAGTGTTAGCTTTTCCTACTCCTGAATCTGTTATGACTTTGAGTAAATTTGGCACAGTACAAACCTAAATAGATCTGGCAAGTAAACTCCTTAAACCTTACTGTTATAATGGTTGTATAGTTTAACAAGAGCCACGTTAGCCTAGTTATAGTGGTCACGCCTTGAGTCGTCGCTATTTTGTGAACTGGTAGGTTTCGAATCCTTAAAACCCACTAATGATACATCGATGGCAACGGGGTCCATACGCTTTAAATCTGTCGAACAAACCACTCCTGTTGACATGGAAGCGTAGAGTGTTGGCCAACCAGGTGTCATCCTTGTCCCTTGTCAATATTAAATTTAGGTTCCTATTAAGCAGAAGTTCCTGAATTATTTTTCAGTGAACATTATAAGTAGAACGTAACTGCTCTCAGAGACAACAAAGTTCTCTGTTTCTGCTATCCTCTAGAGTAGAGTGATTAATACGCAGGATGACTCTACTATCGGTGGTTACTAAGAGATCTTAAGGGAGCACTTAGGATCAAATGTCACCATAGGTGAAGGAGGAATTGATCCTCTGGCACTTGCTTAATTCTAAAGGTCATCTAATGCACGTGTTAACTAACTATATAGTTACTAAGCACAATAGAAGTGTCTATTATTACGTAAGAGATTTGTTTTATAATAATAGTTATTCACCATTATATGATCATGATATGCGGTAGTAAGGTGCAACAATGAGTATCGTCCTGTGTAACTCGTATGTTTGTCTTCATCCATAAACTTACGCTATATATGTGGTTTGAGAGGTGAGGGACATTTTAAAGCCTCCACCATATGCAAGTTAAGTTTTCGCTTTAGGTTACAGCCTCGGTTTCATTACATTGCATCAAACGCGTTGGAAAAAGGAACCTAAGAAGGTTTTCTGATCTTATTTCCTTTTTTAGTGGTTTGAGCAATTTTAAATACACTTAACAATATGAAACCCTCAATAACAGTTGAATAATATAAGCGGAAATGCTTTTAATAACTTTTATGAGTGTTCGATGAACTTCTTTTTATTTTCCAGAAGACGTTGATGGGTAATATTTTTTGAGAAAGCGATAGGCCATATAAAACAGGAAGACATACTTTTAATAGAAAAGAATTAGGAAAACTACGATCATTTCCAAATCCTAGAAGGAATCGCTCCATACTCAGCGTTGACCGAAGACAATCTATGAACTAATTCTCTCGTGCATGCGTTTCCAGATGTCATACACACTTATTAAGGAAACACTGTGAAGAATGATTCTAACTATCCTTGTGCGATGCATAATAAGGGATAGCAATCTGGTAAGGCAAAAAAAAATCTTGAGGTTTGTCAACATCTATAGCAGATTAGCAATATGCAATTACAGATGTTATTTGATCTATCACCTTCTAACTATATTTGCATTCATGGCTGCTCTGATTTCATTCTTAAAATTTTTAGCACAGCTATGTAAAGTAAGCTTTATTTACCTAGAGTATTTTCTTATCTTTCTGATATTATAAAATAGATTACAATGGATATTTCTGCAGTGGAGCATGAACTCTAATAGTCATTCTTAAGTACCGTGTATCTTCGCAATTATTAGAGTCATCATTGCAAACCTAACAATCAGAGTAACTTTTAGAATATTAGACCAATATATATTTAGTAAAAAGTCCACTTTATATGATGGAAATGATCCTAATAGTCCAATTGATTGCATTTTAAAAAAATCACAGCCAAAATAATGCCAAAGCGCAGTTTTCAAACTCAGCATGTATGATCCAAAAAGAAAGTAATTTTGTCAAAGATAATAGTGAAATATAAACTGATTTTGCTAGAAACACGTTATGCATTAAAGAAAGATATACAATGACATTAAAGGAGGAACGAAAGCACTCAAGCCATTATAAAAAACAAGATAGGGTTTTTGAGTATGCAAAAGTAAGTCGAAAACGGAATTGGTCCAGAAACAAAACCATTAAAACCACTTTAGAATAATCCCACCAAAAGGTAATCTATCAAAGGCCTTTTGGATAAAACTCATGAAATTGATATTCCGGTCTGGCCCTATTTTGGAATAGAATCTTGATTGTGACTACGTTTACCAAGCAAACTCCTGCAATATACTCGTTGTTTCAAACTAGGAAATAATTTTCTCACATTAAAACCCTTTTTATGTGATATATCCTCCTTCTGAACACATTCAGTTCTCATGTGAACCTCTGAAAAATAAAACTGATATCACCTAGTATTGATATGGATTCTCAGAGGCAAACTCCAAGGAACATACAGTCACTGAGAGTAGCGTCGGAAAGGCACCAGAGGCAACTTTGGGTGCTACTTATTTGATGGCTAACCAAAATTATAATGAAGCTTTTTAGAATTTTAAAGAGTTAAAATTTTACCATTTTATCAAATAAAACTTGAAAGTGTTTGCCTCCTAAAATAGTACCGATTAGAATTAGGACTCAAACCATTTGTTTTTAACATCTTTACAATTTATAATAGACAGTAATAGATTTAAATTATTTTAGTTCCTTCGGTCATTTTTTCATTGATCGTCATTTTTGCAAAAAATCAGTTGAACTACGTTCTGCAATCTTTCACCTCTCAGTCCATAGTTTTTTAGGCAGGAGTTGTTTTCTTTAAGGAATAGTGATTTGAATAGTCCTTTATATTAGAACTATTTACGATTGCAGTTTCTGTGGTTACAGAGGTTCCCAACTATTCGATTCCGCAATTCTTATAAGCAAATGCGGGAGGTGTGACATCTTCGAGTCATACTAAAGAAATAGACCTTCAAATTCTAACAGTTAACTAAATATGGAAGAATATTTACATTATTAAAGACTAAGAAAATTCTGATCTATTCCAGTTTAATATATACAAGCATACTTCCTCCGCACGACTGTGACAGCTTTTATTACTTTGATAATTACTTGCAGCCGTATACGAAAACATTCGAATACAAGACGCCATAAACAAGGAATTTTTGTCAAGATTCAGGGTTATTTAAAGTTTACGTGAAGTGACAATCACTCATCAAACATTTTATAAAAGCGCGTTTTCATCGCAAAATGTTATAAGAATATGTGCATCCATTTATCCATGATGAAATGATTCTCTACACGTTTATAAAACTGTAGAACAAGGGTTGATTATATTTAATTTATTTCGTTCTATTATTTCAATGATTACTTAGATTTTTATTAACATTATTTATACGAGAGTGGTTCAAAAGTAGTCGAAGATAGAATAGATCATTAGGTAAATGGATTGTTTCCTTTAAGGTGCTCGTATGTTAAATGGAGCAAAACCTTATTTCACTTGATTCATATTGTTTAATTTGGTAGTCATTTTTACCAATTCTATGTTTCTTGTATTAAAGTCTAGTTTCACTGTCAATGATAAATAGATCCCTCATTGTACACCGAAACCACACAAAACAATAGACTCTTCCACTGAATCTGCTTCAAGAAGGTAAGTTGGTCTTGTCGACCGGAAAGCTCATGAGGAGAATTTTGGCTACAAGGAAAGTGTTATGATAACAGTATATTAAGACATAGAAAGCTGTCAGTTTGTGACATAATCTTTGAAAACAAACCATTTTCGATATAATGGAAATCAATCTTGAATTTCAGACTTGATATTGTTATTGTTTAATTTTAAATCAAAATGCATCTGAAAAATTCTGTGAATGCTTTTGAAACACTCAATCAACGATTTCATGTTATAAATGAAATCAAGTAATATATCAAAATCATGCAAATTTAAATGTTTAAAGACTGTTGGTAAAATGATTATTTTATTAACATTTAATTTTAAGATTTGTTGTGAAAACGTATTTTATCTACTTTCTTGTGAGCAATTTGATAGCGTCTCTTATTAATTCTCCATTTCTAGGTTTCAGTAAATCCAAAACACAAATTTTCGTATTACCGATCTATTTTATTTTCATCTCATATTTTCTCGATCTCTTTCTTCTTTAAAATATTTTTCAAACTACTGAATTTTATATTGGTTTTACTATTCCTTGATCGTGAATTTCTCTTTTGACCGGAAAGTGCCTATAAACAATCTTTTATATTTCATTTCTCCCAAAATATCTCTAAATTTACATCAATTAACCTGCAATTTATATAATTCAATTACTTATACTCGTACACAATTGACTATTCGTCAGATTTCATATTATACGGCCGTTTTATATTGCATAAATAGAAATTTCAATTTTAAAGAAGATTTCAGTTTAGACAGAAACCATAAATTTACGTAAGAGCATTTATCAATATAATGTCTTTCTCAAATATTTCTTATCTCATACAGTCTGCAAAATCATAATTCATTTATTTTGGTACCATGTTTGAAGTCTTAATTTCTTCTGTTGTATAAATTGCTTTTGACATAATTTTCTCGTATTTTCTAATTTAAAGCTCGTAAAGTAATAGTATGCATTTGTAGAGCAAATTTAGCATATTCTTCAGTATCTATTACCTAAATATAATAATGTGTGCGCTTAAAGTTTGTTTGAAATAAATGCATAAGATATTTTGTTCGAAGCACTTCCAAGCAAGAGCAATGTACATCAGTGTTAAACTTCAGTTTGAAACTATTTTGCTTTTCGTAAACTTTAATTATGTGAATATCTTATAGCTAAATTTGACATGAAATCTCAATAAATAAATTTCTTTTAGAATTCTATATTTATATTGTTATACGAATTCAAGAAAATAAAATATATTACCTTTAGTATGCCTCTATTATGATTCGCAGCTGGATAAGTTAGGTATAATCCACTATGTCTGTTCAAGAAAATTTTCTTGTTATCATACAGTGGATAGATGAAGTCTAATCATACACGGAAAATTATCTTTGAGAAGGAAATTATTACTAGACTGATAATACTACTTTAGATGCCATAACTAATATGTTAAATGAGACGTATGATAATTGCTCTACATAAATAGTTTAATCTATCACTTGACGATTCTAACAAATATCGCAAAAGTTTTAAAACCACAAGTCATTATTAGTCCTGAGCTTTAATGTTAGCTTAACATTTAAAACTCGAACTTTAACTCTATAGATTTCAGACATAGTAAATCATATTGAAACAACTTTCATTTCATCTGAAAAGCATAGGTTATATGCAATGATTATATGTTCAAAACTCTCGGGATGTGTGGTGAAATCAATTAACACGGATATAGTATACTTTATTCACAAATTTCAGACAGAATGGCCAAGGATATAAAAACGTTGGCAGGATAACAGGGATCAGGAAAACAGCATATGTTAGTGCATCAGACAATAACATAACTTGCTAATACAATACAAATATAAGCAGCACTTTTTAACATCTAGAATTTAGATAACATTGCTCATCTTGCTAGTTTCATAATGTTAAGCCTCCACAGTAATACTTGCATACAAGACAGACTCCGACTTTTTCTGATAATGGCAATTCCTGTCAGTTTCGAAACTATGCAACCGATAGATTCCTATCAGATCCGTTAGTTAAGCTGATAGCTACATTTAAATTTTCAGTCAATTTATAGCCCGGTCAGGAGTGATATCACATGTAAAGTTCAGGAAAAGTCTGATTTTCCTTCCATTTGAGATTTCGACAAAGTTCCAGTATTTCCTAGTAGTGTTTTATATCCAAAATTGTCACCAAATTCGTTGTCAAGGCTAAGGAGTCATTGCTTGAACTTTCCTTGGCTGACTAATGAAATATTTGCAAATGTCTCATTCCCTTTCTATAAAAACGTTGCACTGTTATGTCATCTTGAATTCGTAAATGAAGTAAATAACTTCAAACAGTTATAAAGCTTGAGAGAAATTTTTTATATGGTAGTTTTTTGCTTCAAGTGTTTTCTAAATTGTTGGAGAAATTAGCAGAAAAAAAGAATTTAGGGGTTTCAGGACATAATAAATCTAAATACTTCCCTTTAAGTAATTTTTTAATTTTGAAATTCCCATTTATTTCCTAACCATCCATAACGCGATTTATATGCTTCATAAAAATAATTCAATAAGTCCGTATTCTTTTCGTGCTTTAATGATTGACAAACAAATCATTGTCCTTTGGTGAACAAAGTGTTCAAAATTTCGAAGTAAAATGAAATTTTAAAAAACTTTATTTTCTATACTTTTGTTTGAAATTATCTTTTAATTCATATTAGGAGGCCTACCATTTAATCCACAAGAATTCAAAAATTATGAAACGGAACATTACAAATCCTAAATATTAAGCTAATTTTATATGAAAAATTAAGGTACACAGAAAAATCTATTTCAGTACTTTTAATTAAAGAATATTTTTTAAAATAATCACCTAAAGGATTCAGACATTTGTTATATCAGTGTACGAGCGTTCCACTTCCCTCTTGTAAGAAAACTTCCCTAATGATGTGAAAAGGATCTGATGTCTGTTTCGAAGCTCCTTTATTCTGGAGGCCTATACCTTCTTGTTAGTATTTTAGTTCAAATAAGAGATGAAAATCACTTGCCGTATATGAAGTCAGGGCTAGATGTGGATGATTTACAATTTTAAACTGTTCCAGTAGTTGTTGGGTTTCCGCCAAATGTGAGAGTGGGCATTTTCAAGAATGAAGTCAACTCCAAACGTTCGCATTCCTCTTTTGTTTTGAACGGTTCTTCACAGTCACCGCAGGGCCTGACAATAAACAGCTACATTAATCATAGTCCAAGATAAACAAATTCAACATAGAAAGACACCTATTTGGTTCCAAAAACCTCATAGCCATAACCTTCCTGCTGTTGAAGGTTTGTTTGAACAGACTTGTGTCCTTGTTCTCCTTCATCGTGATCGGTGGGTTGCCGGTTTCTTTGGGTTGATCGGACTTGACAGTGTGCAGGTCTCAGAGGTAAGTGTCGTAACAGTCGGCGTGAGAGAAAATTCCGTTCTCTCAGCTGTTTGTGGAGGGTCAGGTTGGTCACTTGTACAGGCCACACTGTGAATAGCTGATAACGACGAACCTGGATCTGTGCCAGTTACACAGACAGTCACTCTGTTTTTTCGTTATATTGTGGTCCTCGATCGACAGCTGCCGTTCTGCTGCTGATATTTTCCTTGGTTCACCTACTCTTGTCAACATCGTCTAATCGCTGCATTTCTTCGAAGTAGATGCTTAACGATTGTTCGATTCATCCAATCGGCTTCTTTTGTTCCGATAGAACGACCACTTTCAAACTAACATCTGCACATAATGTGCGCAAATCTATCGACAAGGCAGTGTGTAAGCAGACATAAGATATCCACAGTCGACATGAAGCTGAAATTTTGAGCATCAGATTGAGAATTTTCTCCTTATATACACTTGATGAATGCGCAGTTACGATGCGCTGGTGCACCGCTATTCATTCATTGGATAATTTTTTTTTCATTATTATTTCGCGTTTTGTCACAATGTCTTTGCATACGCAATTTCAATCCAATCGGGAAACTCCTACCTGGTGCGACGATTTTTTTTATGGAGTGTAAATACACGGAAACAAAAAAAGCTAAGAAATTCAAAATGCTAAATAACGCTTCTAACATCAATTATGGTAGTTTCATTCTTTGTAATGTAATTGAATATATTTTCTATTAATGTCACTTGCGACATTTCTGCCATTTAAGGAAGTAAGATATATATATATATATATATATATATATGATTATTGTTATTGGAATAGTTTTATTTCTTAATAGGTAAATCTATTTTAAACCCAAACAACCATTCGACAAAAACAATGCATTTATTGTTCACCTAGTTTGAGTTCCTTTTTCTTGCTCCCCCTCTCTCTCTCTCAGTTCTGTTTATATAAAAAAATCTTTCTGAAAATTTAAAGTCTTCAATTTGTATAGAGTATTAGGCATCGCAAATGCTCTGCTGGGTATCAAAAAACTCCATGAAATTATACAATATTTAAAAATGAATATTGTATAATATTTCCATGAGAATAAATTATTGGTTACGTTTTCTGAACGACATTCAAACAATAGTAAAAAGAAGCTTTGATTTGCTCAAGAAATTAACATATGTGTTTGCAGAAATGAAGTGACAGCAGTTAATATTCGAAAGAGATATTCTTTTCATGTTTTTTTTAAGTAAAATGCTTTTGTAAAATGTATCATAGTTTAAATTTGAGTATATTACCCCGTAAACAAAGAATTTCTCAAAAGAACTCTGAAGCAAGAAGAAATTTCCATATTTGTGAGAAGTATAAAAGTTTTTTTCATATATATTTTTTAATTTAATCGATATATGCTGAACTTTTATTTTGTTTTGTATTTTTTGAAAATATAAGTCAGGCTTTGGTAGCATGCATTAAAACTACCATCATAAATACAGATGGATGACAAAATTATGCGAACAACTGTAAAACAGATAAGAATTAATAAGAGTTTCTTTCACCCTGTATTTACATTACAAATTATTTGCGACGTGTGAATGGATTATAAAAGTCTCAAACATATGTAAAAGTAATTTGAAGCCCTTTCTCATTAAAAATGGTCAATAAAGTCATTATGATGTTCACAGATTTCTCTTACGAACGGAAATTAAAAATAAGAACAGTGGAAATCAAATTTACAATCAACTAATCAAACTTTATGCGCATGCTTCACCCTTGTTAGGATGTGATTATATATTAACTTCACAATGAGAAGCACCAAAACGGATAATGGTGACGAACATCGCATTTTGAACCACAGTCAGGTGACGAGAACGACACCTGATTAAGTAGATCCCCCACCACGGGAGGTCTTTGGTACTGGAACAGACTTAAAAAGCGTCAGTTCATTTAAGTGTTGGGTCTTTAGCAGCGCTCTCAATCAATGAACGCAATCACGACTTGCCGTGCGGTCACGCTTTACCATTCCATTCGGCAATTAAGTCACGGATGAACACCTGCGAACGATCACGTTGAAAAAAAAGAACATTAAAAGGTAAAAGAGAGTTTTGGGATTATCTTGAACTCAAAAACATGCGCCTGGAAAGTTTCAGTCCAGCCGTTGGATCGAGTTTTCATTCCATTAAAGACCAGACGTGTATCTTTGCTTCTAAACGATTATTTTATCGACACAGATAATCCTTAAGAAGATGTAGATTTCGATTTGGCAGTTCAGATTTCTACCTCGTCTCTTGACTTGTATTTATATTTATGGGGCAAGACTCCGATAGCCTTCGACTAGCTTTTCAGAGAGATGTAAATAAGAAATGATAAACATGAGTAGATTTTGAATGTAACCCACATTGTTCGAAAAGTTGTTTGGTTTCAATGAACTTTGCACACAAGTCAAAATATTGTGGCTAGGATTTCCTAGTGGACATGGTTGCCAACGCTCGGCCAAAGTTGTTCGGGCTTCTTCTTTACCAAAGACTTATTGAGATAGCTTTGACGAAAAACATCGAAATGTACGAAACTCATATTAATTACCCTTACCTGATGGTAAAAATAGAAAAAAGGGTTCTAATTTAGGTTTTCGACCTCCTCATTTCAACTGGTTCAATATTTCGGCGTGAATCGAAAGGCTCTTGAATATGTTCTATATAATCAATAATCAAAACTTCTCTTTTTAAATTCTTTCAGAACTAAATTCTATATATAATTAATAAATAAAACGAAGAATAATTCAAATTTTCTTGTAATAAAATATTTATTTGCACTATTCAAGTTTATATGAGCTTCCTTCAAGAGGTATGTGATAGAAAATAGTCGAAACAAAGATAAAATATGGTATGTCATTCCCTTCTGCGATTTATAATCTGAATAATTAATCTGACTGATGCGACCAGGGTGATGCACAAGTGACGAGATCGAAGCCTTCGATCTCGTCACTTGTGCATCACCCTGGTAATTATTAATAAAAATATTAATAGTCCTCATAATTTAAAATTACTGACAATTGATGACGCTTAAAATTGCCAAATTAAATCCAAATTTCCATTATCTTCAAGAAGAGTTTGTTATTCCGCGCTATGGGTTTCATAACAAAATTTAAAATCACACCCCGTGAATTACGTGTTCATGAAATCTTTATAGCTATGAGTTCATAAAAATAAAAACTAGGCATTTTTTTAACCATGACAGTTAAAAATCATTTTTTAAAAATTCATCTAAATAAGAGTTGAGTCGAACCACAATTAAAATATTCGCACCCTTATAAAGTTAAAAACAATAAAACGTTATTTTCAAAACATCTAAAAAAGATCTCAATGAGCTTAGAGTTAAATCTCCATAAATAAATATGCAATTTCTCATTTTAAATTCCTTTAAAAGCAAACTGTAAGTTGATTAACTAAAGTTCTATGTCTTAGGTTCGTGCATAAATACATAAAAAACTTATTTTATGTCGTACGTCAAGTTTTGGAGTACGCATGATACAAAGTACTAAGAAAAGGAAATAAAATTATAAAAAAAATTTGTAGTTAAAATGCAGGGCATCTCGTATGATTTGGATGAATGTTTCAAAATTAATACCAGTTAATGTAACAAAACACGCTGAGCTCAAATTTCACAGATGCGTTGCATTTCACTTAATATGATCACGCAAATGTCTTTTCAAACTACTATACCTAGAAAGGTTATTACAAATTTCACAAGCAAGGCTTTTCCTTGGTATGAACACATAGTAGTAACTTTGAAACTACTACTTATAGAAAAGAGTTATTATAAATTTCACAAGCATAAGGCTTTTCCTTAGTATGAACACGTAAATGTCACTCAAAACTCTACTTACAGAAAAGGATTTATTACAAAATTCACAAGCATACAAGGGCTTTCCTTGGTACATGGACACGTAAATGTCTTTCAGAGCTACTACTTACAGAAGAGTTTGACTATAATAAATTTCACAAGCAGGGCTTTCCTTGAGTGAACACGCAAAATCTGTCGCTCGACTACTATATGAAGGTTATTACAAGTTCCACCACAAATTATAGGGCTTTTCCTTATGGTTTCCACCGTGTTTTTTTTAAATTATAAGCCGTGGTGAAAGCTGCTGCAAACTTCACAAACATAGGCTTTAGTATGGATGCGCAAATGGACATCTAAATGTGCGTTGGTGAAGCCTTATTGCAAGTTTTCAATGTAAGGTTTTCTTGGTGTGAGATACACAAATCTGTTACTAAATTTACACTTCAAGGGAGAAGCCTTTTGTGCATTCACAAACATAAAACTTATCAGTTTGTATGAATCACAAAAATGCTTTGTTAAAATGAATTACAGTTGAAGGCTCACTTACGAACTGACTTATAAGGTTTTCTCAGTGTGAGGTCTCAAATGCACACACGTAAATAGGCATCAGGAAAACTAACTTCTTTGCTGCATATATGACAAGAATAAGGTTTTTCATTTGTATGAATCGTAAATGAATATAAATAAGATTTTTTGATTAAAGGTTTATAGCCAGGCTACAAAAATACGGATCTCTTATTTTGTGAGCTTGTTGGCGTTGGCGTTTTAAAGTCATGCTTCATGAAAGGGTTGTTGCATGTACTTCACTGATTATTGAAGTTGTTCCCAATGAGATGAACCTTCAATCTTCGTTCCGACCTGTTTTAAGTTGAATTTCTTTTTTGATTAAATGCCAGGCGCTTGAATACGATTTCTGCGCTGAAGTTAATTCATGGACTTCATTATCTTGTTCGAAAATCATTTGCGTTGGTTCAAAAGGATGCGTATTTTTCTGCACGCAATGAGCTAAAATGTTTATACAAACAACTCTTTGTTTTGGATTCTACCTTTAAAATATCACAGAATGCTTGCTTACACTCACTGTTACGAGAAAAACGTCCGCGTAGCCAATTAAAATACAATGATTATATTTCAATTTCAACACATGCTTTCTTGGCACAGCTAGGTGCACTTTCTTTTCTCCTCTTGACAACCCTGGAAAATGTAACTTCAATTCCTTTACATTCAAACAACTCATTAATAAATGTTTAGTAGTGATTGATTGATTGTTTGACAGTCGTGAAGGAGCCTTCAGTGAGCCAAGCTTATTATTGGGAGGACTTGAAGAACTATTTAGTGGTTTAGGGGTTACAAATA
Source organism: Nephila pilipes (assembly GCA_019974015.1). Classification (NCBI taxonomy): domain Eukaryota; kingdom Metazoa; phylum Arthropoda; class Arachnida; order Araneae; family Nephilidae; genus Nephila; species Nephila pilipes. The sequence goes on from BMAW01024613.1 coordinate 42,910, forward strand.
TTTCAGCGATTTTTACTTGAAGAGTTGAGAATGTCGGGCCCAGGCGCTAAGAAATGAAGTGAGGAAATAAGGAATATATTGAACTCTCATAGGATAGTTGAAATCAAGTACCTTCTTGAAATAAATGTAATTTAGGTATATTTAATGAACGAGGGATCAGATTTGTGTGACATGCAATGTGACGATCAGACACAAAGCATCACATTGTGAGTTCTATTTCTGTAGTAAATTAGAAACCAAATTAAAAGCCTGCGTATGTTAACATTTTCAAATTTTTTACTGTCAATTAGATAAATTTCTACAGATTTATCTTTGAAGAAGCATTTTGGTATAATATTCAAAAGTTTAGATTCTGGTCTGCATAATTTGCATGACAGATGATTTCTCAACTAAAATAGTTAATCTTTTATTAAGCCATTGCTGAAGGTACACCTTCTTTTTAGTATTAAACTTTTACATGTTTTTCCAGATCCTTGGGTCCCTTTGATCTGATGGAAAGAAGTCATGTAATGGTTATATACTCATGAGCTTGTTCTGCTTGGATTTGACTTCAATGGTGTGCAGACCCCTTTATGCAGAAATAAAGAGCTACTCTGTAAATTGACACCAGAATGGACGATTAAACCCAAATGATCTTAAATAAGAAAATTTGGCTCGAGGCGAGCAATGCCAGAATAAATAAGAAATTCTTATTAATACTTGACTGTTTTTACACCAGCAAGCCTTTTTTAAAATCAAAATGGCTATAGCGGCTTACTCATATAAATAAGAAGCTTATAGATTGTACAACAGTTCTGAAGTGTTTGATGGAACTTGCAGTATGAAACATGAAAGATTCATTTTAGAGAAAACATCATGGCCCCAAGAAGAAATATTACATTGTTGGGAAGGACTTCTAAAACTATTTGAAACACTAATTACAGGTGTAATATTCATTTTCTGTATCGTTTCTCTATTAATATTGTTGAAACAGCTAGTGGTGCTTAAGCTTCCCGGATTCTGATGCGGTTTGTAAATCTCGGTGGAATCCGCTTTGTCCGCTAACGGCCCCATCGTGGCAGCTCAGGCTGAGCTCCGCCCAAATCAAATTCAGCTGATCCTCTTTTTCATGACATGGAAGTAGGAGGAAATTTTCAGCTCTAATATCGTTCTCGTCACTTGACCAGTTCAAAAATTACGAGATCTGTCGCCAATTGCCCCAGCGGTAAATATCAATTTGCTTCCAGTTTGCGGATCGACTGGAGCTCATGACTGAACTTCATGCACAGCAAATGCATTAACTGTTGTATTTGCTTGTAATTTGAGTTTTCTGGATATAGCGAAGTTAATTGCAGTTCAGGACAAATTGTCATACTTAAGAAACCTTTATTTTTTAGTCGCTACCGATTTTGGTTATAATATATTCCCCTTTGTTCTCACATTAACATCATTTTATTTAGTTGTTCCGCTTTTTTTGCATCCCTGGCTGATCGAATTAATGTTTTTGCAGTAATTGAGATACTTTTCATCACTCGCAGGTTGCATATCTCAAGGCTTTTGGCCAGTTTGCATCGGAACTCGGATCCGATCTATAATCAGACACCAACTCTTACTTATTTTTAATATATAACGTTACTCTGGATCAAATTAATATTTGTTCGGGGTTGATAGTTCAAACGTTGGTTGGTTGAGGATCAGGTTCAAATTTAAAAAAAAAAAATTCTATTTTAATGGCATTTATATTTCCCTCCTCTCAGTGCAGCTACTTATTCTGATTTTTTGTTTTTGGAGTTCGGGTCCCATCAGGAGGTTATTATAATAGAAACTCAGATTTCTTTTAGAGGATTCACTTTATCCTTATGGGTGAGAGAATGGAGAAATAAACCACCCCTCAAATTCTCTGCTGTGTTATGATTTCACCAAGAAATAAGCTTCTTCCTGTTGGGAGGTCTGGTGAGTCTTGTACTGGTATTCAGGTTCGGTTCTATATTCTTTGAGCCAAATCTGAGGTTTTTTATACGAATTCTGGTTTTTTATTACGTAAAACTTAACATGGTTATGGTTTTAAGCTGTTTTCTTATTTTGAATCGTTTAATTTAAAATATAAAAATTTGTATCTTCAGCTCTGTGGGAGTCTTACCACTACGTTTTCTCTTTTCTGCCAGGATTTTCGTTAAAATGTTCTATTTGATTTGTGACTTATTTGGGTACATATGTGAAGATCCATAGCATTTATAAAAACTAGGCTACAATCTTATGAAACAAGTAGAGTTGCTATTGTTTCAGAGTTTTTGTTATATTTTCTGATTTTTTAAGGCATCCTTTTCGTGTTGCTATGAAATTAATACCTTGTGTAACTACATGTTGGTATATCTTTTACTATTAACACTTCACATTTTTTATTCCACCGAGTTTGTGGACGTTTTGTATTGGTATTTAATCTCTTGTGCATCTTATTTTTGCAAAGAGATTCAACTGTTATTTACTTTCTTGTATTTCATCAGTAGCCATTTTTTGTAATGCAAATCTCCTTGCATTAATGTAACCTTTGTTTAATAATTATGTAAATTCTTATGTTATTTTGTCAATGGAAATGTTGTTGGTGCGTGGGTGATTGTTAACCGGTTTGCAGCTCCCTGAAAGCACTTTTAGTGACTGGTCCTGCGGAGTGGCCTGCTAATGAGAGATCTGATTCTTCCTAGTGAGCCCTTAATCGCCCTAGCTACTGCGATATTGAACCACGTTATATAGTACTTTTTTGTTTCTAAAAGCGATTTCCCTACAGAACAAACAGGTTTTCTCCCGTGTGACTGCGTAAATGCATGTATAGTTCTCACTTAGAGAATCTTTGTTGCATACATGACAAGAAAATGGTTTTATTTGTATAGATACGAAAATGGCTATATAAATAGTGGGTAAAAGTAATTAGTATATTTGAGTTTTCAGTCGAATACACGGTGGAACATCTATTATCTTCCTATAAGGTCATTTAAATGAAATGAAACTCTTTCTGATAAAATGGAGTTCGCAAACTGAAAAAAATACCGTTACGTGTTTTCTGCATGTACTGTCTTATTTTGAATGCTTGTAAAATAACTATTTTATGAAAAAATTGTATTTAACTTATTTTTTTTACACGTCGGGCTGAATACAGTATTGTTAAGAAGATTTTGGACCTCAGTATATTTACGATATTTAAACTAAAAAAAGGTTGCAGATTTTCACATGTTCTGTAATGCGGAATATTACCAGATTTAATTATATTCTATAATATATTGATTCCTATAGCTTTTGATGTAATAT
>BMAW01024620.1:1904-12095 GCA_019974015.1 Nephila pilipes
AGTATGTAATATATGGATTATAAATTAGTATGTAATATATGGATTATTGACTTAGTTTATAATTTATTAACAATATCATACACTTTTCTCTCAGAAATGTTACAACCGGCTACTTCTTGATTTTTTTTGCCACCGCTCATCGAACAGGTAATTATTATATGAGAGAGAGAGAACAAGTCCAATGATCGAATTAAGCCTTTTGAGAATTTTGTAACCAAAAAATATACCTATAACGACCAGATCACTGAATAAAATTTGTGAAAATAATTTAATTTTTTACAAAATTCTCATAGTTTTTATTAAATTTGATAATCGCAGAACGAAATACTACCGCAAAAGGTATTAAATGAATATCAATGAAGTTTGATTCCTTGAGAGGTATCAAGAAAGATGTAAAATATTTTTGATAAATACAAAACTCACATATTCACACATATTTGATTCCCTTCTCTGTACACACACACACACACACATATATATATATATATATATACATACATATATATGTGTGTGTGTGTGTGTGTGTGTGTGCGTGTGTGTATCTATATTTATATAGTGCAAAATGGTTACAAAATGTGAAAACAATACAAAGGAACGGTAATAATTACTTTTAATATCCAAAGAAATAGTATGAATGAAAATTGGGCATAAGAAAAGTTCACACATTAGTGAAAAACATATTAAATAAAAGAAAAAGTGATGTTGTAGTTTTATAACGTGGTAGTCATCTATGGCAGCCGGGCACACTGCACAATGATTTTCCGTATTTGCTCTGACATCAAAGAGTTCCAAACGTCACGAAGATCTCTTTTTAGTTCTGGAACGGAGCTCGGTGCAAGCGGAAGGACTTTTGAGCAAATCCCACATATGCTTGATAGGATTCAGATAAGATGAGTAAGCAGGTCATGGGGCATGTGCTGGATATTTTCCGTTTCTAGGAAATCGTCCATCAGGCTCGTATGGTAACAAGACGTGTTATCATCCATGAATATGAATTCACAATCAATTGCACCTTGAAACAATTGAATATAAGAAAAAGAATTTTATATCTTTTAGAAGTCACAGACCCTGTCTCAAAAATATGGAGGTCAGTTAGGTCAACCCTCCTGATGCCTGTCAACGCCATAACTCTCTTTGATGGAAAACGATATGTTTTCCGAGATCTCTCCTTGGAGAATACTAGTTCTCCGTTCTCGCCATATCCTTACCTTATGAGTATCAGTATTCAGAATAAAACGCTATTCGTCACAAAACATCACATTGGCCCATTAGCCTAATCTCTACTTTAAACGAGCATAATTATTCGTAGATATGAAGGGAATGCAAACTGCTGTTCGTTCGACTTTCAGACCAATATGACCGAGTCTTCTATGAATAGTTTGTCTGGATGCTCGTATTCCTATGGCGACTGTGAGTGTTGAACCCAGATCACTAACACAGTTGTCCCTCTGATGTCGCACAGTTATTGCCAGATAAATGTCTTAGTGGACGGTGGTGATTCTTGGCCGACCTGGAGCCAATCGTCGGTTAATATTTGCTACATTTTAAAACCTTTGTTACACTAAGGCATATTCAAAATTCGAGGCACTTCGGTATGTGACCGATTGGACTAGAACATTCCAACGATTCTTCTTTTAGTAAACGTGTTCAATTGCCCTCTTTCTACCATCATTTGTGCTGTTTAATAGTTAACAACATTCTTGCTTGCATGAATTGCATGAAACCTGTCTGAATTGTTTATGCCGAAATAGCCGGTTCATGGAATAAATTTCGTAGCTCTTTTTCAGTTTAATGATTTTTAAAATGTATATATTAGTATGTGCATCATTTGTTTTGACTTTCTTTTATTTCTTTAGTTTTATTATTTTTTATATAAGAACTTTTAATTACATTTCGTTTATTACCATTTTGTTATAAAGTAATTTGCTGAAATTTAGATCCCGTGTAACACGCTATTAATCATTCCCAAGCCTGAGACAGCATTTAGAATTACTTCAACTACGTTTCTGAATTTTATTTTCTTAATTCTTTGTCATTGAGATCTGCTGAGTAAGGCTTGGTAAGTTTTTTAACACTTTGAGCTTAGTTGCAATTTTTTCATAATACTGGGTTTATTTTTTTTTAATTATTTATATTTTAATATGTATTCTTGCATATTTGAATGTTATATTTTCAGCAATCTAAAGATTTTTTTTTCTGTACAAAACCCTCCCTCTTTTTCTCTTTCGAGTCTTTAAATTTTAAATAATATAGTTTTAACTTTAATGTTTTATTTCTGATTACTGTTCTTAAATTTCAGTTTACAATATTTTTATTTTAAGTTTGCGAGAATTGCAATTTGTATTAGTTTTAATATTAATTAATTTTAATTTGGGTTTTTATTTTAACTGCAGTTTGTGCAATTCACTATGAATTTATGTACATGTTAATGTGTACATAGACTAAAAATTAACCAAATTTAAAATGTAAAATTAAAATTAATAAAAAAGTGGTATTTTACCAAGCTAAACCATAAATTATTGAAAATATCGTAATTCATTTAAAGCTAGGCTAAATGGTTAAAATAATGATATTGAGCTGAATATTAAAAAAAAAACAAAGAGCGGTCAAAAGAGGAAATAAAATAATTTAAATTGCTGCATGAGTAATACGAAACAAATAATGTACAAGAATACATAAAAAATGTTCATAGTCTAAGTATAAATTACTCAAATGTTACAATATAGAAGTTTATACTGCATTTAAAATTTAAACTAAAGCCAGTATTAAAATTATTCAATTAGTACAATGGTATGAAAATGAAAACACCAGGAAAAATATCAAACAAAAATGAAAAAGAAAGGAGATAGAATATTAAAAAAATAAAAGAAGGAAAAATAAGATAATAAAGTCAAAAATGGAGATATAGCAGTTTATAATACTGTCTCAGGCATTATAAACTGCTTGTACTGGTATTATGTATCCAACTCATCCCACTCAGCATAATTTATTCGCAACAAATCTTAAAAATCCAAAAAAGGAAAAAAAATCCTGAATTAAAAATAATTAAAACAAAGAAACAAAAGAAAGAATAAACAAAGGAAATAAAACTCATTGTTACCCAAATACAATATATTAAAATTCAAATATGCATCATTTAAGTATTTTTAAAAATTATTAATATTTTTTCTTTGTAATTTTTTAAATTTTTCTAGTGTTTTAAGAACTTGCTTCTATACTAATTTGAATTAATTTTTGAATTATTTATTTGTCTTACTGAATTACTATTTTCATTATATATAAGATTTTCGAACACTCATTAATTTCTCTGTTGTAGTCTCGGCATCTCTATTACGGTGTTTACGCTTTGTTTGTTTAGACATAGATGTTGAGTTTATTATCAATCAACCAAGAAATCCTTTCTTTAACGAACTAAATAATGGAAGAGTTTCCAAAATTTATTTTATTATTAGTCTGTTGCAGCTGAGTGAGACCCGCCAACTTTTAAGACACCCCTCAAAAGCATCTGCATATCCTTCTGTTTCCTAAAAGTGTCTCAGCATCCTCTGAAGGACGCTAAGGCCTACTTAGAGAATTTATAGTTCAAGCAATACATTAATATTCCATTTATTTGTAGTAATCCATTAATTGTACTTTCTATACATATATTGCGTTCGAAAGTTGTTTGTTAGCAGTTACAGAGAATCTTAAAGATACTGGTAAATAAGGGAGTTGATATTTGGAATTCTTAAATAATAATTAAACAATAAAAGATTTGAATCGCTTAATGAGAAATTTATTATCTTAATGATTTTAATTCAGTAGAATATTCGAGGTTATTGCATTTTCGTACAGCACATAAAAGTGCTATCAGACGTTTTCCAGACAGTAAGGTTCCCTTCGGAGAGTATTGTGCAAATTTAAAGAACTTTTTAATTTGAACAGTATTCGAATGGACTTTCCTTTTAAGAAGCCCGCCAGCACTAGTTAAATTATCTTTGATTTAAATTTGAACTAAATTAAATTTCTTGTTCGTTTTAACTACATCACTCCTTTAGTTGAATTGCAGTAATACTTACCGTACGAACAGTACTGCACAAAACGAATTCAATTCCAATAAAAAAGTGTTCATTTTAGTCATCAGTCATATTTAATTGAATGAGTCATCACTAATTCTTATCTCGGGAATGATTTAGTTAAGTGATTAAAACTCTATTGCGAAATTAATCTAAGCATTGGACCGTAATAAAATATTTGCAGATTAATGCAATCAGTTGGGAGCTAAAGCTTAATTTGATAACATTAATTTAATTATGAAAACACTTTCATGATAAACTTTGTGTCTAGTCGTATTTTATTCAGTTAAAAAGGTCTAAATAATTCACTTGCAAATAAAAAATACTTTTAAAAATTGATATAAATTTGTACGTTAAAAACTAATTTTAAATTTTCTACCATTTTTCTTTTAGCAATATTCGATAAACTTTCCATATTCATATTGTTTGTAAAACTTTTCACCGTACAAAATTTAGAAAATGATTCTCATTAGGCACTTAAATATTTTTCTTTTTACACACACACACTTCGCAATATTTATGGCTCATTATTATTATTCAGAGCCAGTATCACGTGTTTTCTTGTACGAGTACATAGAAAAACAAATTTAATTTTTTAATAAGTCAACATTGTAGTTACTCGAATAATCCGATTTCATTAAATATCAGATTCTGTCTTCCATTAAGCTGCATAATTTCTTTTCATCATTATTGCGAAAATTTGCTTTTCCAATTTTTCTATATTTCTTTACCCATAAAAAGAGGGGGAGAATGTAATTTATGAATATAATAGATCTTTAGTTCATGTACAAGTAAATGCTTCTAATTTTGAATTTTATTGCTTTCTTTGTATAAACCACTCTTGATTATAGTTTCTCAAAGAACGGGTCCCGATTTCAATTGAGGTAGATTAAATAAATTTGTCTGTCAAAAAAATTCTTATAAAAACTACAGTCAATAAATATTTTTATAACTGAAAACAAACCTTCAGAACACTTGATTTTAAAAGCCACAAATAATCAATTGAAACGGTCATAAAACCAGGCATAAATTCAAAATTTTCGATGAAATGAATAAAACTGCGTTCGTAAGCTATTCTCAAATGTATAGATTAATGTCAACTGTTTACCATTGAATGTTCAAGTAAGGTTTGTCGAATTATCTGGCAACATAACTTTTAAACATTTAGTTTAATTTATCCAAACAATCATTAAATGAATTTTGATTAGGAAACAGGATTGAATTCATCATACTTTCTGAAATAGTCTAAACATGATTCAAAAATGTTTTGAAACTTATTTAAGCGAAGCGGCTCTCAACATTAATATTAATAAAATAAAAATAAAAATTAAGATCAATCGTATAAAAGAAGATCTACGAGATAGGTAGAACCAGATATATATCTAAGATTTAATTCTTTATTTAAAGATTAAACAGGCTTATAATAAAGTAAGATTAGATTCTAATGACTTGTAAAATAATATTCGTGTGTATGTCATATAATTGTTTCAAAAAACGCTCTTCATGATTAATGTTATGAGCAAAATTTTTAATTCCTGTCACTTGTTTATACGTCTTAATTACTAAAGTCGTTAAAATATTTGCTGTGAGGAAAAATATCCCAATAGTAAAGAAAATTGAGAACTTTTGCTCTGTACGAATAGTGAATAAACAAACTACGGATTGCATGAGTTTTATTATGCGATTGAATTAGAATTCCTATAATAGGGTTTGGAAAACAAGAAATTAGTAATCATTGTAGTCCTCTAATTAATTGAGATTTACTATGTTTATTTAAACAATGTTTAGCGATATTTTGTTTTTATGTCAAGAAATAATACCATTATTTATACTTATTTACGCAACTTTTTTTAAGCCTTTCCTAATATTGCAAAGCACTCTGAAAATAATACTTGAAAATCATACATTTGGATTCGAAAGTATTTTTTAAGTTCTGTCAGGAACCGTTCTGTGAACTCTTTCATTAACATATCTTTTATAAGATACTAATATCTGTTAATTTCATTTTATTGAAATTGATAACTTTTGGAATTTTGAAACTATCAAAAATTTCCATAATAATAGTTAACTTTGTGTTTAGATTACAAAGTTTTTGTTAATAATAATTTAGCTCGAAAAATGAAAAATATGAGTTAAAGACTTTCTGGAGAATGAGGAAATGCATCATCTTTGGCCCTACTAATAACTTTAAATAATTACTTCAAATTTTTCTATTTCTCTTTTCGAGATCGTAACTAGACACTGAGTCCTCCATTTTCATTCACTGTTAATAGATACAACATATTAAATGATTAATTATAAGAATCAAAGAGGATGTTTAGTGTTTACCAAGTCTTCCGGTACTAGAAATATTTATGATCGTTTAAGGTAATCAAGCATTTGAAAACGAGCTTTCTTATTTCCTTTGTATTAACAAGTGATTGTATTATTGATATTAAATTGAAATAATATGCGTCACAACATAGTATTCATCATTTTCAACTCCAGCAACAATTACGGAAAAGACAAATGCTCCACAGAATGAGAGGTCAAGAGATTTTATCCCTGCTAATTATTTCTATTGCCATTACTTTGTATTAAGTAACAAAACAATTGCACAACTCACCTCTTAAATTATACAATTTATCTTCTATTGCAGAAGACCATAGTGCTACATGGAGGGATGAAGTCTTTTGCTTCATAAGTTACAAAGACGGTAACAACAGATAGAGAAAAAACAAAATGTGTATGTTAGTGAATTTGAATTAAATGTAAGAATTGACTGTATTGAAAAAATGAGGCGTTTAAATTTATTATTTTTAATAGAAATGAAAAATCAATATATATATATGCTTAAATCAACAAAACAAGACAAAGTGAAATATATTCGAGCAGCACATTATGTGAGCAAAAAAAGTAAATTTTTTTACTCCGTAATTTTATTAAATTGTTTTAGTCTTCTCTTTTTCCACTTGTATTGTTCTCCAAATGTATAGCACTCTTTGTTGATGTTTTAGATTTTGTTGATGAAATATAAACTTGTATTCAAAAAAAAAAAATTGCCCACTTTATTTTAGTTGAGATATAAATTTCAGTAATTTATCTTATACATTAGCCTTTAAAAAGGCTCAACAGAATTATTAGAATCATAAATATGTTATAACAAGTCAATGTATTAAACTCGAAAAAAATTATCAATAAATCTTTTAGAACTGCATTCGTCTAATGCCGTTGTTCTCAACGTTTTCTTCCTTGTGAAACCCTTCTAAAATTCAAAAGAAATTCGCAAAACCATCGCGTAGGAGTTAGTAACAAGTAAGAAAACAATGAAATTTGGTGGAACATTTCTTTTTTAAGTTGCATAATAATTCATTACCAGAAGCAAAAACATAATCGAAAACACAACTCATTACAAACATTTATAAAAACTAAAACGAGATAGCTACAAGAAAATGAATATAAAATTATTTCATAAAACCAAATGGTTTTTAGTTTATCATACGTTAAATTTGTAAAGAAAATCTTAATGAGATATTTATGGCTCACCAAGAATCCCTCTTAAGGTTTTCATCAAATTTAATTGAATTTTCTGATAAAAAAAAATTGCTGAAAGAACCAAAATATCCGTACTCATTCACCCGATGATATTGGATCCTAAATGAATTTTAAAGTGGTTTCCAATTTTATCAAACACACTTAAAATGGTGATACGTGAGTCCGTAATTACAGATTTGTTTCATTTAATTAACAGAAAAAATGTCAGCTAAGTATACAAACGATTTTCAGCCAAAGAATATTGATCATACAAGAAGACCAATAAAAAGAAATGATCAATTAAAAACGCTTGACCTAGAGATTTCAATTCAAACATATGTGTAACACCTTTGCCACAAGAAAACCATCTAACTTCGGTGGGAAATAATAAAGAAACGTGAAGGCTTTCAAAGTCCTTGCAAACCTCATGAAATAGAAAACAGTTTGTAGCCAGCTATTTTATAAAATTTAAAATTTTTACAGCATCATTTAAAATAGTAAATAACTCTATAGGAATACGCTTACATTTCAATACTTGTGTATGAATACTGCAATAAATCCGTTCAATTTTCTCGTCGATCTTCTTTACCTGCACTGCAAGGGCAGAATATTTTCCTGTCATTGATTTTGCAAAATCCGTGCACACATTAACACACAATAAGACCACTTAATTCAATTTCTTTGAAAATAACCATTTACCATATCGAAAATTGCTTCTGTTGTATAGGTTTTCAAAAGTTTTGCAAATAATGTGGAGTAAATCTTCCCTCGCTGGGTTATTCACTAAAAAAGACTGCCTGTTCGATATCCAAGTCATACAATACACTTAAATAAAGTAAACGACTACTTCTTTGAAATGTTATAAAACTTAATACATTGAGGTTAGATTAATTTACTGAGTGATATTGAGATATTGTTACTTAACATAATTTGTTTTACAATTATTTTGTAGTCTTTGCGACATGATAGCCCCGGACAGCTCCCACTTGAGTCCTTCTTTACATTACATGACAAAATTTTTTATCAAATATTACTATATATCGCCACGGTTACCATTTTGGTGAGATCCTCACTCTACTGGCGTGCTCATTCCCTCTTGTTGGCTTTTGGGAGCTGCAAGTGACACATAGAACATCTTCTTGAATAGAATTCTTAAAAGTATATCTAAAATAGATAGGCAATATTGCAGCATCGGTTGACTCGTCAAGAAAAATCGCAAAGTAATTCTATTTTATTTTCTTCAAAGGCTTGCTGTCCACACCATTAGTTTAATCATTAATTCTACGCAAATTTGTATCGTTTGAAAAAGGAATTAGGTCAAAACTCTTTGCTGCCTTTTCCCTGAGATATCTTTTGCACATGATCCAATTAAATTTTCTGCGATTTTAAGAGCCTGTCCAGATTTTGCAGTTCTTTAATTTACTTTAAATGATGTCGCGATGGACATTTTATAATCATTGTTTGAAGTTCTCAAAAAATAAGAAATCTGTACTTACTATTAACTATCAATTTATTTTAAAATATTAGACAGATTTATTCTTATATGTCGTATGTTTTGTTTCAAAGTGTCCAAAGAAGTGATGGTTTTCAACTGTTGTTGACAAGATCTTCGTTACACAAAGAGGCTTCGGTTCTGACTTACGAGTATCCCCAGTAAAATAAAAACACAATAGTATTAAATAGTCGCTGTCATATTTTCGCTCTTTCCTTTTCATTTCAGCATGTACACCAATTTTTACTCTGTTTTTAGTTGAGTGAGATAGTACCTCACAGAAGCATTCAGTACAATCCCCCTATATTGTTTCGAAATCATGGTGCTGAAGTTGAAGAATGAACAATAGACTGAAGGTCCGGCCTTTTGTCAGACACGACTAAGAGACAAGTTTCAATCCTTCGATTCGAAATAAAAATTACTGAAAAATAATTATTATAAGTTATTGACACGAGAATATATATGGAATTTTTATTTTTGTTTATAATATTTTGTAGGGAATATATAGAGCCTATAAAGTATATTTAACATACTGATCTGTCATAAGCCAGATTCAGAATTTATAAATGTTATTTATTCGTGCTTTGAAGTTTATTTTCTTACTATTTTTATCTGGAATTCGCTTAGCTTGTACTTCGTAAATCAATTATTTACTGTACTTCAAATACTTACCTGCCTTCAAAGTTTATATCTGTCATTTAAATTGTTAATAGGAGGGGAAATATTAATAACTTCTTTCATATAAAATATGCAGGGTTGCACAAATATTGAATTTTTTTTAATTATAGGGTATAACACATTGTCCCTAACTAGAATGAGGGACAATATGTTTATTGTGACCTGTCTGAGATCGATAGACTGTTTTTCTTTCAATACCGATCATGCCTGACAGTCGAATATTTACTTTTTATAATATATTTTGTGAAAGAAAACAAATAAAAGCTGTACATAAACACTCATAAACCAAACTTATTCCCTAGAGCAAGGCAAAAAAAAATTTACATTTTCTCATTTACGACAACAAAAAATATTTATCTTAAAAACACTCAACGATTCTATGTCTGAAAATAATTTTGAGTCATATTTGAAGTAAAAGTGTGCTCTCTAAACGATCTTTCTTTTGCCCTTTGC
>BMAW01024620.1:14591-123302 GCA_019974015.1 Nephila pilipes
CCCCTTTTTAAATACAAATCATTGAACAGTTTATTCTTGGAATTTATTTACATAATATTATCCAGAAAATCTGTAATATATTTTTAGTTTTATAAAGTGTTGTTGTGCAACGTATTCGTAATTTTCTGAATATTTAATATAACCTGCTCAGTGATAAATAACTATAGAAATTTAGAATATCTCCACTTTTTCAATGAAAATTATATCCAGCAATTTAGGTTACACATTTTCTAAATAATACTTTTTATTACATTTGTAATACATATTGGGGGGGGGGTATATCATTTGTGTGTAGGCAAACAGCATTTTCACAATAACTGCAATTACTTTTTCTATCCGTATAATAAGTTTTGACTGCAATATTACTATACAGTAAAAATAGCATCCTCACGTACTACATTCTTTGTTTTAACAATGCTCATGAAAACTCTTTAACAAAAAAAGCTTTCATAATTGTTATCCTGCTCTTTGACTTATTCCTGAATTATCTATTTTCTTTCGGGTCTTTAACTCGGATTCCCAAGTGATTGTAATGAGTATCCCCACGGGCATGTGCAAGGATGCTAAGTGGTTTTAATAATAGGCAGAAACAAATACAATAAGAAATGAAAAATGTTGTGAAACAAAGAAAATTTTAAATCATCACTTGTGAAAACAACAAATTAAAAGGATGTATTATGCTGCCAGTGATTTTCGCATCTAAATGATTCCTGGTAAGAGTACAAAAATGTAAATACGAGACTGTTTTGCATTGTTCTACATTTGTACAACTAAAATGTACAAAAGTGGAACAATGCAAAAAAAAGTCTTTTTTAAAATATTAGTTTTCAATGAATTGTGTAATATCTCATTAATAAAAAATATTCTTATTGATTTGTATCTATAGCACATCCTTAACAAATTCATATGAGGATATAGTTGAATAGTGTGCGAGGAGTGTACTCTCGTTTTTTTTTTCTTATTAAAGAGATATGTATTTTTTCCTTTTGTTATCCATTAGCATCACATTATTCTATGACTGTCAAAAATTTGCCAAAAAGCACGAAATCTTCGTTCGCATTCTTGATTATAAAATTCTTAACGACAGTAATGCGATTACATGACACATATCGAGAAAAAGGTCAACTTTTAAAAACAAATCGAATTGTAAATTGTTCAAAAGTATGCACTGGATTCATAGTAATATAACATATTATTTAATTTTTATCATTTCAAACTACTATAAACATTAGATGAAAATGGCAGCTTTTAAAAACAGTTATACAGTAAACGCTCTTTAATCCAGCACGTTCTGGACTAACGGCCATGCCGGATCAACAATTTTGCGGGATTATAGAGCGTCAATATAGTTTTAACAGGGATATCAAAGATAAACCTGTCTGTGGTTATGTGTTTTAACGGTCAAAAATTCGAACCATTAAAACACGTATTTAATGTTTTAATAAGTATTTGAGTCCTACATACACGATGTAAATTACGGATGAGGTATTTTATCATTCAAGCAACAACAAAATTTAATTAGAACATTCAATATTAATTTAATTAAATATTCTCATCTTCAAAAATCTTGACAAAAATTCGAACCGTTAAAACATATATTTTAAGTTTTATTCTAAATTCGAGACCTGTGAATACCGATGAAGTATTTTATCATTCAAGCAACTACAAATTTTAATTCGAACATTGCGCATTAATTTAACTAAATATTCTCCTCTTCGAAAAAATAGTTTTCAAACTATAAACAATTTTTTTAAGTTCTACACCATTATATTTTTGTTAAATTCGATAAATTTTGAAAAAAGTTCTTAATGCACGAGGCCTATTCCCACGAGGTCAACATACACTCAGATCTACATGAAAATATCTGAAAGCCAATGGTTGGATTGTTACTGGATTATAGAATGTACCAAGCCGGATTAAAGATTCCCAACTGAAACAGATATAAAAAAAACTAAACTACAGCAAGGTAGACTTGGGAGGATAGACAGATGGAAACAAAACCGCAGTGTTTCTTATATCAGATTAGATTAGATGAGAAATTTTAATTCGACGTAATTAACATCAACAATTTTTTTTTAGTGAAAGATATACAATACATTATTAAATGACTATTAAATAAAAATATCACACATTTATGTGGAATATAGTTAGGTAAATTAGTTACTAATTAACTAATTAGAAACGTGTACTTATTATTTCATATACATGAAATAAGCCATACTGTGTGGATTCAGAATATACAAATACGGTTTAAAACATGCCATGTATATTTTTTCGATTGCATATATCACTACAAAAATCCTAAGCATTCGTAGATGAATTTGTAAGTACTTCCCCATATGTAATTTTATCATGGTTCTCTACTGGCGTTCATCCAATATGTTGACGTTATTATGCAGAACTAATGACATGATAATTCTTAGTATAACCGTAATAATTTAAATTCTTAATAGGAATCTAACTGCTCTATTTTAAGTCATAATTCGCTGCAACTGTAATAATTAAAACAATAACAATAATAATCTAAAAATAGTGAGTGAATTGTAATTTATACAAAAATTAATATTTTTAAGCTACGTGAACTGTTTGAAAAAAGAAAATAAATAAGTCAAAGAATTGTGATCTAATTTTACTGTTTGCCAGTTAATTCTGATTCACGGAATAAATAAATAAAAGTGAAAGAAAATAATTTGGATAGCGACACATTTTCTGTTTGTTTTCTTATTCTAAATGAAGGTTGTTTTTTTACTAAATTTCGCATAAGATATATGCATAAAAATTGTATCATTCAACCAGAAAAGGAAAGAGAGCACTTAAGTTGTATTTCTTGAAAAAAGATAAAAACAAACCAACTGCATGATGATATGAGTGCTAGGTATTTCATTGGAGATTATTGGATAGTAATTCTGTAAAACATTTTTACTCATGAGTATTTTTAAGCATATCTGTGATTATTTCCCCCTAAATTTGCTCATATATGAATTACCGCGTGTTCTAAAAATCTTATTTGCATTTCAATATTAATTTTACTTCTGAACATCATGTAATTCTTTCAAAAATTCGAAAAAAAAAATAATAAAATCAATTTCTAATTACAAAAATATGCAGATTTCTCTTTTGCATTTAGCATTTTAAAATGTGAATTTCGAAATTTTCAGAGATCCACTACTAAGTTTATATTTCTTCAAGATAATATGAACATATTTTGTCATTCTGATGGATAAAAATATTCAAAACTTTAATTGCTTTAATGAAGAACATATTTCGTTCTTTCCTCCTTAATTGCATTAATCATCGTTACCTTAAATCCACATAAGTTTTCTGCGAATTAATTCTTACAAAAAAAGAAAAACAATAAGACAAATGCATATATATAATGTTTCTTATAAAAGAAGCGTATATTCCTTCGAAATACGGTCTTCGAAAAATGCAAAATCCATTATGAATCTAATGAAAGCAACGCTTTTCGAAAAGGAATTTAGAAAATTCGCTGTAGTACCGGAATGTTAACAACGGAATAATTTCCGAATCCAAATCTAAATGAGAGCGAAAATTTTCGTTTAATGAAGCTTATCCCACTAGAGAGAAATGAACACCGTTGGAAAACGGCGCGCTTTAAGATAACTATCGGAAAAGTTACGCAACCTTCTTTCTACCGAAAAAAACAACCCTGCGGAAACTTCAGACATTGGCTTGGCGCGATTGGCGACTGGAGCTACTTGTGAGTAGTAACCCTGAACGTAAGAACCTGTGCGCCCGAATCCAAAGCTCTAGGGTTTCCAAACCACGTGAAACGCAGATATCACTATCTTCTATTCTTACAATGAACACAGAGCGAATAAAACGTTTCTTAGAATCAGTCGACGGTGCTTGCACATAAACCATCATTTGATATCTAAGGATTATACCTCAGTCTATAGAAGACACTAGTTTTCGATTTGGGACGGAAACTTTCAAACTTTTTAAAAGTTGATGGGAAGTTTATAAAAACTCTTTTCTGAGAGAGAAAAACTTTTCTCAAATTTTTATTTGAGAAAACTCTGATGAAAAACTGTGTTATTGGACTTGTACATTAGCGAATGACAGGAAGTTATTCTCTTTTGTGAACTATCCGAATTATTCTAGTTGCATTTTAATTCGTTGATTGCGGAATTCTTATAAAACTTATTCGTGTCCTGAAACTCGAGAAGACTGCATCTTAGATTTATCTTGCATCGGACATTTAATAACAAGGATTTGTGAACTTTATATCTATTTCGAAAAACTATTCAGCATCAACAGGTATTCCTTCAGGTGAAAATGTATTTAAGGAAAATTTGAAAATTCCGTGCGTTTTTCTCTCTTTTCATCCGACTTAGAAATAAATATGAACATTTGTCAAAAACGTTAGTAACTGATAAACTAAAAACTTCATTGAAGTTTAAAGAAGTTCTTGGAAAAGTTAGTCATTTTCACCTCGGTGTAAAAGAAGTTATTTTCTGATAGGAAAATGATAATTTTTCTTTCCGACACATACAAATACCATGGAAAACTTCAATTCTTCACTTCTAGAAACCTTCTAGGTTGGATATAACGAAAGAGAAAAATCTGTTAAACAGTTCCTTGAAATAGGAATTTTGCGCATCGCATTCCATCTTTCAAAACTGATTATTAAGTTTGTAAGAACCAACGAAAAAGTGTTAACGACTGTTTAATTTCGATTCAAAAATTCAAAAAAGAGAATTCCATCAACTTTTGGAACTTGTTTTTTCCGAACAGAACTCGACTTCGAACACAATTCAAAGCGATCATTGGTCCATTGACAAAACTCAAGGTGATGTCAAATATGACAGCAAATATGATGATAATCAGCTTTATCGTCTCTGCATTATCGGTAAGTAAACGTTTCCAAAACTTCTAGTACGGTTGCAAAAATATAGTTTTGTTGATTGCCACGTGATATTGCGTTGCTAAGGGCAACTTCGAAGGTTTACCTTTCGCACATTCATTCTTAAAAAGATTCTTTTAATTTTCTTTTGCGCTGCTAAAGATAAGAAGTATTATATAGCTTTTTCACGCATTGCGCGTTTTTCAGCGTAAGTGATGAAAGTGATCGCTAATAATGCTCAGAAAGTAGTTCATAGTATTCCATTTAAAATGGATATGTTCGTTCTAAGTATTTTTCTGGTATTGGAACGTTCAATTTAATATCTCTGAAAATTTATCCTCGGTGCAGTAGGTACTATGTGACAAAAATATTATGAATTGTGTAGAAAAATTTGTGATTCAAAAAAAAATAGTTTTGGATAGAATGTTCTTATGTTTTAGTCTCGAGAATACTATCCTAAAAATAAATTAGAATGTGGAGTTAGTTCGTAAAGTGTTTAGTTGCTAAATACGTCAAAGAAACAGAAAACATTTGGTTGTGAATTTTATATAAATATCCTCATATGGTAATTAGAAATAATGGTTGAAATATCTCATTTTTGAGTTTTCATAACATAATTGTTATTTTTCTTCCTTTATTTTAAGTAATTTTTTTTTTTGTAATTTAATAAGGTGGAAAACTCGAAAACTTTTGCTGCATGAATATCATATAAATCATCAAAAATGGTAAATGAAAATAACGAATAAAAATTTTTATACTGCAATTTCATCGCATTCTGGGTAATTTTTCTTGAGAAGAAAAAATTGGAGATGCAAGATGCATTCATAAAATTTCTAACGAGCTTATGCGATCTTATAAAATATTCAAATGCATCCCTTCACTTACTTTTTTTCGGAAAACGAACTGTATGCGCATTGAATTAACTGAAGTAAATAAAAGTCGTAGTTCTTTTAAGTTAATAGTTTTTTTCCCCGTATAGAATAAAAATTCTTAATGTACTGAATAAGATTAAATTTTGAAATGCATTTTTATCTCGGTGAATTAAGTATTACAAATGAAGCAGTTTTTTTTTTTTTTTTTTTACTGAAAACTGATATTAATAGTTATCTTTTGTTACGAATAATAATTAATTATCTAATTCAAATAGTAATTAAATTAATTCGTGTTTTTAATTGGAAATTGTCGAAAACTAAATCTATTGCGGAATGTTAATTAATAAGATGGAATACTAAATTATGAAAAGAGAAATCTAAAACTTTCATTTCCTTTCTGATGCTATATTTTTGTATGAGGAAGAGATGCGGTTTAGAGACAGTACGTATAGTCTTATTAATAATGAAAATAGTTCAAATTTAATAAAAATATATGAAATGGCACGTTAAACTATTTGAGAAAATTAATCTAGAGCTTTCTTTGTAATTCTAATGCAATATTTTCGCTTAAAGACTAGACTGGTTTCTTTAGTTGCACGTTCGTACTTGCAATATTAATTTAAAAACTTTATACTCATTTAATTTTTACCATGAATTATTTTCTTGTTTGCTGTATTTTCTGAAGAGTAAAATAATGAAAGTCAACAAGAATAAGATAAATAACAGCCTATTTCTATGACAGTATTTCCTGAAAATGGTTGAAATTAGAGATGAAAGAATGAATGTGCTTGAAAATTTTTTCATATGTGTTGAAGATAATGATGAATTTTAATAATTATCTGAAACGGTGTAATTATTTTTGATCGTTCTTCGACTGTTTCAAAAAATGTTTTATTAAATGGTTTAATTCACTCAGCGTTTAACTAACTTTTTTTTAGAAAAGAGTAATTTAAATTCTATGAGTACAATTACTTTCTGCGAAACCGACCGTATTTATTACTGGATATATAATTGCATAATGAAATGATCGGTTTATGGGAGTTAGACGTAGAATAGTAATAACACGCACTCATTTCGCGGAAATGAGTAAAATAAATTTGGTAGTGCCTCCTACATTCTAATTTATACATATATTTATAAACTATTGAAGAATAAACTATTTAACTTGAAGCATTGATTGATTGAACTGAATAATATAATCCAATTAATTTTAAATTTAATTAAAAATTAAGCATATATGTACGTTCATTAAATTTTATTTATATATTATTCATATAAATAATTATAATTCATTTGTTATTAATTTTATCTACTTTAAGATTATTTTTTTAAAAAAAAAATGTGTTCTTTTAAAATTTTTATCATTGGTGTACTGGTGCGATTATTTTTGTTCATCATTTCTGCATTGCACTTACGTTCACCTCTCAATCACCAAATGAAAAGAAGGCGATTAAACAAAAAAAGAAAACTCGTCCGAAAACATCTCTGCGAAGAACAAGTTCAGAATTAAACATTTAACAAAAAAAAAAGTTCAGTGTACAAACAAATGTAACGTACATTGCATAAGTCATGCAAAAGCAGATTTGTGAAACAAATGACCAATGAATTCGAGGTCGGATAAGAGCGTCTGACAATCTGTTCAATTAATTGGTCTCTGTATCGAACAATGAATGAACTGAGGACAACGTGAAATAAATGATATTTCTCGTTAAACTGCTAAAAATATTTTGTCTAATGATTGAATAATTTTTTTAATCATTTTGTCCAGGCTTAATAAAAAAATCATCATTTTGTGCAAATTTTGCGGTGATCAGAGATATTATATCGTTATGAAAGAAAAAAAATCCATTTAAAGATACAGTAATTGGTGATCTCAAACATGAATGAAAAAGTCAAATTTGAAATGCTTCCATTTTGTATTATTTTACCCCTGGCTCACTTTACATCAAACACCGCTATGCTTTGAACAGGTTAATTACAAGTTTCTCGAACATATTAAAAAGTTAGAGAAAAAACTCGTGAGGCAAAACTTAAAATGTTATAAGTGAACTTCCTTTAGGAGGAATTCTATGTATATTTAAAAAGATTAAGTTATTGAAAGCAAGGAAATAAGTAAGAAAAGGCTCCAACATTAATATTACATTCTAACTTAATTAACCGATACAGACCAGCATATTTTATTTCTCTACTTATTTGTTTGTATAAATCCTTCCTTATTTTTGTATAATAATATGTATATTTCACAACTCCTACATTGTAAAACTAAATTGGGTTTCCCTTTCATATATAAAAGAAAAATATCTTGCATTTATGAAATGCGTCTAAATTTAAAGACAATGCATAATAAAATGGATTGTATGTATTACTATGTAATGAATTTGCATTAAAATTGGAACCTTTTTCTGTCTGAATGTGCGTTCCGAGTTTTTCTCTTCGAAATGTATTTGTCTAAAATTCTTGCGGAATATGTTTTCTTTTTATCAATGAGGCTCAGAATAATGTTAAGTATCATGACATTCGTACCTAGGTATGCAATTACTTATTATGTACAGAAATGTTATCATTTGTGTAAAAATAAGCTCATTCTAATATTTTTGCGTAATTTGATCGAAACTTGTGAATAAAAAATATATACCTTATATAATATTTGTTAATATATTCAAACAAGTTTGATTTTATACGAGTATAAATGAACATTTTTTTTTACTTTGAATTATTATTCTCATCTTTATAGATTTTTAAAGTTAAACGTACATTAAATAACTTGATTAGATAATAAATTATACTAGTATTAATAATGGAGTAAGTATTAATATATTATCGAATAAATATTAGTAAAATTTATTAATTAATCCTCAATTACATTGCGTAGACACCGAAATTGAATAATTTGCATTTGTTTGTGATATTTTAATACGTAAGTTTGGATAAATTAGATGATTTAGATACAGTGAAAATATATTAGAAGCACCTTTTGAAACCTCAATTAATCTTTCTTTTTAAGTTAGCGTTTCTTGTTCGTGTAATTATAGTACGATTAATCCAGTGAACACTATATGTGTTTCAGGAAATGGAAATTATATTAACTTTATATGATGACTATTTAAAAAAAAAACATGATGTGGTATTTTGGTTTATAGAATAACACACTTTATATTTAGTGCTCATTCTGAAAATTAAAGGATCGCGGTAATTTTTATAGAAACGGACTCGTAACTATAAATTTGGGTCATGTAATTCCAAACAAAAATGTCATTTAGCTGGATTGATGCTCATTAAATTTGGCGGAACTCAAAGCTCTCATGACGGCTGGTGTGGACGCGGAGAGCTGACTCGGGTGTCGATCTCGTCGTCCGATTGTTCAAAATTACGAAGCACATTAGCTTTGTTGAGCAACAACTTGGAGTGAACAATAAACTACATATTCTAATTTTAAATGAAACGAAATATTAATCAATTGGACAGAATATACTGTTGACTCTACATTAATCTCTAATCATGCACATGCTTATTTAATATTATTGGAACTATTGATATAATATAGTTCAAGTTATTTAATCATAATCATTATAAGATATAGTAAGTTAAATACAATTCGATGTATAATTTAAGCATGGTTTATACTAATGTCTTCTTTTTCCGTATGTTGCCAAATTTGACAAAAATATACAACAGAAGTTCTTCTAAATTAGCGCTATGAAAAGAATAATCCTACTAGAATTTTAAACTTTACTTGCGTATATGATTTCTTAAACATATTCTGTTTACGAATCATACAGACATAAAAAGAAATATATATATATATATATATAATATTTATTTCCCGTGGCTTATACGTTATTTCCGTTTTTGTAACTAATGTCTTTCCTAACTAAATGTCTCTTTAGTCCCATTTTCTACT
Source organism: Nephila pilipes (assembly GCA_019974015.1). Lineage (NCBI taxonomy): Eukaryota > Metazoa > Arthropoda > Arachnida > Araneae > Nephilidae > Nephila > Nephila pilipes. The sequence continues at coordinate 24,232 of BMAW01024620.1, forward strand.
ATTTTCTCCATTTTTGTGATAAATGATGCATTAAAATGGAATATCCGGACCATAGGGCGTCTAAGTCGGGATGATGTCGGCTCAAGATAGTGTACTTTATGGTTTTCTTAAACTATTCGGCGATAAAATCAATTGGACAATCCTCTGCAAAGAGAGATGACTCAAATATATTGTTTTTATTATCACGTATTATTGTTTTTCTAAGTACATCCTAATTTTTCCGAAGGAGGAGATTTTCCGTGATTTATATTTGGGAATTTGCACGCATATCTGTTTTTTCGGAAAGATGCCGTAGAAAGAGCTGACGGATTAATGTAAGATTTTGTAATATGTCTCTGGATATTAAAAATGAAACAAGCTTTCCAACATGTAGGAACGAGATTTTTTTACTTTGAAAGGCAGTGTTATGTAATTTCTTATCTCAATACTGCTATACGAATTTATCTATTCGTTAAATAGGCCGCATTTTCAAGAATCTTCTAATAGCTTTATTACAAAATGTATGGTATTTTAAGAACGTCTTCTTGTTACTCATACAAATTTCAAAATATTTCTATTTTAATCAATACTGAAAGTCAAATTTGTTTATTACTCGCAGAAATTACTGATGTTCTTATCTCAGTTGATAGTTATAATCGTACATTAATATAACCGACCAATATAATATGATGAGAGAGATGAGATTGTGTGTGTAACGATTTTTACAATCAAATTTAATTTATTTTTCTTATTTCTATTTTAACTGCCATAGTAGGGAATTCATCTTTATTTCCTGATACATTTACATTTAATCTAGAAATTTATTCGATGACGCGCAATAAATCTGCATATATTGGTATTTTCCCTCGCACCAAACTACTACAAGATTTTATCGATAATTAGTGACATAAGATACACAAAGATCCCTCCATCCAGTAGCATGTGATCTAACTTTTTACAAAAATTCCAACTTCCCTGTAAGCAAGCACGGAAAAGGTACGCTCTCTTCCGACGAAACCATTGAGGCAAGTGGACGCATGTTGTGTTGCCTCCACCACAACCTCAATGTAACTGTCTCTCTCTCGTGTCTAATGTGAAATAAATTAAATTAAATTCAGTGAATTTTCAAAAGATTAAGTATTGTATTGCACTACGCTGGGTCTGTATAGAAGGTAAGATCGGAAATTACATAACCAGCAAGATGTAAGTTGAATCACTGATTTGAGTCTCGACCCCACTGAAACTGTCGAGCGAAGTTATGTAGAGTTGCTGTAAGTTAAATATAACTATCTCAAAATCCTTAGGTGGCGCGGTATGGAAGCTATGTGTTTGATCTCTCGTACTTGTCATATGATTGGGGCTCAATATAGTGAAATGCACCTTCGGTCCGTGTTCTTGATCCTAATAAACATTAATTCAAACTAAAGAAAACGGAAGGCCCGAGATATCTCAGATTTTTCACTCCTGTTATAAAGATAAGTAACGAGAAATGAGTTTTATAATTTTAAGACTTATGCTCTGGTAAACTTTAATTCTTCTTGTAATAATTGCGTTTACACACTCTTAAAAACGGAATTTATAAAAGAAATGACTGTGTAAAATCGGTCGAAAATGTGTATTGAATGCAAAAATATTTGTTAATATATAGTAATGTGGTTTAAATGGGGGTTTGATAGAACTCATAGAATTAACTTTTTGTCTATAGACCGCATTATTCCGAGCTCTTATTAAGAACTCATATAGATCTCTTTTGCGACATGAATTCGAATCAACCAATCAAATCAAGGAAGGCTTTATAAGTTGACGAAGACAACATTTGATCATATATTTCACTCTCCTAACTATCCTTTGGGAAGACTTAGATGTTCATTTGTATTTAATGAGAGATAAATTCCATAATTCTCAACTACTACTTGGGCAAAATCAAACCTATTTTATGTCAATTATTTTTGAGGATTAAATAATTTTACAATTAACTTTAAATAAACAATTTCTACAAATAAACAAAAAAGTTTAATTGTATTTTATGAGGTGAAAATTTATCGAAATCACGAATATCTATTGGATTAGTTAAACAAATGAACATACATAGAACATATACTGAACTCAGTGGACATCTCTAACAAAGACTGGCATTCTATTTAATTTTGATAAAACTGATCCTGTGTATCATATTTAATGCTGAGGTTTCAAAGTCATTCGAATAAACTTAATTGTCCTGATTCAGTTCCTTCAGTCTTACCCACTCTGCTTTCTACTAATTAATCAATAATGATTTTCCTGCAACTTCAGTGAATGGTTGACGGATGAAATATTATCCTCTTTCCTATAAGCGGATTTTAAGATTTGAACCGGTAAGAGAGCATATTCCTCTAGAATGGGATATTTAATTTACGTATGTATTTAAATATGCATAATTTTATGAAATACCTACTTGCTGAATTCTTTGGTTTAATTGATCATAATTATTTGGTGCATTTCTCTTTCTTTTCCCTGAGGGTTGAAATTTACTGTCCATCTCTTATTTAAAAAGAAAATTTTTGAGATGTTAGAACTTTAAAAAATTCCATTTATGTTTTTTACTTCTTTTTTCAGACGATTTTTGATTTTCCTTAAAGAAGTAATGTATTTAAGATCTTCTCATTTTAAAGTTTTTAAATTATTGCTGTAAAAACATGTATTATTCCAGTGCTCAAATGTAGATTGCTTTGAAATTCTTATTCTAAAGAAATCGTTTATTTTCTCCTTTATTTCTCTTCTTTATATGAAATTAACTCCTAAGATTATCGACGTAAAACCAGCGTAATCTATTTTTAATAACTGTAATAATAATAATAATAATAATATAGCCAATTTTAACAATTGTGTAAAAATGACATGTATGGAATAAAACTAGTTAAATATATTATTACTTTTCTGTTATAATTTTTTCGAAATCTTAAGGTATCTCTCCTTGAGAATAATATGGCCATACATATTTCAAATTGAAATTGTGATGGCTCTGATGAAGTTGAAAAAAAGGGGCTATTAGTGCTATCTTTCTTCTTTTAATTGTACCCAGAATTTGGTTTCAACATTAGATTTCCACTTTCAAATTTAATATTTTGCTCGTTATGGCTGGTGAAGGTAATAAGGCCATTTTCCTGTTTTTCACGATAAATTCATTTCTACCAAGTTTTACTTCACTTCAACAAAAAGAGCAATGGGGAAAAAACACAGTTTTGTTATTTTTATGTGTAGAAATGTAATTCTACCTGAAATAAGTGGAATATGAATATGAAAAGAAGTTCTGGTACTCCGTTTCCTCTAATCTTCTCTTCTGTGTTGATGCCATATTGACCCTGCGACAAGAAAAGAAGAAATAAATATCGAGAAAGAGCAATTAAACATAATGTATTAAATTAAATAAATATATAAAAAATAAAAAAAAAAATCGCTTGCAGATATTACTGCCACTAGTGATAACCGCCATTATTGCCATATTACTTGCTGCTGTAAATTTCAGTAAACATTATAATTCGTACATGAACCATTAATGATTTTAGAAAATTCACCACATATTATTGAATAGCATTTAAAAATATAACAGAATCAAAAGTGCATTAAATTTCTATGATGAATTAACTGCCTCCCAAAAAGGTAAATTTACTAGGTTAGAATAACGACTGTCCTGGGAAGCCAAATCAAACAATGACAACCTCGTCCTTCTGAAAATTATTAGATAAATCCCACTAGATGCTCTGCTTTAGATTCCTCTTGACTTCATATAAAAGCAGAGGTTACATGTTGGTTAATTTTGAAATTAACACTGAAATTACCAAGCTATATTACTTGCACTGGCCGTTTTAGCTTCAGATACCTTATTATGTATAGTGTTAGGAATTGTAGACTAGAGGTCGGAAGGTCTCTGGTTATAATGAAGACTGTCTGGTGAGAAAAATGAAAGATAATGCATGTTAAATTAACATTATATCTCCAAGCTGATGTGAAAATTTGATAAAACAGGTCATTGGTCAACCTAATCGTGATTTAAAATAACGAGGGCCAAAGCGATTACTGTGAAACTTGAGTATTAATTAATTTGATCTGGTTGTGACCACATAAATGAATTTAATTGTGGGTTGCCAAGTTTGCCTTAAAATTTCTTGAAAGGGGTTGATTTTACTCTTCAAATCGAAATTTAATTTAACAAATAAAAAATAATAAATTTACTGAAGTAAATGAGTAATTATATTTACTCTCTTGTATATTTATATTAAATCTATTTTTGAAAGTATTAACTGTTTATTTATCTCACTTAAACTCAAATTCTATGGAAGGCAGTCAATTTGGAGTGTTGAAAGATAGAATTTATTTTCAATTATACTTTATACTGAGATTATTCGAATTATAAGCAGAGATTTAGAAACTCTTATTTCAGCTTTCATTGCTATAATTTCTGTCTTGCTTTTATTTATATAAAAAGTTCTGATCAGTTAAAAATTAAGAAATTTAATTAAATCAAGGAGGCTGTATATTGTGAATTAGAAAACTAACTTAGTAGAAAATTTAAATTTCGTTAAAGATAAAAAGAAAAGTGTAAATGTGGAGAAAGAAATATAGAATCCCTAAGGAAATTGAACTGTTAGATGCTTTATAGAAAATTAATTAAAAATTCTTTTAAAGAAACAGAATAATAATTTTAGAGAAATAAAATAAATTTTTTCTAAAAATGTTATATGAATTTTAAAATAAATATGAAAATAAGTTCATATGTTGATAACATGAAAATTAAGAGTGGAAAGAAAGAAATTTGAATTTTTTTGAGGAAAATTAAAGTAATATCATTATATACAAAAAAATAATAAAATTAAAGTAATTTTAGAAATGAGAAATAAAATATAGAAAGATTAAAATTCTATGTAGCTAAATTTTTTTAAAATTTTTGAAATTTAAGTAGATGTTCATTCGATTTTGGAGTATAGAATTCGATAACCACAAACAATTCTCTTCTTTTCTTAATATCAAGAATTTCTAGCGCACTGGAAATCAAGCGAAACAGTTGCTTTGACGGTGAGAGAAAATACAGAAAAGTGTATTGTAAAAAAAGGAAACCGAGTTTACTTTTGCTAGAAATTGGTTTTCTAGATTAAAAATGAAAAACAAAAAAACAAAAAATTCTCTTTGGGGATGACAATTCTTAGATTTTTCTACATCATGCTACAGAATATTTTCTTTTGCAATTTGCTCTTTTTTAAGTGTTAGTCGTGGGAAGTAAATTTATATTATTTTAGCTCGATTTGTTTGTATTATGAAGAAGATTGTTTTAACTTATAAATTCTAAACTGAAATGTTTACAAGTTATGTATTATTATTAAAAAGTATGTATCTTTTTTTAAAAAAATATTTTTGTTGATTGCTGTGAAAGCAAATATGAGCATTATGAAAAGAAAATTAAACTGATTTTTTCCTAAAAATTTACATTTCGTATAGTCTAATTACTAATTTTTTTGAAAATTAATATTAGAAATAGAAATTAATATTTAAGCTTATAAAGAATTTAGGGAAGCTATGAAAATGTTTTCAAAAAATATTCAAAAAATACAATTTTTTTGCTATTCTGAAATTATTATATAAATATTAAAACAAATAATGTTGGAAAAAAAATTAAATAAAAGCTAAATATTTAAAACGAAACAATTTTTATTTTTGTAAAGAATTAGATATTTGTCGTAAATAGGTAGACAAAAATTTCAATTTAAATATATAGTAATTTATTGATTATAATGTTATGAATTTGATTTTAAAAATTAGCTGAATTTATTAAAAGTAGTACAGATAAAAAGATTAAATCTTAATTTTTCCAATTCATGAATATCTCTTGAGTTTTATTTTGAAATGGTAGAAATGAATTACTGAATAAAATAGTCCTCTATCATAGAAAATGAAATGGAACTTATATGACTCTTTAAAAGTATTTAAAATGGAATTCTATGAATATCTGATGTTTCTTTTATTCTTAACTAAAACACCGACTTTGAATAATCAGTTTCTATTACAATTTCTCTAAAGCATTCTCTCTTTTTTAAATATTTTTTCAAATGGAAGAGACTTAGTGACTGTTATTATAACTCCCTTTCAAAAATGGCTAGCATCAATTTTTTTTAATCCACTTTACTACTTCAGCTGTTTTTAAACTAGAAATTTCAAATCTATCATTCTGATTGGATTTTATATTTTTCATATTTTCATTCAAAAGTCTCCTATAATTTTATTTCATCCCCTCCCCCATTTATTTCCATTTTATTAATGTTATTTGTGAATTCCAAAGTTATTCACTAAAAAAAGATACAATTATTAATTTATTTAGAGAGTAAGCCTCACGTAATTATCCACGTTAATTAACGTTAATTATGTATTTTTTTTAAATTCGTAACAAATAGGAATTAAAATACTTTTATTAAACTTTTATTATATATGAGACGAGAATTAATTATTGTTCTATATGTCCAGAATTGCGTTACATCGTAAAGAACTTGCTACTTTGTACCAAATATGCTAACGTAAGTAATCTTACCACGTATAAGGATTAACATTGTCAAGTGAAAATGCAATTACACACTTTCTTCTTCTGTCATAGCATCCATGGAGAAGTCAACAATAGCTGATGTATTCTTACACTCGACAGAGCACACTCATTAAACGAGATTCCCCTTTACGGGTGAGTTTCTTCTATTCTTTGACCCTCAGAGGCACAGTTGTCTTTTCTGTTCTAAATAGTTAGCATTATCACAGTATATATATTGTAACGTCCTTTTTTTCCATTATTTGATTCTACTGCCATATTTCAGTCTAATATACTAGTCAACAATTACCTGATTCCGATTGAAGACATGTAAGAACAACATAAAATACTTCATTAATCCTTAAAGAACAGAAAATCGCTTTCTCTCGAATCCCTCTTTATTCTTCAATCCTAGATAATGATTTAAATATGAAGTCTCGGCTTACTCACTCCCTCGTTCTGGATCCAAGAATTCTTTCTAACAGAAGCTTCGTAATTCAGTTTTAGGACTAAGAATCACTTCCATTCAAAAGATTAATTTAGATAGTTCAATAAGATTTACTAATAACTATTAACTTACCGATATCCTCTATCTCCCTTTAAATTCTACATTTCCATATTATTATCTCTAATTCAATTATATGCCTTTCTATCCTCATCTAATTTACCTATTCGCATTTGATTTTGTTTTGGGAAGAAATTGTAATTTTACGCAATTCGAATCACTAAAAAGTCACCGAAATTGATGAAATCACGAATTACGCAACATCACAATATGTATATATATGTGTGTGTGTGTGTGTGTTGTGTGCGCGCGCGCACGTCGTGGGCAGGTTTCTCAAACTGTACCCGTGTTAAATTTGGGCACCAGTATATTTTTTTTTTTTTTTTTTTGTCCAGTTATCGTTTTTCCTGCTTCTAAGAAGTTCTTCCACAGCCCAAAAATTTGTAATCTTAAATTTACTGTCGGATGAATTGGAGTTTTCCTTCTTCAGAGCTAATTTACCGGAAGCAACCCATTGTTTTTATTGTTGCTTAATTTTCGATCTGTAATGATGAATCGAGGTCTCGTCCACTGTGACAACTCGACGTGGTAACTTATCAAGCATATGTATTCAGATAACTTTTATTAATTATTTTTACTTTATTTCTATTGCAATAATTTTGTAAATTAAATTTTTTCGATTACATTAATGCATATTGTTACTTTTGTAATATATATATATATATGCTCCTTCTGTAATAATTTCACTCTTAGATAAAATAATATACCTGAGCAGGAAATCCGAATCAAATTGTCTCCCTATCAAATTTTAAAACATTTATTTTTTGTTTCACTGCAAAGTTGTTCCTTATCTTTAAGCACAAAACCGAGCTGTACATTGAAATGTAAGTTTTTAGTTCTCAGTTTGAATTGATTCTTGAGTTAATATTTAGTTTTTTTTTTTTTTTTAGATTTAAAGATTAAATAAACTCGAATATTAAACGAAATAAACAAACACGGTTAAGTGTTTGAACCTTGAAACACAAAATCAACCCCTTGTTGATTTTGTATCCTCCCCTCATCGAGTTTTTCTGGATTCGTCTCTCTCTCTCTCTCTCTCTCTCTGTGTGTGTGTGTGTACAATCCTATCTTTTCAGAAAAAAAAATATGTTTGTAATTATTCTTCGCTATAGAAATAATTGATATCTTTTTTTAAAAAAAAGTATTTTTAAATAGATTGATAGAAAAATCCCCAACAATTTATTTTATATAGTTAGCATTTTGTGATAATAATTCTGCGAGTTTCAGTTTATACTTTCTGTATGCAGATAATCATATTTATTTGAATGCAGTAAAATGTTTTCGAATGAAAGGAAATAAATTACAGATGAAATATTTATTTGCTTTTTTTTTGTTTCTGACTGTCGAAATGATTTTTTAATGGATTTTTTAGACCTTTAAAAATTAAAAAAAAAAAAAAAAAAACAATTTTGAATTTCAAACGAATGAAGAAATATTTCTTTTTGTGTTCTTTCAAAATCATTCTGTTGAAGTCAAATTAATGAAATAGTTTAGGTGTGAGAATAATTGTTAAAAACACCATGGAATGATTGTTACAAAATTATTTTTCTGATTAATTGAAAAACACGAAAAAAAAAAAAAAACTTTCGAAGAAAAAAAGTGTATTTATTTTGATCTTTCTAAAGTTTTCATCATATTCCACAATCGATAGCATCATGCAGTAACTGTTATCAATTGCTCAATATTTACGCAATGTCATAATGTTACAAGTATCTGAAATGAAAATAAAACTCGAACGCTGAAAATATTTCGAATAATTTATTTTGTAACACGTTCCAAATTTCTATTTCGTTATTAAAGCAGAATTTGTAAAAAAAACCTTCGTCAAATTTGAGAGCAAATGCTGAAGATGATATATGCGATATACTAATAAATTTTAATTAAGATCCTCTTTTAAAAAATTGAAATATTAAACTACGGTTTCCGAATGGTTATGGCTGCGAGCTCGTTGATGTTTCAAGTTAAGTCGCGTTCCAGAGGCTCTATTCCACTAAAATACACATCGGATAAAGGGGAGGATGCTTGTTAAATCTCTCTTGGTCAAAGTTCTTGCATTAGCGTGGTGTGGGAATTAGATGTGTGCAGTGCTATCTTTCCTAAAGGTGTCCACATCACTTGACCCTTACACGAAATCGCGGTATCTACCACTTATAATACCTTTCTCGTTGCGACTTTAATAAGTAATTAAATAATATGCTGATAATAAACGTGTGTGTGTGACGTACTCAGAAATGTTTCTATAGGCAAACTCCAAATTTGAGTTTTTGCATATTCGATTTTTGTGCTACGTATTTAAGAAACAGCTAAATAATTATTCAGCGGAGAACCTCATGTATTTTTCAGTTTGATATTTCCTTTCTCGTTCTCTCTCACACACAAACATACATATATCGTAAAATATAAATTAAGTTAGCATATACAATCTGACCACTTTAACATGTGGTAGTCGGAATCTATTGTTACTAAACCGTAGTCTAAGTGAATCGCAATTTATAGTATTAATAGAAATTGAGCGAAAAATAAAGCGAGTTTTCCACTGTCCTAGTCTTTTTCTAGAAAATCCTTTATTATTATCACCATTGTCAACAAACGTGTGAGTTTTACCTCCTCATTATTTGACAAGTCTCCTAGTATAGATTCAGGTAGATTAAGTTCTGTGAAAACATTGAATTTTGTCTCGATCGTGCAACACACTTTCCACATTATTTTTAATTTTACGGATATCACTTACACAAGAAAAATATTTATAATACTCAAAAGGTGACCAATGCAAAATGGTTGAACGTGCAGCTAATCTCAGTGACCATGAGATCGTGAAAACGATCTTTTGCCAAAGAATAATCTTAACTGGAACATTTCACTGTCTCAGAAATGGTGATTTATATGTCTGCAAAATAGAACGGAAAGAAAAAGATATTAATGTCTGCTCGCTACAGGAAGTCGTGACGTCATCCGAACGAAATATAAATCTGAATTTCATGAAAAGAAAATCAAAAATTATGATGTCACAGTAATAAGAATGATATCACAAGCGATAATTTATCGAGGGAGTCATAGTAAAATCGCGCAAAGCAGACTCGTGTGTTGCCGAACCGTGTATTAACGGTACGATTGCAGTAATAAAGACCAGAAATGAATACTGTATTTGACTTTCGGATTGGGAGTAGAAAATCAGTGTATTAAAGGTGCACTGTAATAAAAAAAATTATGCGATAAGAAGAATTATTCATCGTTGTAAAAGCGTGATTATGTTAATTAATAATTAAGACATCATATATTCAATAAAATGTTAAAAGTAAGTGTAAATAATTACAAATATGAATATTATAAATGTTTCTCTCTAATAATTGCTTTTTATTATAATTTTTCTTATGTTTATAATTATAACACCTAGAAATCAATAAAGAGTTAGTAACTAGCTACATAATTAACCATCTAATAATGTGAATTGTTTTTTATTTTGTTCGTAAGTATATTTGTTCATTTTACGGGAATACAGAAATAATTTTTAACTTCAGTTTATTCTGAATATCATAGAAAAAAATAATAAGATACGGAAGAAAAAAATATTATTTTAAGTTCTTTTACTTCGTCAAGTATAAAAAGTGAATGCATGCCATTCTCAATCGCATTTTTGAATTCGAAAAAAAATTTCACTAGTTATTTATTCTATTAAGAAGAATGTTTAAGTATTCAGTTACAATGCAAAAAGTAACCATAAAAGAGAAAATCGCTATTGTATTTCATTTTGTATTTTGCTATTTCGATGAAATAGTAGGCCAAAAAGTTTTTTTTTAACTTTCTGGATGAGAACTTAAAATGAATAAAAGATGTATTTAACAATAGTTTCTCTCAATGTTTTTGGTTCAAGAATTTTGAAAAGAGAATATTCACTGAGGAATAAGAATAATTTATTATGACTATATATATATATATATATATATATATATATATGAATAAATCTATCTCTGAATAAAGTAACCTAAGTCTTAAAATACAACATTTGGCTAATAAATGCCTATAAACAGTTATATACTGAAATATTATTAGAACCATTTGCAATTGATTTTTACATAAAAAATTTTCGTATCTTTTTAAGAGTTTGTAGCCATTAAAATTAAAAAAAAAAAAAGAGTATAGGAGAAAATTTGTACTTCCTATTAATTGCATTAAGTATTATGCATTTTGTACTATAGGCATCTAATCTATTAAGTAGAAAGTTTGTGTGCATTCTTGTCACCATTCAATCTTGCTTTCACCAGGAATGAAATGAGTTTTAAAATGAAATGTTTCTCTTAAAATTATATTGATTTGAAGTGAAATTCACTGATAAAAATGTTTTAAGATTACCTATAATTAATTATATATATATATAAGTAAATTGGTAGTATAAAAGAATGTACCAGTCTCGGTATTAATCAAGAATCCATAAGACTGAAAATAGGGTCGAATTATTATAACTTTTTAGACTATTAGGAGGCCGCCATTTTTTGTCTCCGAAGTTTTGTACTTTTTTTTGGCATGGTTTATGACCAGACAATTCTGATATTGACTTTAATTTTTTTTTCTTCTTTAATTCTTATTTTCATTCATACGAAATCGTTGCAAAGCATTAAATATGTATCTTTGTAAGGAATCATCAAAGCTTTTTATTTCTTTTGTTAAAAAAAGTAATATTTTTATTGGTGTAGAAGATTTGATAAAAAAAAATATAATTTTTGGAGTTAATAAATTAAATTTTTCAATGAAATAAAATTAAAATTAATTTTTTAAGAAAAAATTTAATTTTAAATATTTTAATTACTTACTAAAATTTTTACAAAGACTAAATTCAGCCTTTATAAAACTCCAGGTCGATCAGTTGGTGTATTATAATGTGGTTTGCAATTGTATAAATTTTAACTCTATCGTGAGCTTTATTAAATTTGTAATTATTAATGTTCTTTAAACTATTACGAAAAATATATTATTTGTGGTAATAAAAATAAACTCTGGTAGTGTTTTTGTATTTATTTCATTAAAAAAATTATTACTTAGAATTATTTTTTCGTATCTACTCTTTTAATATACTTTTGCGAGAAAATTAACGGATATTTTCTCTGTTTAACAATAAAAGCGCTTAAAAATCCCATATATTCTTTTGTATTAAGTATTTAAGTCACGTCATGCAACCGGAAGCCTTGGATAACGGATTAGTGTATTAATAGGCTGTAACGGCTACATATCATACGTTTCTAAGTGTTTTTCTTCTAAGTCACGTTTATTCCAATAGTTTTCACGGACTAGTATTTTTAGAAATGTCAGTGAGTGAGAAGAATTTATCAACTAAGCATCTATGATTCGCATTTCAATTATAAGTATAGATTATTGTTTTATTTTCCTGATAGATATGGGGAAGAATTAAGGAAAATGTGAATTTAAGAAAGCATACTTTGAACGTGTTCAACATGCCTTTGTTTAATTTTTTTTTTTTTTTTCCTTTTCTCGAAAAATTCCGTAGCGGTTAAAACCACTCAAAAGCAGTTGAGTATTTAATATACTTTATATAATTTTCAGTTATCTTTGCCGGAATTGGAGGTAATTTATATCAGTGAGTAATGATTTAAAGTAATAAAAACAATTTAAATTCTTTAAAATGTTAGCTTTTTTTTTTTTTTTTTGCTCATTTGTAAACCATTACATATGTATAAGGTAATCTCTTATTAATAGTTTTTTAATAACTACAAAATAATAAATTAGCATTTCTTTCATATTATTTGAATGCATTTTAAATGTTTATATATATATATTTGTTTGTTTCATTATAATTAAATACCGCCATTTAAATCTTCTAAATTTTTTTTAAAAAAAATTGTATCATGAGTTTGAAATTTTCATTAGAAAATATCTTATTATTATTATTATTACTCCAAATGGTGTCTAATTTTGATTTCTAAACATGTAACTAGCATTGAAAATTCTTAAATACTATACTATCGGGGGGCATAGCAAAAATATTTTCTTGGGGGAGTGAGGATTCTCTCATATCAACTCATATATCGAAATTTATTTCGAATTTCATTATATATTGTCAAAGGGAAAACAATATTTACGTGGAGTACGGAACTTCAAAGACAGATTTTTATCGAATAAGTTTTAAAAATTTAGTATAAAATAAAAAGTGTGAGTTATAAAATTTCAGTATACTCAATCCTTATGGAAAGGGAGGGATTACAATCTTCATATCCTCCATCACTATGCAATAGGCTACTATACACCATTGAAAGAATTTGGTAGTTAATTTTTTGTATTAAATTTTGAAGTATGTATTTTCTTTGTTTAGATCAATTCAATTATTCCTATATTGTGCGAAAAAAGTCGTGTTTTTAAAGGTAAAAGTTTTGAAACCACACTCATCGTTTTTTGCTAAGACGATGAAAAATAAATTTGTAGATTTATTATTTTTTTTATAAAAATCTAAAATCTTAAGAAATTTGAAATGATGCACTCCTAAGTAATTTGTGTATTTTTTAAAAATTCTTTAAATATCTAAATCTCTCTCTCTTAAAGGAGATCATATATTCAAAAATCCAAAAAATACTATTAAAAGAAACAATAATTTATCACTATAAAGTTGAAAAGAAGTTTAGTAAAAAAAAAATACTGTAAACGTGAAAAAAATATTTCGTACCTTATTGCTTTAATAAGGCCGTGTTCTCTCTATGACGTTTCTTACCAAGTCTTATTTATTCCTTTTTTAAGCAGAGAATCGAAGACATGAAGCAAAAATAAATATCTACTTCATTTATGTTATAAATAAAAATGATCGTTTGGTAACAATCGTTTCAGACTGTATTCAGGGCAACTTTTTTTTAAAAAAAATGTAATCTAGATTTTGTATTAATTTTACGTTTATTTTTTTGTGATGAATTGATGTTATTCCAAGCTTAGTGTTAAAATAATCAATTACCACATAAATAACTATTTAATCAATCCTATTAAAATAATAAGCTTAAGCTAAGTTCATGAAAGTAAACTGAACTAATTTAGTTGAGAGAAATTACAAATTAAAGACAGAGGTTTGTTATTTCATTTTGCTAGATGCTGAAAGCGTGCGTTTTTTTTTTCGGCGATGAAATAAATCAAAAAAGAAGTATTTTTCAACGAATCAGTACAGGAACATTTAAAGTTCTCATTCTACTAAAAAAAGTGATGCAACGCTTGTAAATTTATTCAGTGAATGAATTGTTTGATAAACAACGAACATTTTCCTTTTTAAGTATTATAATTTTGATGAATAATTTTTTTAACTAATGAATTTTGGACTTTTCTAGCTGTTGTATGAACCTCTTGTTCATGGCATCTCAATCACAAAAAGTTTTATTTGATAGTCATTTTCTTGTAATTCTTTAATTTGAACCTGATTTGCAAGTGATCCGAGATACTTATTGGCACAAGAATCTAATTCATGCATCACAAATATAAAATGATTATACTTTCAAAATCAGGACCCGTAAATTCTAGATACTTTTAAATAACTTAATTATTAAATATAACTAATACACCGTCATATTCTAAAACTTTATTATTCATATTAGCAGAATTCTCGTTAAAATTCAACGATATTCGTTCCAAAAATTTGGAAATTTATTGATTAATTATATTGCTTTGTTACTGAAATGAAATTATTGTTATATACCCTAAGTTGTTATACAAGCAATGTTTGAGATATTGATCTAAAATATCGATATTTTATTGCGTATTGATTAATTCTAAAATATGTTTATCTTTTCCACTAAAGCATTCACCTTTATTGTATATTATCTCAAAATTATTAAAATTTTAAAATAATGCTCATTACTTACAAAAGTGTTTTAAATAATCAATATTTATCGAATTTAAAAATAAACAAAATAGCAGTTTTCGGTAGTATATATTCGATAATACAGAATCCACCACTGTTGCGTGACTAATTCTTGATGTGAGACCTATTTTTCAACTATGCAAGCATGTTGTTAAAATAAATATTGTTCATAATCTGTAAGAAAATGATATGAATTTTTTAACTTTGTTTAACTAGTGTAATGAACTGTTTATCTTTTTAAACTGTCATCATTTTTATTTAAGAATATCGTTCAGATGTATGAAACCATTTTATTGGAAAATATTTTCTTTCGTTAAAGACTATATAATACAAAATAATTTAGCTGATGTAAATATGCTAATTTGTTTAAATTTATTTCTGAAAGGAATTCCGTTGAAGCTTTAATATATGTAAAACATTTTTTAACTTATGGTTTTCAAGATTTATATCGGGTTTGAAGTGCTTTCTCTTTTAATTTTTTTCTGTTTTCACTTATGGTTTTGTAACTGTCTTTAATAATATATCCTGTTGATGGGGATAGTTAGACTTAAAATTGTAGAATAGTTAGATTTAAAATTGTATAATAGCTCACCTTTTCAACTTAAAGCCTGTTGCAACATTCAATATATTATTTCCTATTTTTAGGTCTTTTGAAAAATGTTTTGATTTTTTTTTAAATTTTTTGAAAATTCTTATATTTTAATTTTTGTGATATATGGTTTATTTTTATATAGAATTTTCTTCGATGTATTCGTTAAAAAAATGACGTGATTTTTTTCCAAAAATTGATTGCTAATAATAAATGCTTGTTCGTATGCTGCAAAAATATCCTTCTTCATTCTAAAACAAGCAAATATATATTTATATGGCAGAAGTGTTATCCCAATTACATTATATCCTTAGTAAAAAAATTTATTTTGGGAGGTTTCTGTGAAAAATACCATTCACTTACAAGGTTTCCCACTAAAAACGGGCGGTGTAGTTAAAAACATTGTAAATTTGTGGGCGTTGTCCCTACCTGTTTCTTTGTTTGGCTTACCATAAACTCTGGCCCTTGCTAACAAGATCCTTATTTCTTCTTTTGATAGTAAATTACGATATTGGCTCTTTTACCAATCATCTTCTTTATTTCCAAACTTGTTTTTACAGCGATTACACAAATTTCCATTCTGTTCTGAAATTAAAAAAAAATAATGACACAAGTGCTGCTTCAGTGACGGATTTCGCAGAACCATAAATCACGAGCCTTACAAACGCCGTGTAATCTTGCCCTTAAAACCGCATTTATACTGTTATATCAACCATTAAAATCTTCCCAAATTCCCTCACGTTCTTTGGTGCATCGAATTTGGAACTTTTTTGTCACATGAGACCATTTGTATTCGCTAGGCAGATGTGTATCGCTCCAAATTTCTTATGAATGGGACATTTAAAGGCGATTCTGTTACTAGTTTATGCACCATGTCCATTTATTTAGTTTCCTGATAGTATCGCATCATCCCTCTTGGAGGGGATTTCGAGTAAGAACTTTTATCCTATACCCACGCTTTCTGTTTGCCCGTTTACTATGACTTACCAATGAATATCATGTTTATTAAAGAGATTTTTGTACCAATGTTATATCAGAATATTTTATTTACAAATTATATAATGTTTGTGATACATTGTGTATACATAAATATTATAGTTGTCTATTTGTCTTTTTACATTTTTTTTACGTTTTTTTTTTTTACAATTTGTTACAATTTTCATTTATTACATTTCTCTGCTTTGATTTTAAGAGACCAAAAAAAATATTAAAAATTATTTTTTTTAACGTTACGAGATTGAAAACATAGCAATTGATATAAAAGAACATGTGATTTCGTCATACCAAATCCAAAAATTACATACTCTTATCTTCCTGTGTTAATAATAATTTTCGATTATTTTAGTTTAAATGGACAAAATTGTTTCAAGTGAAATTTTTTCGATTTGTTAATGTTATGTAGGATATCTGTAGAATAAACACGATTCTCAGAATTAACAGAATAGACGAGGTAATGAATTTTTACGTTTGTGCGTTCTTATATATGAAATAGTCATAATTGTGAATGTAGTGTTATTCTTTGCGTGTCAAATGAACTTGGTTTTTAATTTTGAATTTTCCATTCTGATTTTAGACCAACGATTTCAAGTAAGTATGCTGGAATTTCATTCTAAATTTAAATCTTGTAATTTTTACAAACTTAAAAAGTATTGTACAACCATGAAAGAATTAATAATTTTTAAACCACAATTAGTCGAGTCACTAGCTCATTATATGTCAACGTAATTCAGCATCTTGACATACCTCTTACTTAAAGTACCTTTTCTTAACATACCTCTTACTTAAAAACAAGGAGCAAGATCGATTAATCATATACTCTGAGCACTTAGAAACAGTATTTTTGGTCATCATTTCAAGATTCTTTATTACTTAAAATGATTAATAGTATTACATTTTCATCGAATCATTTTTTAAAGAATCAGTTATAAGAAAAACAGTCGTAAACACATAAATACAATTTTATCTAGAGACCGATTCATCATATCGTAGCCTTGATTTGTACATGTGTGTCTTATTTTTAAATTGTATCTATTGTATTTTTTCTCGGTAATCATACATAAGATTTAAGAATCAAAATGTATTTTTATGGCCACTGGATAATATTTGAGATTGAGAAATTTTCTGTAATTTTAAAAGAATTTGAATTCGAATAATTTTCTGTAGTTTATTTCAGATAACGTTATTATTTATAGCTGTCGACCGAGGATTAGATAATAGTGACATTTGAAAAAGGAAAATTGTGTTATGAGAAAGTCTCTTATAAATTGCATTAGGTGACCTAAATTGCTTTTTTAATCTTTATAATAGAGCAACACAGTAAGTATAAAAATTAATAAAACGTCCTACATGAAAATAATATTTATATTCTACATTTCCTCTCGTTTAAGTATGTTCACAAAT
The DNA here is from genome assembly GCA_019974015.1 of Nephila pilipes. Taxonomy (NCBI): domain Eukaryota; kingdom Metazoa; phylum Arthropoda; class Arachnida; order Araneae; family Nephilidae; genus Nephila; species Nephila pilipes. The sequence goes on from BMAW01024620.1 coordinate 42,152, forward strand.
GTCGTCAACGCATTATATTTAAGTACAATAACGTTTCATGTTATTCAAGAATTTTGTATTGAAATATCCTCAAAATTGCCGAAATCACCGGAAATCTTTTCTCTCTCTCTTAAAAGCTAAAAATTATAAATCTAAAAACAAAACAATGACAGAAGATGACAAGAATGACCCAGATAAATATGATATTCTGAAATCTGGGGATAACTTGTACAGGAAGTAAATAAAAAGATAACATTTCGATATTTATTAACATTGAAGGAAACGTGATTCACATTCCGCTGATTCACATTGAAGGAAAGTAGAATTTTGGATGTTTTAGTTAAGATTCAGTTGTATCGTCGTAATCCATCTACGGTAGTTAAAGAAATCCCTGTTTATAGTTCAAACTAGGCAATAAATCCCATTATCCGTGAATTGTTCTGACCTTTCGAATTACAAATGTTTACGGCATCGTAACTTTTAAGTATTTCGAGTAAATCCAGTACTTGATTTCGTCGTAAATTTTTCGGTATGCTAGGAAATTTCGGCTATCATTAAGTTGTTATTTTAATTTTTAAAACTTGTTTTGTATGTATTTATTTACACGCCGATTTTTTTAAAATATTAAATGTAAAATCACACGCACACAACCATAATGAAAATGCTTATGTAAATTTACTAAATGTGTAATAAAGATTTAGAAATTAAAAATAAGAAAAGTCAATATGGATATCAGAGTAATTCAAATGCCCGATTCATTTTTAAGACTGAATGATGTAGTTAACCAGATTACTAGATTCGCATTTGCCTTTTTTACTCGATAACAACTTGAATAACTCCGTTATAATATGCATACACGTCTTGTGAAATATGTATGAAATGAGATAATAAAATAAAGTTCCAAAAAAACACAAAAGTACTTAAATATTGTAAAATTATTAGAAATAATATATATATGTATATATTAATGTATGTATGTGTATGTATAAGTAAATCAGAAATTACTAAATTATTGTAAAGTTCATGTATAAAAACCAATTAAGGAAGGCAAAGTAAGTCAAAAATGGAAATAAAGTAATTAAAAGTGCCGTTTCTGTCTTCGGACAGAAATGTGTGGTTAAAAATGTTTGTGTGCGTATGTATACATATATGTGTGTGTCCATTCTAGTAAAATGGAAATGTTTGCTAGACTAAGTCTTGTGATTATAAAGTTTGTGTGTGTATAACCGTTGCGAAATCATTAGAAAGCATTAAATGACGTACTATGGTAAAAGTAAATTATTTAGCATTATCGTGAACTATTAATTTTCTTCTGAATTTCAAGCCAATTTCGTCGTATTTTTAGTCTGAATTCCAGCATTAAACTGCTACAGATTTACTAACTGAAGTTGAATTTACTCCCAGAAAAGTGAAAAAATAATTACGTAACTTTAATTTTGTCCAGCTCATTCAACCCTAGTTAAAATCATTTGAGTCAAACGAATTTTTTTTTTATTGCAACATAGATTTATTTTGAAAACCTTTGTCAATGAATTTTTGAGCTCTTTTTTTCTGTTTTGTAACATTTTGCTCGTAGTTCAATGCAAATGTATTGTTCTTTCAAATAATTCATTTTCTTTGCTATTTTAAATCTCGAATGAAAAATTTCCCTTTTTTTTGTAAAAAGAGCTTAAATGGTATAATGTTGCCAATTATCGATACATAATTATTTATACATATTTAGAAACATTTTCTCAATAGATTGATATAAAAACTAATTTGAATTTATAAGCAATATCAAAAAAAAAAAAAAAAAATTATCCTAGAGTGTTTTGATCATAATTCCGTAACCATTTACTCGTGTACATTGCTATAAAACTATATATATATATGTGTGTGTGTGTGTGCGTGCGTATTCGTTTCACTTATATTTATTTTCTTAATTGATCCTATACTGTAGCTATCACAGTAAAGAGTTCATCTTTATTTCTTGATACCATTCCAATTAAGCTTTTAATTTATGCAATCACATGTTCTTCACATCTGCTCAGGCAGCCTTTTCACGCGCTTCAAAGCAGTAGGAATAATCCCTTTTAGACTTTCTGTCTGTAGTTAATTCCAAGCAAGGGAAAGGTCCTTCTCTTCTGCTGTTACCACGAAGGCTGAAACGACGCTTCTGGCTTCTGTAATTTATTCCGATGTGTTCTCTCTCGCGTCGAATGTGAATTAAATTATTAACAGTGAATTACAGTTCATTTTTTGAGCCATGACTGCAACGCAGTAAGATAAAAATTTATCAAAAGCAATATTTTTAAAATTAACTACAAATTAACGTCATATCATGACACACACACACACACACAGATATATATATATATATATATATATATATATATATATATAATAAATATCTGTCATGACTTTTAATGACTATTATTCTAGATTTTGGTACCATTATCTTATTTTTTTGTATTTAATACTTTGATTTTTTTGCATTTAGTGAAATTATAAAATTTAATTCTTTTTTTGCATATATCATTTTGTAAATATTTTTTTCTATTTCATTCGGAAATACATATTTTATTATAAGAGAAAATAAATGTAGGCATATGCGTATGAGTTGGGTTTTGAAAATTCCTTTTAAAAATTGAAGGGAAACTATTACGATAAACTGCCCTCTTCCGTTCAACCTGAAGAAAACGATACCATTAGACCATGTAAAACAAAAAAAGGTTCCTGCAATGTTTAAGGAAAGTAATTCTGGTAGAAGCTTGGGTTTTTTTACTGATCCATAAATTACGTTCCCCTGGGTGGCAACAGATCCGACTAGAGATTTTTCCGCTTCGGATCGGCGATCAGGGAGCGTTCAGAGAATATCGCTCCGGTTCTTGTTATATGTTCGTAGTTAAATGAAACTCCTGTATTTTTTTTTATTCTGTGAAATCTTCGTTGTGTGTCTGTAGATTTTATGTTCAAAATCAACTAAAGATAAGAAGTCTGTGTTCAATAACGTTGAAAAATAAACAATGAAAAAAGTTTTAAAACATCTGGTAGAATTAGTGAAGGTTATTTTGAGCTGAATATAAAATAAGTACTTATTTTTGGTGATCTTGAAATGTTTACAAATTTCATATGAGCAAGATTTCAATTTTTAAGCAAATTTTATAAGCATTTGATTAAACTGATTTGACATGAAAATGTTGATTGAAATCTCTACAATCTGAAGTCATGTCCTAATTTTCTATTTTTTAAAACACATTATTTAAACATTTCTTATACTTGGAATACTATAATTGCTATATGTTGTAAAAAAATGTTTAACGTTAATATTTGTAAAAAATGTTTAACGTGCTTTGATTTAGAAAATGTAGGTCGAAAATGATTCATTTTCTTGGAGTAAAAACATCAAATAACTTCAATGCTAATACATTTCTTTCTGTCTGGGTTGTTAAGGGCGCATATCTGCAGATCCGGAGGTACACAATTCAAATCAGCGCCCTAATAGCTTTCCGCCCTTGTACAAGTGCAGCGGGGCTCATTTCCGTTAAATGTGGTCGAGATCCCTATTCCTCCTGTTGGTGTGGTGTCGGAAGTTTGGAGAGGGAGGTTTCAGCTTAGGTATTGTTCTCGTCACTTGATCGAGGTTGAAAATTATAAGGTCCATAGCAAATAGCCCTCGTGTTGCTTCTCAGTGTGACGTTACATCCGCCAAAGTAAAGATTATTATCCTTTCCTGAAAGTTTTCTGTATTTTTTATGAAGGCTTATTTTCATTTTATCAATGAATTCAGTTAACATTTACTAAGAATCAGCCTTATCTTTGATGCTAACTTTTTATATTGAAAAAAAAGGCTTAAATTTTAGACACACACTAATCTGAACGAAATTGAACTGAATTTTTAAAACTTTTTTTAAACATTTGTATAAAATACATTTCAATTTATCAATAAATTTTGATTATCATTTATTATTATTTTAGAATTTCCAGCTAGTTGAAACTATTATTAAAAAGTATTTCTGAAGTATTTAAAAATAAAATTTCAAAAGTATTACTATTATACATTTTCAGCAAAGGCAATCAAAATTTCATAAATAACTTTTTTTCCCTTCTTTATTTCGAGATACATTATTTTTTTCAGTAGTAATTCTGATTGTAAATTTAAAAAGTTTAATTGCAAGTTTTGTAATTTTTATGTGAATGTGCTGCGACATTTGAAACTCATTTCCATCTTAAAAACTAAATCCTCATGTTAAACATTAAGTACCATAGCTTGAATTTGTTTTTCACTTCAGTCTGCGAATAGTTTATTTTAACGCTTTTGTTGAATTTATTGCTTACTTTAACAACTGTTGCAAGACAACTGTGTTTTAGACATTCTTGAATATTTTAACATTGAAAATATTTGCAGTGAAGTAATTCAAATCTTTAAAGTACAAAAGAAGCCTTTTTGGGTGCATAAATGGGGCATGATATTGAAAAAGGCTTGTTCTACTCTGCAGGTGCGTTCATTATAAAAAACCTTGCATTTTATAGAATACTTGTAACATAAGTTCGCTTTATTAGTGGGGATTATGTTTTATATTAAGGTTATCCTTATTTCTGTGCGTGTTTGTTCAAAAACAGTCTCAGAATGCTTTTTGAGTACATAAGTGTTTCAATATTAATATATATGTGTAGTAATAACTCGTATGCTTTTTTTGCGTACTGTTGCCATTAAATACATAAATAATCAGTAACTTTTCTCTTGATCATATAAAGTGATTTTGTATATTTGTGACGTATTTTTCCTTCTTTATTATATTCTACAGCCATCTTAAATTCTAATTGAATAATCAATAAGTTTAAAACTTCTATTGAAGATACGTAAGAACAAAACGAAACACAATAACTACCAAAGAATATATAAATAAGCTCTTTCTCTCTCTCGAATCCCTCTTAACTCAGTCAATCTTATTTACATTCTAAATTGCTAAACGCCAAACATGCGTTCTGATTCAGACACTTCTCATTAATAGCAAATTCGAATCTCACTACTTAACTAAAACTCGCTGCAATCCAAATGATTAATTACGATGCTTCCGTCGTCGTTATTCTCTATCTCTCTTCTCTTTCCTTTCAATTCCATTTTACTTTATATATAACAATCTCCAATTCAATTCACTACACTTCTTATGGTAATCAAATTTACCTTCTTAATTTCATTGGGAAGAAATCGTAATTTTATGCAATTCAAGCTATCAAAATGTTCCAGAGGTTAACGAAGAGAAAATCGCGAATCGCCCAACATCACAAATTTAGTAAAAAGTAATAAAGGGAGATAATGGAAATGTTGTGTTAAACAATTCATAAATCAATCAGAAATGAATAGTATATTCAAATGAATTGTTCTTTATGAATGAAGTAAAGTCAAAAATTGATAGTTATGGTACATTTTACTGTTTGAAAAATGTTTGATATCTGGATTCCTTCCTTATTATGTTAGTCGAGGACACAGGACAACTTTGAAAAAAAATAAAAAGGTTCTCTGAGTAATATAATGATAAGTAGGGAAAATACTTAGAGCATTTTTAACTTCAAATCTTCTTCAGTACTGAAGCTCAGTACTTAATGCAGTAAACTACAAGAAAAAAAATAATCATTGTTATTTATCCTTAGTTGACAGAATAATGATAATGAACCGTTAATAAATCTTCCATGGTCTCACTTCCTTTTAATAATAATTAATGGATTAAGAACTAGTTGAAAGTTTAAAAAAAAAAAGTATAGTTAACCCTGTTAAAATGTAGAAGTAATACGAAAATAATAATTTTTTGCTGCAAAAGCACTAATACTTATTTACTAAAGAAATGCTGCTCTGCTCTATGCAATGTTCCCTAGACCTTTGGACTGCGGATGAAATATTTACATTTTGGTAAATGGTGCATTAAAAGAGGAAGAATAAATAATAGGGTTATTTAAGACTACTTTCTTGAAGGCAGAACGTGCCGCAAGTTTACGGCCCTTCATAATATTGACAAAGAGGGATGGATATATTTTTTTCTTGCAACAGTAATTTACCTCTTTTAATCAAAGTACTTGCATGCCTTTGCAATTTCTTTCGTGTTCGTTATTTTTTTAAATCAGGAAAGATAAATTTTACGGTTTGTTTATACTATCAGATGAGTTAAAAAATAAGAGTAAACTGTCTATAAATTAGGTTGATTTATTTTCAGCGAATTTGTGATGCAATACCCCATTCTTCCAGTAATTTGAATATCCCTGCACCTGTTATTGATGCTTCCGCAACTTCATAGAATATGTTGTTTACGGAATTGTTTGGATATGATTGTTGGTCAGATTTCAAAATACAATTGAAACAGCTTGCTTAAATATATTTGCGAGTTTTTTTTTTTATTTTTAAAACTTGATCTTAGATAGACATAATATTTAAATTAATTTAATTTTTATTACTTTTTATGAGCAACAGATTCTAAAAATAAAGTTGTGAAACAATTTAATTATTATTGAATATACATTGATTAAATGAAGCATTTCTTTTTTTTGTATGTATGTATGGGCGACGCAGCTGAAAGAAAGACCCAGACGTACACAGTGTAACTGTAGGTGATGATGATGGAGAGTACCCCGGAGCGAATTTTTCAAAATTCCCAATAATTTTTTTTAAAATCCAAGTCTGAAATTATTTTTGCCATACTTTGCGGCCTAGATTTCAATCAGGATTGCTATTTAAGTACCATCTGAAAGGTTCTGCTTTTTCTAAAAAGACTGGCTTTCCGGACCTGTGAACCTAATTGTAACGAATATTTCAAAATAGCTCTGAACCTAACTGTAACGAATATTTCAAAATAGCTTTGAACCTAACTGTAACGAATATTTCAAAATAGCTCTGAAAAACGTCTGTTTTAAATTTTTTAAATCTTTCCACGCAGAAATCTATCGATCCGTTCAACATGATAAGCAGTTATACGGTATACATGATAAACAGCTGGCGTTTTTTTTTTTTTTTTTTTTTTTGAAAAAAAAAAAGGAGCTGGAAAAATATCGAATTGTGGACTTTATACAAATTTTTAATTATATAATCAACAAGCAGGAGTATTCGCACATTGTCCCTCCCCTCTGAGGAACACTATCGCACCGCTGGTATATTATGTCACATGACGACACGGAACTTTTTTTGCTTCCAACATTTTATCTTGCATAGAGTTTTTTGGAGATCATAATTTTCATTCGTTTGTTCTTAGTAACAGAATTGCGATTCTTTTTCGAATATTGACGCTGATATTTCGGCAATGGATCCACCTATAGCGAGGAACTGCAGGATCAATTTTTTATTGCGTCTTGATTTAAATGTTTGGCTTTGCTATGTTATCTTTTAAATCATTATGTTGTTTGAATTAATGTGCAGTTTGTTGATAATTATTTAGAATATTATTAAAAAGTGGCCCTTCATTACAAAGTAATTTAATATTTTTAAATATGCCATTTTGCACTGGTTGGATTTGGGTCCTCACTAAAAAAATTATGCTTTGTAGCTGGATCGTTGAATTTTATTTTAAAATGGATCCCTTGGTCAAGATGGAAAACTCTAGCTAGTAAAATTTCATCCTTGTAAAAGAAGAGGGACTCCAGATAGTAAAAAATCACTCTTGGGGAAAAGAAAGGACTCAACTTGAGCTAGTTGAGAGCCATGTGTCCACCAGTAGTCATTTTCAATTTCTTTCTTCAGACTGGCGTTATCCCGGGTGGGCATTCTGCTTTTGCCTATTTAACGCCTTGTGCTTCCCCGAGAAAATGTTTTATATGGCTTGTTATGTTAGCCGCACGTTAGCCGAGTCTTCAGTCCCAAGGCACATGGCACAGACTCCAGGGGAAATGTCTTGGTACGGACTAAGTAGATTAAATGTTTCCTTTTTTTTTTTTATTTTTGATTCTCTATGCGAAGTTTAGATAAGTTCTTATGCAGATTAATTATTCCTTTATTTCTTTAGTAAAAAGCAAAAGGATGTGTGAAAAAATATATAAAAAATAATTTTACTCTAGTTTTAATGAAATAAATTCAACGATACTAAAGACTGATTTTTATGTTTGGTTTCGATTTTTAACACATGATTTCTACGAGATGAACCAGAGAGACATTGCGGTCTCCATAAGAATTGGATTCTGGCGAAGTTTCATCATTGTCTTCATCTTCCGGATTTGAATTGTCAATATAAGATATGAAAAGTCATCGTCTTCTATTAAGTTGCCTCAGAATCCTCTTATCTCTTCGACATCAGATGAATTTACTAGTTCAGCAACCAGTTTGTTATCGATAAGACTCCTAGTCTTTTTATTTCAGGATCTGTAAAGAAGGAAACAATTTTAAAAATACCCATGGGGAGAGGCGCTTTGTGCTCACATAAAAAGTCACACTTAGGATCACGTGGCCACCCGTAGTCACGAAAAACAAAATTCCGAAATGTAAATAAAATAAAAAAAAGATATGCATAAGCCAACTAGGTAATAATCAGATAAAACCATTTTAACATAAATCCTTTAAAAAATAATAAAAGTTTCCCTGGTGAGATTTTCAAAATCAGTGCGGCTCTCTACTTGTTAAATGTAACAGACAGCAGAACGTGCATTTCTATATCAGTCTAAATAATCTGAAAATAGCATTAGGGGCCGGTAGGCTGGTTAATAGAGAATTCGTAACTGATGGTCTTGAATTTTCAATTCTTGTGCAATCCTCCGTAGTTTCCAAATCCTCTCTAGTTCTTGTTGAATGTAGAGAATGGGGTGCAAATTCGGATGCTACCCGTGTCACTTTACTGTGATTCAAAATACCAAAATACTGTCATCAATCTCGTGTGTTATTTTTAGAACAATGTTAATTCCATTGGATAACAAGTAACAAAAAAAAAATTAATTCAATTCCTACTTAAGTCAACAAAGAAAACTTTTATTTTAGTTACTTTTTAATAAATAACTACAATTAATATAAATATGTATATACATATGACAGAATCACAATATAAGTGGCAAAAGAAGTTTTTTCCAGCGATCTACACGCTGCGTCTCTAAAATTAATTATGTGAAAATCAAATTAAACAATTGTATGCTTCGAACCGAAGGCATGAAGATTCTACGCCGACGCTCTACTAACTTTGCCATTGCAAGACGAATGACATTCGTCGGATGGCTTGTTTCTTAATTCATCCGGTTAAATTAAATGTTTGGAATGCAGTTTAAGCCCAGCCATCCTTGGCGACAGGAATTATTTGGCGCTATTTTGCCAAATGTGGCTACCCTGGTCCGCTTCGCGGACTAACACGTTCAGCCAAAAAGAAATCTTCCAGTTTGGCAATATTTGGAAATCGCGCCTAGTGGTTGGGTTAAACTGCATTTTCACCAGTTAAATTTAATTAATGAATTAATATTTGAAAAAACTGTATTAACATCAAGTACCATCCACTACAAGTTTAAAAAAATGTATTTGAAACTTGAGTGAATGATTAAAAAGTATTTTATTAACGATTAAAATTTGAATTTGGATATAGAAATAAATAAATATAAGGAGAGAGTGAACTATTAGTTGAATTTAAAAAGTAGTCTCAATCTCTTGTCTTAAATCCTCTCAAACAATTATTTCCCCTGTACAAGTATTCTATATAGGCAGAAGATTTGAATTACGCTTCATTGAAAGAACAGAACAGATGTCAGCATTTTTGTTTTAAAATCCGGCATAACAAAATTAAATAGTTATTAAAAATGTGATATTTTGTAGATAAGTAATAAATTTTCTGTAAAGATAACAATTTTATTTTTCTATATTTATTATAAAAAATTACGACCCTATTTTTAAAAAAAATGGTTCCAAGTTGCCTGTATTCTTCATTTTACTTCTAAGACTATTCATTCAGGGGTGGCTAAACTATTCATTCAGGGGCTTCATGTATATTTTATATGATTTACTATATGTAATTATATTTGTGAGAACTTAAAACAATCATTTTTATTGTAAAAAACATTCGTTACAAGTATGAACAAAAAAAAAAAAAAAAAAAAAACCTGAATCTCGATTATATTTCCATTTTCCAGTACTTTACGTACTGAATTCCTGTTGGCGGATATTAGCAGTCAATAGGTGTGTCAAAACGTTATATTAATAATTCATATAATGTTCTCTCTAATTTACGGTAGTGTTAATAATTATTATTACTGTGAAACATTGCAATAGCTAAAAATATTTTGTAATTGTTTTTATTTCAAAATGCTCTGAAATAATGGAATTTCAACCTTTGAAATGGTCGTTTGAACGAATCGTCTTGATGTGAGAAGGGTGTTGACTCTGAATTTTATTATTAACTGAAATTGAAACTTAAGCAGAGAAAGTTATAAATAATTATATCGTACTTTAATTTTAGACAGTTTCTTTTTTTTTTTTTTTTTCGATTCTGAACTTTCTCGTTTCTTTGTGTGTCCCTTTTCTGATGAATATTTATGTAACATTTTTTTTTTTTGTTAAAAAAAATCGCTTCTTTAGAATTTCGACTATCATTTAAAACAATTGTAATTTTAAACTTTTTGTCGTTTTCGAGTTTTTTTAAAATTATTTTTGGGAATGTTTATTTTGAATCTTATCATTTGTTAACCAATTATTTTCATTATTCGAACAAGATTCTATTGTGTTATTATAAAGAATGCGATAATAATATCGATTGACTGAAAATTACTTCAAATAGTTTTATCAATTCTTAGTTTTTGTGCCTCTTTAGTTGGATGATTATTATTATTTTATTTTTGTCTTAAGTATTTTCCGTTAAAGAATTTTCAGGACAAAATTCATAGCTTTGTTGTATTCGAAATGTATAACATTTTTTTTCAATTGTTTCCACTTCCCTTTGGGTCTTAGCGCTTTATTTAGCCTTTTCTAGTTTTATTTTCTAACAATAAATTTTGACTTACTTTCTTTCTCACTCTGAGCATAAGCTGTTAATCGCAATTTTTCGCCCCCCACCCGTCTTATTTCAATTCTGTAGTTTTCAAAAACATGGTCATTATATTCATCAGTTATTTCTAACTCCAAACGTAGAAAAACTATTCCCGAAATTCTATGAAAATCACAATATTTATATTCCTGATAGTTGATTTGTATTAATAGAGGAACACGTAGGATTATTTTTTACAATTGTACCAATTAAATTGATTTTAGTTTAAGGTTAAATAAATTATATATATTTCAGCGTGTGTTCGTATTATATATATTTTTTCATTCTATTTTTATTATAAATAAAAGAAAAATAGTGAAAGAAAATTTATGAAGAATTTTAAAATATATATTCTTGGCAATTGATTTTTAATGTGCTTGAAATTAAAGTAGACAATTTTTATTTCACGTTATTTAAAATTTTTATTAAAAGTATTTTTTCTCCATAAAAGAAAGTGTGGTGAATTTGTTGAAAAACACTTGTGATATAATGCTATGCTTTGACAGTATTTTTTTTAAAATTCATTTTTTGTAATAACTTTTTTTTTTAATATTTTTATGCTAAAATATTGCAATGTTTTTTTTAATATAGCTCAATAAGGATGTTAACATCTTTGTTCATTACGTTTATCAGATTTACTGCTATGTCAATGAAAGTGAAAACAATAGAGAAATTATTATACATTTCATTCTTCTTTTCATAATTTAAATCTGAAACTTTAAAATTTTAGGGCAAAAAAAGTTATTTTTAAAATATTCTAATTAAATATTTAACTTAAAATTTTTCATACTTTAATGCTAATAATAATAAAAAACAAGAGATGAGAAAATACGATAGTTTTATATTATAACGTTACATAACTTCTTTCAAAAGCATTCTGTGCTGTTTGATGACTTGGACTGGGAAGATAATTCGCTAATTGTTGCTACTGGTCGCATATATATATATATCACTGAGGGGAATATTACTGATTGCAACCATTTCTAACAGTTATTAGGTTTTATTTGTGCATATTTCATATGTCGTCGCCAGATTAATATTAAACTTTAGTTGGTTTTTGATAGGTGTATTCATGTATAGATTTACGACACATTTTGTAGAGATCTTATATATCGTACGAGTTGACGGATGACAATCTTTCTTTGCAAGACAAAAGACAAACTATGACAGTAAGTATAACAGATTACTGGACAATGTTTGAATTTTATATGTATATCATTAGTATGATTTTTCTTAAATATAAGTTCTAAATCTTAATTTTATTTTCTGATGGAATGCATTTGAAAAGTAATGACGTGTTTCTGACAGAAAGTAATTCAATAGATATACGAGGATAGTGATAAAAGAAGATTGAAAATAAAATTTATTGGAACATTTTTGTGCATGTCTTTCCCTCTCTGTGTGATTTTTTTTTTTTTTTTTCTTTTTTGAAATTCATCAATAACTTTCATTTCAGTGTTTGACTGACTGTATTTTTTGAATTCTTTCTGTTAGGTACCAATCTTAAAAAAGTTTTTTTTTCCCCTTTAGAAACTTCCGAAATGCAAAATCTTATGTGGTTGGTTTACTATCATTTGCGAACTTAAATGATAGCTAAACTTCTGTTTCAATAATTTTTAATTTTTAGGTCATCCACGAAATCTTTTAGCCGGCATTACATGATTTAACAAAATCGTTTAATTCTCTTTTTCTTGTGTAATCGTTTGGCTTTCTAGAAACGTATGAGTATAGAGATAAGAAACTTGTTTTAATTGGACAATTTGTTGTGTTATATAAAATTGCTATGAATTCTAATATAAATATTTTCTAATCGAAGCTGTTTTGAAAAATTCACTTATTAGATATACTAAACTTGACACTAGTTTTTTTAAAAAAAATTCATTAAAAACTTTGAAGTATCATACTTTCTCGATAATCCTGCAAATATCGGACTAGAACACCACCAGCTTACCGAAAACGTCGGATTACTGGAAAATCATTATTAATAACTCATTTAAACAGGAACTGTTATGCGTTATTTTTATGAAATTTATTACAGTACACACAAATAAAGTGTCTAACACTCGAAATAAATTAAAACTGCAAAAATTGTTTTGCTCTATATTAATAGTCTGCATTATTCAATTGATGTAGAAGGTATAAAATATGCATGAGTGACTTGTCTGCCTATGTAAAAACACCGCTCTGGCAGGCCCTGAAAGTGTAGAATTGCAGAAGGAGTATTGTAATATGCTTAATTTCATGCAAGTGGTATATAGCGAGCAGAGAAAATATGTAATAACGAGATATAAGGCGTACTTCTCCTTCAACTGTCCTTATGGACATTTCTTGGGCGGTACTTGATTCAAACAACTCAACTTTCAATTATACAAAGCAAAGTTCATATTTAAATTAAAGTATGTGAGAAGGAGGAAGGGAGACTGAAGGGTAGGAAAGAATAATAATAATGTAACGGTTATAAGAAGTGAGTGCGCGGAAGTCTTCTGGCATGCATAATGGATTTGATTAAGATGACCAGACGTCCCAATTTTTGCGAGACAGTCCCGATTTTTAACAATTTATCCTGTGTCCAGCAGGGTTTTAAGAAAGTTCCGATTTTTAGAAAGAATGCACGACAAGCTAGGGAACGTTGAAAGAACGGGAAGGAAATATACGGTTTTCGGCTTCCATGTAGCTATTTCACCAGGATATGATCTTTATATTATTATATTTTTAATTTTTTAATGTTAAACTTTAATAAAAAAAAAATAATTGTTGAGAACTGATTATCAGGAACTGCTTATCAAAGTTCGTCTTTGCTAGAATACGACCACCATTGTTTGGACTTAATGAACAGTGACATTTTTTGGCATTGTCAGTGACGAAAACATTTTGTAGCAGTAAAATGAAGAGAGAACACTTTGTACACTTCCACAAATTTTATTCTTATAGCGACATGTTCCATTGACGATCTAGCATCATTTGGAACATTGTTGTAAAGGAATTACATCTTATACAAAAATTGGAAACGGAGAAGAATTTTAGAGAGGAGAAGGGTCAGGGCGTAAGGAGTTTGTTGGTCGTCCACGAAGTAACGCCTTCGCATATTGAGTTTTGTAACTGTCTCTTATACGATACACATCAAACTGCAAGCTAGTTAAACAAGTGATGTCAACAAATAAGCTATTCAGATGATTCAAGTAAGAAATTCATTTAGATACCAAAAGTAGATATTTTTAGGTACTAAATTTTTAATCAAGGACGCCCACACACATATATGTCAATGGTGTTCGCTTTTCGAATGCTAAAATCTGGTCATCTTAGATTTAATGAGATTAGAACTCAACGCTGTCGGAGTAGTTGAAGAAGGAACTGGGATCGTATTCCATGAAGCGCATTCTATTATAGAAGTTAGTACTTCCGGATGGAGACTTTAAATTGTTTTGGAGCATCCTTCTTATTAAAGAATTCAATAAATAGTTGTTTTGAAGAAGATTGGCAATTTTTATTACTTTGTCTGTGCTTGAATTGAAGTTGAAATTTAGATCTTATAATTAGAAAAAACATTTCAGGTGACTGACGAGACGGGTAATAGGATACCTCACAGATGCATATGTAAATCTTTATATTATAAAATATTAAAACAAAGAAAATTATGTAACATTATTTTGTTGAAAGATTATAAAATGAAAAATAAAATTGAATGACAAGTAATTTACTAACTTTTCAGTTTTTTTTTTTTTAATCGTCTAACTTTAAATTCTATTTTAAAAAGGCGCTTTTTGGTCCTGGAAACTTGCTAGCGGGTTTAAAGCCACCGGTATACTGTTTTACGACAAAGCAACTAAGTAATCTACGCTTCGTTGAAACTTAGGAAACAAAAGTTAAAATTTATAAGCCTGCTGGTCAATACCAGTTTATCGATTTTTTTTTTCAGTTTGAAATAAATTATTCTATTGGGGTTTGAGGAAGAAAAAAAATATAAATTGCTATTAGGGGGAAAGAGAGTATTTATTTGTAATTGTCGAACGTAAATTATAGTAAACATATAATAACGTAGAGTATGAAGAGAATAATAACATTCGTTATCATAAGCTTCAAAAAAAAAACTTAGCTTTAATTACATGCATATTTTCCTGTGTGTGTATAACTTGATAACTTTTCTTCATTCTCGAGAATATGCTTTCAATTTAACTTCTTTCATTAAACTCAAATTAAAATTAATACAGTTCGGTGGATATATGTGGATTACTAATTATTAACGTGTTATATTGGAAAAATGCTGTTAACAAAAATGCGTGGGCATTAAATAAATGATACTTGGCGTTAACTGCAAAAGATTGACGTTATGATATTTATGATTATAATAGTTGCATCTAGTTTGCTTAAGGTATATTAACGTTACATATATTTAATTTAATATTTTGTCGTCTGCTTTTATTTTACTATCCAAACAGAATATTATTGTTTACTTGTTAATTTTTTGTTTGCTTTTGTTTTAATAATTGTTTTTTATGACACAATCGTTTATTTTTATTCTTTTTGTTGTTAACATTGGTAACGTTTTTTTGCTTGAGAATGTTTTGCTTTGGAATATAAAATGCAATATGAATTTGAATAAGGTATTTTCTCTTCTTGATGATTATTTCTTCTGTGGAGCCTGGGTATTGGAAGTACGCTTACTTTACGTTAATTAATATTCATTTAGGTGAGTCTGTGATATACATTGGGAAGATGATGGCTACCCAATACAAAGACTAAAACTTTTATCGTCGAATGAATTTGCTAATAAAGGTTAAGGTCTCTTATAATCCGAATAAATTTTTTTTTTAAAAAAAAGTGCAACGTTAGCACTTGTTAAAATGAAATTATCAAAGCCGATTTCAATTTTTTTTTATTTTTCTCTTTTATTTATTTATTTTTATCTCGAGAGGGTGACTCGTTTCATATCTTCACCAAACCTTATTTCTTTATGTCGGTGTATTTTACTTCAAACCATCATTTTAAAACAAATACCAAAATAAACCGCGGAGACAAGCATATACGAAAACAAACAAACCATAGACCCTCTCTCCTCACGTCAAATGATTCTCAAACAGTTCTCACACAAATATGTCCATCCACATATGTCACCAATTGCGGCACTGTTAAAGTTGTCAATGCTTCTCCAGCATTTCAGCACTGCCCTCTGTACATAGACGCACCCCAACGCACCTGTCTTCGTGGGGAAGGTACATGACCCTCGCTTCAAGATAAGGCAACATGGTCCTTGTTGTAACCTTATCTTTGCTTTGAGCCAATGTTGAGAGAACATTTCTGGTCGCAATATTTCTTTCAAAGCAGCTTCCTTGGGAAAGGTGGGGTTTTGTATGAAACTGGAGGCCCAGGAGAAGGTGGGAGATAATCTGAGGAGGTCAAATGTTTATTAAGAATTTTTCCTCAAAGGTTAAGGGTGGTAAGTGTACTGAATTGAAATTAAACACTTCTTGCGGAAGATAGTAGGACAAAAAATTTCCACCTGTTATGAGATTTCGTGGAGAAAAATGTTAATATTGAAACATGATATCTCTCCAAAAGAGGCAATATTTTTAATTTCATAATCTTTTAATCTTTATAGCCATCTTTTATATAATAAATTGTATAATGAGTTCTTTAAAGGTTGCTACATTTTTATTGAATGAACAACGTTTTATTTTGAAATATTTTATCATATAGAATTCTAAAACTTATTAACATTCTCTGAAAAAAATTATTCAGATCCTCAAAAAGGAAGGTCTTATTGTTCTGTAAAATTGCTTAGTAATCGATATGTGAATTATTATTCAGTTTTGAAGCTTATCTTCATATTGTGGTGAAATTTTCAACAATTGTTTTGAGATTATATTTCTATCAATAGAATATTATTAACGGTTTATTTTACATATTTTAACATAATTAATATTGAATAGTAAATCGATAAATCGATGAACTATAATCTGCATATTTTAACATTATTACGTTCATATAAAATAGTAATCAAGTAATTTATACACAACGTACTTTAAATAGCAATATAATGCAAAAGTAATTATTTTTAACTTTGCTTTGACTTTTGCTTGCCCTTTTTTTTTAATTAACGGATTAACTGTGTTTTAGAATATTGTTATTATAGATTTGTATTTAAAGTATAATGAATTAGAGGTGTAGTGGTCGACAAATTAGAAAAAATAAATTTATTTCTCAAAACCTTCTCATAGTTATTATAGCTCTTGTTATTTACAAAATGATATTAATAAAATAATTGTGATATTTTATTATAGGTTTGAAATTAATTTAAAAAGCACATAATAAAGACAAATGTTGCTTCTACTTGATAAATGCTTTAAAAACTAGTCTTTTTCCTATTGTTAGTTAAAAAGTTCTCAGAAATAAAATTTTACAGAAGAGTTTATGTTCTACCAGACTGACAAACCTTGTCTATAACCTGTATATTTCAACCAGTACCTCATCATAATCATAGTGAAACTGTCTGGAACGTTACACATGAATAAATCAGGTGTTATAGTATATTTATTCAAGCTTAAAATCAACTTGTTAATACGTGACTAGCACATAATAATTTTCAGTCTTCTCGTCTTTCTTAATACTATAAATAGGCTCTAGAAATTTTGAGTTATAGATTAAAAGTACAGACTATTTCATTTTTAATATTAAAATTCTAAAAATAATTGATAACATGTTATGTTTATGGAATAGTATTCTGTGTTTGTTGCATCGTGTGGAATAATTAAAAATTAATAAGTTTCAACTTTAATGTTTGTTTTCGAAGAATTAATTAAAGAAACGAAGAGAGAGAGTTATACGGGATGAATTGAGAGTCATTATTATACGTAAACTATTTTTAACCGGTTTAGAAAAAATGAATTAAAATATATTGAAATTTTTTTGCTATGATTTAAAGTTACAATATGTTATCTATAACAAAAAATGCAATTATGTTTGTGAAATATATACACCTTTTAATCAAATGCCATTGTATTTGTATGATGATATATCTCCGATTTGAAAAGTATTGACCAGTTTGATCGATGGTGTTGAATGAGCCGACGAGACATAAATAAAAACTTGTTTCAGTTTTCAGATATTTACTCAAGAATAAAGGTTCCTATTAATAATGTATGGCTTGACTGTATGATAATAAGTCTTGAAAAAGCTGGGAACTAAACAAGTAAAATGTTGGCTTTAGACACGAACGTATGGAAATTAGTTTGATGAAAAGGTTTTGTTTATTTTCACAAAATCCATGCATTTGGCACACTAACTTGTCTTCAAATTATAATAATCCGATTACATCATCGTTATTGAATAATGTACGATATACGAGTACATAGTTTCATTCTTTTCTGCTTCAATACTGTAGTTATATTTGAAAAAAAGAACTATTTTAGTGGTTATTTAATTGGTGTGGTTAAGTTGGGGGTAAAATGTTTTAAATATAAGTTTGAATTACAAATATTGTTCCTTGTGTAGTTTATTTATGTTCTTTTTCTGTGCAGATAGATTAACAGAAGGGAAATATTATTATAAGGCTTCTAAGTCTAAAATAATTTTAAAATTTTTATTTTTATACACGATTTTTTTTTTAACTTAAAAGGGTTTAAAAAATTCCTAAAATATGGATTTCATACACCTAGAAAAATTGATCTTAATATGTTATAAATATTTTAGTAATTATTATTTAAACCAAAATGATATAACTATAATGCCAAATGCTATATATTAGCAGATATATTTCTTAACTAAAGTACTTCTGCAAAAAAAAAAAAAAACTTAACTGTTATTATCTCTCCTTATTCAAGTTTTTCTGGTTTTAATTGCGAAAATATTTGGTTTTCTGAATCATTTTGGTAACTTTTTTTAATTTTCCAAGGCAACTTAAATTAGAAACGATCACATGTCTTAAATTTCGTAAATCGAGTGACAATTTTTATGGAATATTTTTAACATATTGACCCAACCAGTAGCGTAGACATACGGCGGGAGGGGTATGGGAATTGTAAACCTCCCATAAGGATTGCTGTATACTGACATTTTAAAACAAACTTTTTTATACTGAATTTTCAAAAAAAATTTCAGAAAAAAAAATTAATATTCGAAACTCCTTACTCCACATGAGCATTCTTTTATCTTGAAAATAAATGATGAATTTTGAAATGGATTGTGATATATGAAAGGGAGTGGGGAACCCTCCCCCCCATAAAAAAAATTTCGTGGAGCCTCTAGACCCAACTGCCAAATGCAATTCGATATAGAACATTTTTTTACGTGAAATCTGTATGTAAAACTTAATATATAGTATACTCTAGAGGTAATCCGGAGCAAATATCAAATCAGAACTATGCCTGATTACTGGGAAGTCACTAATAATTACATATTTATACAGCAAAGCTGTGCATTATTATTTAATATTTAATGCAGTATACGTAAAAAAAGTGTAAATACGTGTGAAACACTGAAAATAACTAAAACCACGAAAACGGTATTGTTTTATATTGATAGTCTTCATTATTTTTTTGAAGTAGGAGGCGTGAAATACCGTATGTAGGTTTGTCTACCTGTGTAAAAACGTCGGATTAGGGCTGGAAAGGGAAGTATCAGATTATAGAGAGGATATTGTATTTGCGTGGATAAAAATCATAATATTTTAAAGTAACTTTTGTGTTCTATCGAAGCCTAACAGGTTATCATTTGATAAATGTAAATCAATAAATTGAGGTTCTGCAACGTAAATGGAGCTCTTTCTGACGTTGAGACCTGGCAGTTAAATTGTTTGGACATTTAGAGGTAAATTAGCAATTGTAGACCAATTATCAATATATGTTAAATAAATTTAAAAATTTGAAATAGATCCGAAGTATGAAATGTGTGTATTGTTGAAAATGCATGAAAAAGGACATATTCCATAGTTTTTGACAATGTTTTTGAAATTAAGAAAACGTTTAATAAAAGCTATACTATTCATTAGCTCTAAAGTTAGATGCATTTATTTGGAAAAAATTTTATAGCTTAAATCGCCCCGAAATTTTTCAATTGAAAATATTCTACTACTGAAAGAGGGAGTTAGTTTTTTAAGGTACTACTCTAAAAAAACTATTTTATGAAATTAAAAATAAGTGTGAGTAAAGGATTGTAATAAGTTATTATGATAAGTAATTGTATAAAGTATAACTGATTCAATTATAATGTTGTAAAAATTCAAAAAAAAAAAGTTTCTACGATATTGTGATTCAATTTTTATGCTTGGGGACTTAACAAAATATATACCAACTTTTGAAGAGCTAATGTTACAGAATTAAAGAAGTAACTATCTTTTTGGACAAATTAAATTGGAAATGACACTTTATAAGTGTAAATATAAGCAGAAATATTTAATGTGACCTCCATCAGAAACACAGATGATATCCAGTTGATAATAGAGCTCGCCTTGCACTTTTTCAACATGTTCGGTATTACAGTTTTAATGGTTATAGTTATTAGCGTTTTCAATTCGACTATGTCCGCTGTAGTGGCTGAAAAAACGCTTCTAATTATTAGTGTCCCCAAAGAAAAAAAATTATTTGGAGATAAATTAGGGTTTTTTAGGGGGCATTGATTAAGACCACGGTTGTCATCTGCTATGTTACCTATCCACCATCCACTGGATATTGTTTCTGGTACGGGTCACATTGAACGTTTATAATTTTATTAAACTTTAAAGTGTAATTTTTAAATCCGTTTTACGCAAAAGCAATGAACTAGTTTAGTTTTGTAACTGTGGCCTTTCAAAGTTCGGTATTCTTTTGTGTACTTGGAAGTATGAATTCTCACTTTAAAAATAAATTAATTTTTCTTAACTGGAATTAATAAGGATTTTGAAGACAACACTTCAGCGAAATTCTGCTGTTGTTAATTGTGATTAACTCGTATTTCAATAGGGAAATTTGATATTATGAACTTCTGTTGGAATTTTCCGCTCATTGGCAATGACTTTGTCGTCCTGTAATTACAATTCAGAATTATATGTTCCATTTTTAGAAAAGGACATGAATACTAATACTTTGAAAAAATGAGACAATGAATTAAATACATTCAATAATATCCTGTAATTTAAAATGATTATGTTTTTAATTTCGTAATATGAATATAAGATATTAAGAAAATTCATATGCAGCAATCCATTCATGGAACACGTAACGTTGTTTAAAAATCGAAAAATATTTTATTTCAAAAAAGTTGCTTTATAAACTGCTTTTATTAAAAAAAATTTAAATTTGTGCTATATACAATTAAGTAGGCTGTTTTTTACATGCGAAGTATTACATTTAAGTGTCCTCTATAAAATGATTTTTGAAAATAGTTTAAAAAATAAATCTTTTGTGTTCTCAAAATAAAAGCTGTTGAGCATCAAGAATAATTATTTTTCTATATTATTGAAAGAGAAGATATAAAGGTCGAAGAACAGCTCTCTTGAACAAGCGAACTTGAAATAGGTAAAAAATTTCACTTATCTGGAGTTATTAATTTTCACTACAGTTTTCTTTTTAAAAAACAATGAGTGGTTTTTCCTTTGCATGTCATGTACTTGTAAGCGCTAGATTTATACTTCTGTTATCTGTAAAAAGTGTGAAGTGATGGATGATTTTGGATGTCACTGAAATGTTATATCTTGCACAAATAAAAAAAAAAGTACGGTTTGAAAAAATAGATTTGTTTCATTTTCAGATAATTGAATGCTGCATAAGAAGAATTTTCTACCTCAGTAATGTTATTTTTGTCGCCAACTTGTTAAAGTGTGCCAACTTGTTTTAAGAATTTATGATTAAAGACGAAGACAATTAGAAAGATTCATGTCATACTATTATATAAATGTAATGGGTGTGGCACGATGAAATCTAATCGAAAAGAAGAGTTGATAAATTCTTTTTTATGTTTTTTGAATGAACATGAAATTATTTATTTTTTCTTCCATTTTCTTAACTAGTCGCATAAATATAATAAATATTTATCGTTTTACTTCTTTCTTGGAATTATATATTTTCTTTCTTCATTGAAAAAAAACGAGTTTATTCACCCTACGAAAATAACTTAAATATGCATAAAAAAATTACATCCACAGAATTGGATTTGTCTAGATGAAACCCTGTTTTCTTTTAACACATATTTGTAGGAATGAGCTATGAATAATTCGTGATTAGATGCTTTCTTTAAGAAATGCTAACTTTTGGGATTAGTTTTATTAAGAGAGAGAGAATTATTGAGTACAAAAATTGTTTTCCGCTGAGAAAGTCCGTTGTTAAGGTTATTTGTAGTTTAATAACACAAGTTGTTTGATTTACTGTCTGATGAAGTCCACTTATTTATCTACTATCTAATAAAAACACATTCCAGAAATTTCGAGTAGAAGCACTTAAAATATGAACATTGTTTCTTATAAAGTAATTTATTCTTACCTATATCAATTTCAGAATCTCATCTCATTCTTTTCCATTCTGGAACGATTGGAAAAGAACCAGCCAAGTGTAGAGAAGTTAATGTACAATTTTTCATAGTGCTAGAATGGTAATAAAAATAAAAAAAATCATCGAAGTAAACTTTTGCTGTAACAAAATCGAAATATATATATTTATGTTTATGTTTTCTAAACTGATAATTATGTATATGATGGCTGGCCAATATTATTTAACTGACAAATGAAGAATTATAAAAACGATGGTAATGAAATGAAAACATTCCTTCAACAAAATTCGAATTCCTTTTGGGAAAGGAACTATTATCTTGCTTCTGAATCGTGAATACATCAATAATAATATCAATATATTAATGCAATGCAACTATACGTAACGAATATTAGTATGGTGAAGAAATATGGTGAAAAAGAGCAAAAGTATCTGAATTGATTAATTATGAATTTTTCATTTGTTCCTCTTAGTATGCGTATAAGTAAAAAAAAAAAAACAATTTATCTTCTAGGTTACCTTTTGAAAGCAGAATTTGGAATATGAATGCACAAACAAAAATTCTAATTTTTTAAATTCAATTGTAGTGCCTATTTTATTAAGAGAGCGAATCTCAGAAGGGAAAGTAAAATCTCACAGTATAATTGTTAGATAGCTTCTCATTTTTATAGTTAACTCAAACAGTATATTGCTTTATGGATAATATGATATAAATGAAGATGGAAACAAGTTGTAATCATCTTGATTGCTTAGCATTGGAAATCCCCTTTTCAGAACGTTCGTTATTCTATGCTGCATTACAGTAAATTTGTTACTCCTTATAAGTTATGTTGTATTTTTTTATCCCTCTGGCTTAGCCTTTAGCTAGACTGGATCTGTGAGATAATTGATTCGGATTAAAGTCCCCCACTGTAGTAGAATTGGGGATGAGGTATATTTTCGATATATTCAGACATGCAAGATCTGTAGGGTGCCCCACTCCATACTAGCCGAATATAGGAAAAGTCTTGCTGCTGTCCAAGAATCTTCAGGCTCCTCATGTGAGAACCTTGAGAAAGCATTTGTGGACATATTTATCTTCTGAAAAATTCTTGTGAACATCCGGATGGATTAGCAAAATAACAGACATCAATTAGTAGGGTTTTTCTTAATATTTGGTTAAACATCTGTGTGGATGAAGAAATTATCTGCTGGCAAATAATTGATTGAACCTAGTTACTATAGCTAGAACATCTGCTTTCTCATTTCCCAGTGTTGTTGTAACCGTATTCAAAATTTAAGAACTTCAACAAATAAAAATGGGTAGCTCTGATACTTGTTCAATATCTTACATATCATAAAATCCCACCACTACGCTTTCCTTCCTGTTGTTTTTGAATTTAATTTGAATTTCTCTGAGAAAATAGATCTCTTTTTAAAAATGTTCGCTTTACTTATATTCATGATTGGTTATTTCACGCGATTTTCTTATTTTATTCTCGTTCTTTGAAAATATATGAGCTATCATTAGCAAAATTTCTGTTTCAGCATTTCTGTCTATTTCATAGGATTAAATTTTCGAAGGTAATTTGATTTATTCAAATACGAATATTTTAAACTTCATTTTCAATTTAATAATTTTTTGCTGCAAATCTAGCATGCATTTTTAAAATATCACCGTTAGAATCTGCGAAAAGATATTTCCATTTATTTTTTTATTATAAACACCCTCTGTTAAAATTAAAAGAGGTTGTTTTCAACTGTAAAAGAATTCCATGGAAAGTATTTGAACGAATAAATATAGAGAATTATTTGTTTTCAGTTATTTTCGTCATGGGGAAACGGGAAATGTGATTTTTAAGATAAAGCTCGCATCACAAATTGTTATGGTGTTTCCTAACAAGCACTTGTCTGTTTAGATAAAAGTCATATTGACTAATATTCATTTATCAATTCTGTTATGAATCATCCTCTATCGTTCCGCAATATTCTGTTACCTGATTTTTATTTATAATTTATTTATTTATTCGTCTCCGTTAGCTTCATTTTGTAAAATAATCATAATAATTTACTCAGTAACAATACAAGATTAGGAAATACTATCATTGGGCAATTTCTTCGATTTGGGGAAAAAAATCGAATGAATATTTTAATGTAAGAGATTTATAAATACAAAAATATTTTTATACAGGAACTGTGTGTGCAAAAAGTAACAATAATTTTAATATGTTAATTATGAATAATGTATTAAAAGATATCAAAGAAGTAATTTTATAAAATGTAGCTCGTTGTCATGGAGAAATAATCACTAGTATGGGGCATATGTCTTTTAAATGTAATAAAAAAATAACACCAATATTATTAACCGATATTTAGAACTCATATGTGTATAACAAGCAAAACTAACAAATTAATGTTTTATTTTTGTTTGGACTTACTTTTACAGTATTAGCAAATGTTTATAAAATTTAATGTATGCTTTTTTTTTATTTAATGATAAATATAAAGACACATATACCCTCATTAGCATTTTTAATTACGATATTACGATTTAACAAATTTTTGTGTATTAATAATTTTATTTATTTAGCACCACTATTTTAGCGTTTTACATAATTATCTTTTGTCGTGATTATATATTTTACATTGTTATTGTGTATTTATTAAGTTTGAAATCGTGAATGTACTTGTGAATTATAATATAAATGCTAAGCATTTTTAATTTTATTTTACTTTATCTTTCCATCGAAAAAGCTATGATTGTTTGTATGGAAAACATTCGTAATATCAAATGTTTTCCATACAAACAAATCTAATGAATATTTTATAGATACAAAGCTGTTAATAATTCTAATTTTCTTTTTTTTTCAAGAAATTAAAAATTATTCTCAAGTTTGATACCTTCACGCGAAACCTTTTCTGTCATCAGAAAAATTTTGTACTGCAATATAAAATATTTTTAAAACTAAATTATTTTGATGAGTGATGCAAGATCATCTTACTATATCAGTAACTTAACCTGTCAATTCATAAGAAAACAATCAGATGATAGCCCAAGTACAACTGCCACATAACTGTGTCATTCATAGAGCAAGAGACATTCTCTGAACTGGCTGTGTTCAGCGTTCCGCATCACAGAACCATACTGTTGAAGAATATTATTAATAGATGTGTCTCCTAGATACCAGTCTCAAAAGCTTTTACCTAATTGAATCATTTCAACGAATGAATGAAATATACATTCATATTCTGAAGGTCGTTTTTTTTTTACCTTTTCATTTTTAAAAATAACGCCTAAGGTTGTCAAATGTAAGACAACGAACATTCTTCTTGATGCATCGTACATTTATAAACGTTATCGTATTTCGACGATCATGTCTCACGAAGTTTAATACATAGGAGGGGGATATGAAAAACTTCTAAAGGTAAATGGTATGTCTGTAAGGTTTAAGGATAAAATGTTGCGAAAAAGATGTATCATTAGAAAACGCATGCCAATTTTCCTATTTTGCGACACACAACATATTTATGGAAAGGTATGTGAATACTTCCATCACTATAAAAATAACCCATAAGAAAGTGAAACCTTGAGGAAATTCAAAAAGGATTCCACAGTGTTTCAAAAAGTTAATTCAGGCTTGGAACTGAACGGCGGGATTAAACAAGTTTCCAGTATTTCAACGTTCTCACTTAGCTTTATTGCGTAAAAGCCTGAACATCAGTGTAGTACCAAAAGAAAAAAAGTATGAACTCGCAATCTAATGAATAACGAAACAATGAAAAATCATCGTATAACATCAGGATTTTGAGTTATCCGACAAACATGGCGGGAACTGTTTTGCACCATGAAAAACTTAGTTGAATACTGTTAATTAATTTATTTGAAAATAGTGAAAATCGTTCGCTTCTTTTGCTGTACATTTTTTGTTAAAATCCTTTTAAATTAGAAACCTTTTTTACTGAAAAATTATGCAGTATGTTTTAGTTTCAAGAACACACACACATATATCTATATATAATCTTTTATTGTATGTAGTACATTTGTAAATTCTGAGATCATGCTCAAATTAATCACAGTTTATTTAAAACTCCTTTTTAGTAGTAATTAAAGAAATTATAAGAAACTATTTGAAAAAGGCAAGTCAGAGTAAATAAATTCTTAATTTATTTATAAATCATTTATGAATTTCTATTGGTTCAAGTGTTATTAAAGTATTTTATTTAAACCTATAGTTATTTTAAATTTTATGATCACATATTCAATTGTTTAATGTTTTGTTGTCACAAAAATTTCTTAAATGAATTTTTTTTAGTGTTTTTACTGAAACTGTCGTAAAACGTTTGCACCTTTGTTTGTATTTGTACACATTAGCAAATTAAGCAATACTTTTTAATGCATCTTTATAAGATTACCTCTTTTTATATTGATATAATTTCCCGTATTGTTAAATGACCTTTTATAGATTATTTTTCTTTGCTCTTCGTTTTCATTTCGATATTTAATGTAATGTGTACACATTGTCTCATTAAATTTAAAAAGTAATAATAAATTGTTGTTATTCAAAAAAAGATAGAACTGATTTATTAAGTTACTTTGAATATACATATATATGGAGAAAATATTTATTAAATTACTTTGAACATATTATTATACGTGAATAATGTGCTTTCCTGTAAAAAAGGTTTTTTTTTCTGCGTAACTGTTGGTTCAATTTAATTTCTTGACACCAAAATTTGAATTGACTATTACTTCTTTAGTTCTCTAACTCAGAACTTACATTTTATCTGAATCCTTGATCATCTATAACTCTTAACTCACTTAAACACACACACAAATCTCAGTTCTATTAATATCATTCTCTTACAACATTTTTACAACACATCTCATGTAACATCTTAAAAGAATTGTTAAGGTTCTTCCTAACATTTCCCATTTATCACTAAACACTTCTCCAATTTTTTCCCACTCTTCTTGGCACTGAAGTGTTACTTCAAGGGCGTTTCTGTTTCAACCGAACTTTTGTCACTATAAATCTCTAAAGAGTCTTAAGTAGGGTAGGAAAAAAGTTGGAGGAAACAAAGAGGTCCTCATGCATTAATGGAACAGAAGCTGCAGTCGGCAATTTAACAAAATCATTTCCTATCCAAGGAGGGTGGGGAGATGTCCCTTCTATATGAGGCCATGCTAGCCACTTCGGAAGGGAGAGAACAACTAAAAAATCGCTGACCTATCGCCGAGATCGTGTGTCTGGGTGACATGCCTACCCCTGGATAAATGAGGGGGTCTGATGGGAGTCGTCCCCCGTGAATTGATTCGGTCATGTGAGATATGTCATCTGATGAAGTGAGTCTGGACAAAAGCGCCTTTGGGACTTACCTGAATTCTTTGATGGGAAATTTATCTCTTATTCTATTTGTGGCTGATCGAGAAATATGTCCCGGTGCTGTATTTGATCTGAAATAGGAAGTTCCAAGGTCACGAGTAATTGGTAAAATGTTAGCTACTTCACGATCGAGAAAAATACAATGATTTTTAGAGACACAGAAAATTATTTTGACAAGTATCATCTTCCTATGTATGATAATTAAAATTATGATAACTATATATTTTCTTCGCTAATTGGTTTTTATAATAAATCTACGCAATGTAATTTGCGCCTCTGAATTAAATATAAAAATAATATTGTTATGGCGTTGATATATTATAGACTCACACAATGTTATATCTCGACTTCTCACATTGTCAAATTTCTAGACGTCAGACGATAAGAGGTGCACAAAATGAGTGGTACAATCCTTAGAACATTTATAAAAATCTTAACATGTAAAATTAAAATTACGTCAAACTAACATTAATAAAAATTACATCAAATTTATAAGTAGTTATTAGTACTATAACATAGGATGAGAAAATATAAGTTTTTAAATTGCTTTTTAAAAATTTCCAGCTTAACAATATATTAATTGTATCGTTGTAATATAAAAATTATGTCACAAAGCCTGTATTTTCTGAATAAATTAAGCATTTTATATCCTTATAATATTTAGAAGAAATTTAAAGCTGTTTGATTTTAGACTTATGACATCAACGATTTTATTCTAAAGGAATGATAATTTTAATATGCATTAAAAAAATTTCCCTTGTGATGAATATGTTTTTTAATGCAAAATTTAAAAATAAAATTCTTTGGAGAATATTTGGGTATTATGTGCTCTACCCTGTGAATTCTCCACAAATTATTCTGTTTCTTGCTTATATCTATAATTTCTTATTTACTTGTTTGTTTTCAATAATAAGAAGAAATATGCTATCATTTCGTGTTTTAAATCCTTTATATTTTCTGCAGTATTTGCGAAATATTACATTGCTGCAGTTTAAAGGGTCAACATTATATTTGTCAATAGAAGTTTCAAAATAAGAGCTTCTAAAAAATAATGCAGAATTATTAGTCGATGATACTAGTTCGCGAAAGATGTTTATTTTCAACTTGAAATATGATGCTCAGTTTTCTCCTTTTGTAAAGAGGAACATTTTGAAGAATTATACTTTTTAAAAACTTAACATTTACATATCGTTTCATACGCAATATAATTTGAATAACCGTTTAATTTAGTTACGAAAAAAATTAGAATTTATGTAACTCATTAAATAAAGTTTTTGCATCAAAAAATGGAAAAATCCAATTAAAATTTGGCGTTTATTCGTTTGAAAATCAGTCAAGTACAATATGTAATTTATTCGTTTGGAAATCACTCAAGTTCAAAATTAACTAGAGCCATATGAAAATAAATTTATGTGTGTAGAATTTCTGGTTATTCTAAGTAACAACTTTCTACTGTTAAATGAAGATTTTTAAAATATTTAGTTTTAGTAAGATTAAGTAAAATTGTAAGCAAATGCTCGTCTTATTAAAACGAGCATTTGCTTTTATTGAACGTTAATTTGTTTTGTCTTAGAAATTTGCTCTTTATGATTTTTTTTTAAAAAATTAAGCACTCTATTAAATAACGTATTGGAATATTGTGACGAAAAACATATTATGTCTATTTTAATTGTAATATTGTAACAAAGAGTTATCTCGTAAAGCTGTTTTTTAATTTATTAAAATCTACGCTAACGTTGGTAAGAAAAATAGAAACAAAAATATCCGAATTACATTGCTAAAATAACTTATTTATAATTAATAATTTTCACTATTCAATAGTTAGTCATGATAATTAATAACAGGTGCAAATGAATTATGTTTATTTAAAAATGCATTATATTGTTTACCATAAAAAGTTGCTGATCTGAAACTCGGATCAAAAATAATAAATTACGTTCCTTTAAAAGAACCAATTTTGTTTTGGGAAGGTTATATACATATTTATATGTAAATAAAATACCAGATTAAATAAACAGTTAACGTTTTTTTTCTGTATTGAATCACTTTTTCTGTATTCGTGATTTTTTTAGTTATTTACTAAAATCTGAAATAACTGGCGGTCTTTTCCTTAATAACCACGCTAGCAAAAAAAAACTAAAGTTACGAAAAACAAATACATTTATTTCACACGCAAACCGCCAGACTCTGTACCTGTGCTTGCTCTGTCCATTATCACCAACATACCTTATCCCTGCCCTAAATAACAACACGTTCCCGTGAACTGCACTTATATGTCTTATCTTCCAATACAAACAAACTCGGCAACTTTATCGGTCCGCGTTTCCCTTGTTATTGTATCCAGCGATGGAGAGCAGTAACGTATTTCAGCGGTCCTCACATTCGTGGTTACCAATATGTCATCGCCTCTGGGTTTTATTACGTGGATAATCTTTAGGATTTGTGAACTGTTATTTATTTATTGTTTCCGGAGAAGCATGGAGCTGAGATTTAAAGCAGGAAACTGAGATCCCTTTCGGTTTTGTGAGCATTATCGAACGGGCAAGGGCGAACTCTTTAACTCTGGGAGTCTTCGGTTAACATTGTTTTGGAGCAGTAAACTTAAGTGCTTTGTGTCTTACTCAGTAGAACCAAGATGACTTTTTACAGTTTTTTTTTTTGAAAAAGGCAAGAAAAATATGACAGGCAAAATTGTAGGTAACAAATATTAAAGATTTTTTTTAAACTTTATTATTTGATACGCTTCGACTCATAAATTTAAAAAAAAAAACTGTGCTGAAAAGGGACGTTGTATACAAAACAAACTCAAACAGCATTAAAAATTACAATATGTCAGGTATAACTGTCAGTAATTAAAAAAAAAAAAAAAAAAAAAAAAAAAAACAAAAAAAAAAAATAAGAAAAAAAAACAAGAAGGAAAAAAACTTCTTTTAAAATAAATAGAAATTCTCTGAGTCACAATACAGTTATTTTTTTAGGAATTAAATGCATTTGAAGAGTAATTCATCTGCATTTTAGCTTTGCAAATTCTTTTGTTATATCTCGTCATTGTAATTATTTGGCAAAATCACTGTTTCATAGAAAGGGTGAATAATTTAATATTTCATTAGTAATTTTTGTTTTGCATTTGTTTTCTGAATGAGATGTGATGGAGGGGGTTAATTTTGCTTCACTTCTAGTTATTTGGCATACTTTTTCATAAAATTTTAATTTTGATTGTCTTTAATTAAAATTTTAGATCCGTGATGAGGCTCTTGTAACTGAATGAAAAGTTGGGAAAAGCAAGTAAAGAACATACCTAAATTCGTCACTGTGTGTGATTTTGGGATGGTTTTAATTCTAGAATTAGTGGCCGTTGAAATCTTAGGAACGTCTAAAAAGTATTTTGTTAAAGTTAGGAATTAGTTCTCTCAATACTTTTTTTTTTCAAAATTGAAAGTTTTCCTTCTAATACAAAATTGGTTTAAAAATATTCGACAATTACAAACTTTATAAACTTTGATTTGGTGAGCCTAACAGTTATTATTTAATCTAGAATTTTACAAACATAATAATATTAGGACAATATAAACATGTGTCTATTAAATAACGAGACTGGCGCTGCTACATAAGAAGTACTCGCGCCAAACGTATTGACAGCTGTTTAGCGTGAAGCTTTCTCTTTCGAATACACTGCTTCTCGCTTCTATAAAAAAAATCTTTATAACCATTGGTTTGGTTTGTATTGGAGTTTTATTTATTTATTTATTTGTTTGTTTCGCCGGAAAAATGATAATTGTAACAATAGAACGACAAATTGTTGAGAAATTTCATATGGAACTTGGAAAAATCGTTACTGAAACTGTGAAGTTTAAATAAGTCACTGTTATCCTCTGTGAAGTTAAGTTAATATTACTGCATATTATAACAATTATTTCTTTCCACACACAAAATAAGTTAAAATGTTCAATAATTGTGCAATTGTTTAATAATAATGCAAATTACATTTAACATTTGTACTATTGTCACATATAATGCAACTATTGTTGAGCTAGGACTGTACTGTTGTTGCAGGATTGTACTATTGTTGCAGTATGTAACTGATTTCCATACTCCGTATATGGACACACACAATATATATGTGTGTGATTTAATACATTGTGGTATTAAGTATATATAAATTTATATATACTGATTTTCATGCACTATGTAATAAAAAGATTTTGTAGTACAGTTAATAAAAGAGACACACAGTTTATTTTTTTATGGTTAAAGTCAAAGTTACATGGTCTACTTATTTATATTTTGTGAATTGCAATTTGTTAAGTGGAAATGTTTGATTCGTAAGAAACTACGGAAAAGAAATTTATACATTTGAAATATTTTAGGTTAAGTTAATATTCTTGAACCTTGAATCTCGTGTAGTTATCTCTCTTACTATTGTTTCACCTAGCGGTGACGTGTGAAAATATAGTATTTGAATTCATTTGTTTATTATTTCCTTACTGGCTTATAAGTTCATTCAAATATAATCTGTATCCACAATAAAGTAAAACGAAAACTATTTTTTTTTTTGGAAATTTTAATTAAAATTATGTTCATTAATGTGAAGAACGGTTGTTGTATTATGTGGTTTTCTTGAGAAAAGTATTTACTTGGCAATTAGATGATTGAAAAGAGCAAATTGAATTATAATGTTCTCTGCGATTTCTTCATAAAACTGAATGAAGTTGCTTAATTGATAATCTATTGTGATTTCAGAGATTATAATAATTGTAGGAAATGAAGAGATTAATGAAAGAGTCGTTAAATATTGTGAAAATTGAATAGAATGAATGGGATAAATAAATCACTACGCATTAATTATTACAACGCAATAATTCAATTCTACAAACATCTTAATATTAATCTAAAATTGTTTTAAATTTACTCAACTCTCCGATTTGGATAAAGTGAGCAGATTGTGTTAATAGATAAATATCTTAATTACAGTGCATACATTAAACGGTGTGAAGCATACACTTTTAAACTACAACACTATATTTACAATTAAAACCTCTCTTTTCATATTCCAATTCGATTAAGTTTGCAGTATTAGAATTGGAATGTATTAAATTAAAAGGCGTCGAAGTGCGATTTGGATTAATTCATTGTAGAATTACGCAATTTTGAAACGAATCAAATATTCTGTTTTATGAAATATATTAATCAAAACTATTACTTAAAACCTATTCAAGTTGACTAAATAGAGAAATGTCTAATAAAACTATATATAAAGTGTCAACGTTATTTTATTTGTAATCAATTGTTTATCACTAAACAGTTGAGGCTCATTAATAATTATTCATTATTTATTATTAAAATTTATTATCATAACAGTTATTGTTTTCTTCATTTTTATTTAATGTGTTGTATCACTAATTTATTTCTTTTTTGATAATAAGCTAGTTTCCATAAAGAGTATTAGAATATGTGTTAATAGCTTAATATATATATATATATATATATATATATATATACACACGTATATGAGGCAAAGAAATCCATAGATGGTGCTGACAAACACCAGAGGGCGCACTTCTAATCCAGCAGGAAAAATGAGGTACAACAGGGGACTCTCGGTGCAGGAAAGACGTGAGTGGCAAGATGGGAATTTTCACTCCTGAAACGAACTTAAATGCGCACGGACGCTAGGACTTCTGTGGATTTGGTGTTTTTCCTTTTGTGTTATATGATGCTTGTAACTAACGGTTATGTTACTTGTAGTTCTGTAGTTTAATGTAACATTTATGAAATATATTTTTTATCTTTAAGAAAGTGTGATAATTTACCTTTGGTCATTTTAAAAATATAATCAATTTTTTAAAATAGAATAGTCGTAAACTTTAAAGTAGAATCAGGATATAGTTCAGACGTTTTGAAATCAACAATTATGTACTTGTGCAATTGTGTACATAAGAACACATACACAAGCGGTCAACACACGTGTAGCGCAAGAATGAATCTTTCTGTAACTCCAGAAAATACATTTTTATTTACATGGTCGAGAAGCTTCTGGTAGATCATGTGGTTGGGAGCTGTATGTTGATATCCTTATGGCGTGATATTATGTCATATGATACGATATTAAGTTATCAAATGGTTGCCCTTATAATTGATCCTTCCTCTAGGAGGAAATTTATTACATAAGAGCGCTAGTGATACTATATTATTTAATATCACTATTTAATAATACATAACAGCGTCTGGAAATTTAATAATACAAGAGCTCCTGAGATATTTTAAGACCAAAATGTATTAAAAGTCCTCGTGAGATAATTGCATTAGGAAATCATTATATACTATATATAATTTCCTTCGAAACTACATTGTTTCTATAAATTCTAGTAATTAGAATATGTCTGCTCTCGTGAGTTAAATGAGAAAAATTTGTTTCATCGAGTCGCCATTTGCATATTTCTGCTCGCTCGGAACTAGAATGAACTTCTTTTGGACCGGATGATAACTGGTGATGAAAAATTCATTACCAATGAAAACACCAAAGGGAAATAGAGTACTTTGAGACCGGACTACCAGACACTATGTCTCCAGACTGAGCTTGAGTTTGAATGAGAATGGTGGGTATTTGGCAGAACGTCCAAAGACCAATGCTAAAAATTTAACCAAGAACTCAATACGGAGTGATACTGTCAGTAAAGGAATGATTTAAGCAAAATATTCAAAGAAAAGAAACCGGAATTGTTCTAAAGAAGCACATTTGGCAACATGATATTGCCAAACCATTATACTACTAAAGGGTTCGTCAGAAAATCTTAGAGCTAGGTCGGAAAATATTGTTGCATCCAACATCTTCCCCAGACAATAGCACCCTCAAATTATCATGTTTCTCTCCCTACAAAATTTTTTCAAGGGAAAAAAAATACAAACCGGTAACAGATGTCAAACCAAGCACTATTTAAATTCATCTCCTCCAAAGACGAGGCACTTATCAAAAATGGTATTTACGAATTACCTTAACGCCGGCAAGAGGTCATAAGTACGAAGGAAATTATACCGAACAATAAATATTCGTATGTTTAATGATATTTCTTTTTATGTGTAAAATATGTATTATTTTCTATGTATTATTAGTCGTTATTATTATTAAATATGTATTATTAGACGTTAAGTTCGCTTTTTTCTACAAGTCTAATAATTTTCGTAATTTTGTTGTCGTTGAACATATTGCTTTGTGTACAGTTATTTCTAGCTACCCTTCTAAGAAAATTTCCAGTTTCAGCAGCAAAAAAAGAAGCACTCATCCTGTCATTTATTATATTTTTGGCCTATATATACGTATTACGTATGTGTGTAGTATAATGTAATAGTACATACTAATATTATATATAAACTATTAATTAAAAATATCAAAACCATGCTTGGATAGTAATTATTGGAATTGTAAAATTCTTGATAACAATTAGATTTTAAGAATTATTATTCTAAATAAAGTAAAAATATAGGAAAATCAGAATCATAAACATGATTTTTTTTTTTTGAAAATTAGTGTTATCTAAGACGATGAATAAATAAGGCAAGGATATTAAGTAATTAAATGAGAAAGATAAAATAAATTAGGCTTTTTTTAAACTAAATTCAAAACTGATTTGATTTAGATATTAAGTTAAGAATTGTAGAAAATAAAATTGATAGTAATATTCTCGATAAAAGAAGTAATTTTAATTTCTATATCAATAGAATTCCATTCTCTGAAATAACAATTTACTTAATTTAATTTTGAGGAATTTTTTTTATTTTTTTCTTACGTTTCAAAAATTTAGGTATAAATCAAATAGATATGATAGCTAATTTGAAAAAAAAATCATATATATTGTATTGATGCTGATTTCCTTATTAATATTTTAAAAAACATTTAAAATTAGCAGATTATAAGGTATTGTAAATAATTATAATGCATTTTTTAAAACTTTATAAGAGTTTCTAATGTTTCAGTTATTTCTTCTTAAAATTTATAATTTATTTTGTATCATACTTATTTAAATTTTTTAAATATTTGTTTTATAAAATTGGGTAAATAGTTTTACTATTTTTGTTTTTTGTGAATTTATAATAGCGTTTATTACGAGATTTTCACTTATGGCGGGAAATTCTTATTATTCCGCTATTCGCAATTTTTCAGTGGTATAGGAATATACATGTTGGTTTTTAAAAAACTTTAATCTTTATTTTTTTCCCTCGATGTTTCGTAATAAAATTTATATTTAAGTTGTTTCGAAATTACATGTAAGATTTGTAATTACGTTTTGTTTCTGAATAAGATATAGTTATGTTTATTATATTTTAGTAAGTTATTTAGTTATAACCTTTAATTTTATTTCATTTTGATTTTTTCATGCAATCTTATATTTTTTCTTACGTTTATTTGCGTTTACCTATTTTATTTTGATTTATTTTTGTTTGGTAAGGTAAGGATGTTTTAAAACATGATTAAGCCGCATCTCAATCCCAAGCCTGAAACAGCTGATTTTAATTACTGTATACTTTTCTTTGTTTCTTTATCTGGTTAGTTGAAACTAATTAAAAAAAATATTTTATGTCTTTGATTTTTCTTTGCTTTTAGCCCATTAAATATCGTATTCTGAAATATAATTATTAATGAGAATTTTACAATTTCAATAGTTATTGATATTTTTAGATAACACTTTATGAACAATGTTAATATGTGTGTGTGTATGTGTGTGTGTGCGCGCGCGCGCGTTTTAAACACATTTCATTCTATGTTTTGATGCTATGATATAACTGCATTATCGCCTTTTGTAGGAAGTATGAAACCAGATCATTAAGATAAGAATCTTTAATTATATATATGCAATAAATTGTTTGTTAAATTATTAAAATATCCCAAAATCTTCACTGAATTCTTCAATTAATATGATCAAACATTTGCATCTAAAAAAGTAAGAATTGCGCTGTTTTATCCTAGATCCATGAAATATATCTCATAATACTTAAAACTTAAACAAAAAATTTTTACTAAATTACATTTTATTCTTAACAGTACACTTATGTGTCTATAACTGTTGATATTGGCAGTTACCGTATTGTTAATCATTTTAAAAAATTTTAGAATTGATTTATAAAATATCATTGAAAATGCTTTTAAATAATTAATGAAAAATACTGCAGATAGATTCAAATAGTTATATCTGTAAACAGATTTTTTTTAAGTAATACTCGTAATAATATATAAAGTTATTGATACTTATCAGCATTGTCAAAGATCAAAATGTCCATGAAATGTTTCTAATTTAGACTACCGATTGAAAAGACCCTGGACACATATAATTATAATGTTCATGATTCAAAAGAATTCTTTAAAAATTTTCTCTCAAATATGACTGTAATTCTTGAAAATATGGAAAAGAAAATGATCAAAAAATGACTGGAAATGTTTAAAAAAGGCAAAAATGTGCTCAACTTATTCAACCTGGACTTATTATCAACATTTATGTGCAAGTCAGTAAAATTTGCATTTCAACAAAAGAAATAGCATATCATTTGCACAGACTGTATAATAATGATTTAAAAATTGTTAAAAATAGAGTATTAAATACTCTAATGAGTTAGGAAAATATTCCATCAGAATTCGTTTCTCTAAAAATAACACAGCGTGAATAAATTCTTTAACGAATAATAGCAATTACATATTTAAATTATCAATTCTCCTCAGTATTGCTATAAATAAGCATTGTGGTAAAATTTAAAAAAAAAAAAAAAAAAAAAAAAGCTTTATTGTCTTTGGAAAAAAAATTAAGTCATTTTTTGTTGTTCATGGTTTAATGAATGTATTTTCAATGCTATATAAAAATCAAATAAAAAATTTTCAAAGAAAATTGCCAAAAAATTCCCTAAAAACACCCATTTTTAATTTTAATGCAAAATGTTCGAAAATGCCATAAAATGACTAGATATTATTTATATTTACCGTTTTGTAAATGAATGCTACTTAAATTAGAATTTTGAAAAATACTTGTAGCGAAGTTTT
The DNA here is from genome assembly GCA_019974015.1 of Nephila pilipes. Classification (NCBI taxonomy): domain Eukaryota; kingdom Metazoa; phylum Arthropoda; class Arachnida; order Araneae; family Nephilidae; genus Nephila; species Nephila pilipes. The sequence continues at coordinate 79,920 of BMAW01024620.1, forward strand.
TATAAATATATAATTTAAAAATAATACTGATGCTATATAATTTCTTTACGGATGTGAGTTTTTAATAATCCTTGTTATTTTGTTAGATTTTTATTCTGATAGGAGAAGCGAAATTTCTGTTAAATATTCCATAACTTTATTTGAGGATTTAGAATGTAAATGAACCAAATCCGGTGTCGTGCAGATTTCTTTTGTTCCTAATGGACAATTGGGTCAAGTATTATTTTCTTTTTTCTTTCCGACTTCAAAACGTCGCCTTGGCGTCATAAAAGCTCTTCTTTTCAAATTATAGTTATCATTTCTTATCACATTTAGTGTTATCTATTTGGAAGCAATTTGTCATTGAACATTACATCCAGAGTTAGTGCTCCAAAGAAGAAAATAATAACTGCTTTGTGAATTTCTTCATTTTTTTTCGTTAAATTGTAATAGTTTTGTGTTATTTGGTTTTATTTTATGTTTTGTTGTTGATTTCCGAATACACATCGTAGTAGATTTTAATAATATTATTATTGTTAGTTTTTTAAAGATTGATATGAATATTGTTTGTTTTTTTATATGATTTATACATAGTAAAAAACTTAAAGTATATATTTTGAAAGTTATGTTTTTGTTAGTATCACCATTTATAGCATAAAATCGGTATTTATTTCTGCATTTTACTTTTCTCCTGTATGAAATGTATATGTTAGTTATATTAAATAAAAAAAAATAAGATTATAAATTAAATTTTACTTCTATAATTTTTTTATGTACAGGAATAGTTTCAAATTAGTAATGAGTTCGTCTTTCTGTATGAAGTTAAATATCTCATAAGTAAGGTTTGTAATGAGTGTAAGTAATATAAAGTATATCATGGAAGTATATTGGAAAAAAAAAGATATACATTAATTACATTCGTACTGAAAAAAACCAAAATTACAAGCGAAGAAAGTAGAATGCTCTTGTATATCTATTATTTCCGTTTTATATAAATAATCAAAACTGTGCTCTATTTAATTTACAGTAATTATGTAAAAGTTGTTACATTTGTTTATCATAATAAAATTTAAAACTTTCTTAAGTGAAATGCGACATATACGAGGTATGGCTATTTAATAATGGGACTGACGTTGTAAAATATTTTATTTTGGACGTCATAAATATTTACTTATTATCACCTTCAATATACACTCATTTCTATCCATTTAACGTTCCAAGCGAATCTTTCAGTGTTCGAAACAGTGCTGGAAAAGTCTTCTGTTAATTCCTTCAGGACGCGTACCGTTGCTCTTTCAAAGCTTCGACGGATTCAAATCTTTTTCCTTTTAATGTAGTTTTGACCTTAGGAAACAGAAGTCGCAGGGCTCAAGACCGGGAGAATGATGCGGTTGGTCTAACAGTGGGATGCTGTACTGGACCTCTAAACTTTTTGACAGACAATGCGGAATGAGCCAGCGCATTGTCTTGGTGGAAAAATTGGCCGTTCGGATTCTTTGTCAATTTCCTACAGTCTCAGCAATGTCACGAATGCTTAACCGACTGTCAGATCGAACCAGATTACCGATTTTTTCGATGTTGTCATCCGTTTTTGACGTGGAAGGGCGACCCGGGCGAGAATAATTTTCAACGTCTTCTCGGCTACCTTAAAAACGCTTAAACACCAGCACGCGATAAGCATCCCTTGCCTTATACTTCTTCCAGTAAATTACAAGTTTCAGTAGAGGATTTTTCAAGTTTCACGTGAAATTTCACAGCAATTCGTTGCTCGCTTATCATTTATTCGGCGATAAAAAAAAAAAAATAAAAAAAAAAAAAAAAAAAAAAACTAATGTGAGCGAAGACTACAGGTATACGCATTTGCTTAAAGTAAAGAGAGCATTGCATTCGAAAGAGAAGGCTTCACGCTAAACAGCTGTCGGTCACTGGAGTTTGGCGCATGCGTTCTTCTTCTGTAGCAGTGTCAGTCTCGTAATTTAATAGACTAACCTCGTATTGATTGCTTCTATCAAGAAACATTAATGAAAAGCAATTCTCATAATTTAATAAATAATTTTATGGGCATTTGAATTTTGTTAAAACATTTATTGAAACAAGAACTTTTGCTTATGTGCTTGACTCCTTAATTTTGATCTCGTGGACTTAGTCTAATATTCTACTAGACCAAGTGGAATAAATCACAGCACAACAAAATGTTTCTAGCAGGTACACTATACTCATATGCACATAAACTTCTTGTTTTTCTTCATATGTCTTTTAAAACACGTTTTTTTTTTTTTTTTTTTTGTCAAACTTTAATATTTGTTCATTTTGGTATCTGTATTATTGGTCTCTCTGTAAAATGAAATATATTCTTTGTTTATTGTTCTAACGTAGGGCAGAAAGTGTAGTACCATAAAAAAATGTTTTAATACGTATTATTTTGAATATAAAAAATTGCTGAAACAATGAAAATTTATCATGAATTTAAAAACTGAAATTTTAATTAAAAAATTTGTTCATCTAAAATTCTAAATGTTCCCAAAATTTGAAAATTAAAAGAAGATATTTTGTGTTATATTAATATTATTTTAAATTTTCACTTATTAAAAATTGTAAATTGTAAATTATTCGCGAATTGTTTCTATATGGAATGGAATTTTATAATGTAATAGCAGATTGATTGATTATAATTAGTGTTATTTTCCCGAATCTTTTCTTTTGTATTGAGGTGACTCAAAATACATTCATATAATTACACTTTATCGAATTAAATTAAAAAAAATTAATGTTAATGCGATTGTTTTTACGTCGGACTGAGAAGAACATGAAGGCTATCGGCGATGGACCTCGTAATTTTAAACTTCGGTCAAGTGACGAGGACGACACCTGAGCTGGCATCTCCCTCCCTAAACTTCCATACCATGCTTACGGGAGAACTTTGTGAGCCTCAACAGATTTATCGTGCATCAGCCCCGGCTACACAATGGATCTTAGAGGCCTCAAGGCTGGAACCATGAACTCCACGTAAACCGCAGGCCGCGAGCCGAAGACCATCAACACCAGGCTATCGTGGCCACAAAAATAAAAAGAAAATAAAGCTCACAAAAAAAAAGAGGAGGGAAAAGAAAGAAATATTCTATAAAGTTTGGAAAATAAAAGTCATTAAACTTGAGATGGCTGAAAGATTATATCAAAACACTTTCCTATGATTGTAGTCCTTTTTTTAAAAAAAAAAATTGCAAATATATTTCTTGTTCTATTATCACATATTCTTATTTTTCAGCACCAGTCTCAAATATATGTGTCAGAGATGCCATTATGTTTAGTGTAATGCTAATCTTAATAAATCCAATTTATATCCGAAAATATATTCACAAACATGTTTAATTTTAAGTGGGATAATTTTGCAAAGAATTGGGACATTTGTCTTAAAATTCAATAGAAATCGATTTCATATAGTTTAATGTACATTATGTTTGCATAATAAATCTGACGGTGATTAATTCTCTTGACTTATATAATTTTATATAGCAAACTCTACAACTATTGGCACGTGAAAGTTTTGAGAATATTCTGTAATATAGCATGAATGCTTTCAAAAAGCGCCTTTCTCTTAGAATTTTTGACATAACGTCTTTTTACTCTTCCAACGTAACCATACCTTAATTACTCGGAAGAATTTCCCCTCTTTCACGTTTCGAAGCATGTTTGATATATCTTGCAAAGACAAACACAGAATAATTCAAGAAACCTGACTTTAAATACGTAGAAACCTGGTCGAAACAGCAAACTGAATCCAAGCAAACGAGAATCGGGTCATTCGAAAAGATACTTCGTTAGAACTTGACGATCGGCAGTCGAACAACTCAGCTCTTCTGGTGCGCAACTTTGAACAAACAAATGAATCCAATTACTTCTACTTCTTACATTCATTTTGCTGCTTTTCCTTTTTCACGGAATGCGGTAAAAGTTTTCAAGAACTTCTCGGGCATTTGGTTGAAGTTATTGACGTAATTGCTAGTTAGGGTAGTCAGTGCCTCTCCGCTTAACCTTTTCTCTCTTGTAACGGAATTAAAGAGGCTGTATTCCCTGTGGGACAGCCGAATACTTTTCTAATTCGATTGTTGAATGGAATTTACTTATTGGTTAAGTGCTTTGTGATGGGGTTTCGTTCGAGCAGGGGTTCACCTCCAGACGAGGGTCCTCTGGGACAACGTCACAATTGACTTTCGAGGTTTTGAGAGATAGGTTGTGATTGGCGAGGTACCTACGAACGGAATTTTTTGAAAGAAGAAGAACAAAAAAGTTACCCAAAAGATCGATGTAAGTTACCCAATCGGATCCTCTTATCTCTTGCCTCCCACAATTTTATGGATTATTTCATTCAAAAACTCAAGTTATTGGAATTAGAAATCGTTAATTATTCATGCGCTTCTATTCTGAAATTTATTATTTCGTGATTGTTTAAAAGTGTTGTAATGTTATTTAAAAGATAGAACATATGTGTGGGGGGATATTATGCGATAAAATTTAGTTATAAAATTCCTTTCAGGGATTAATAAATGAATTAAGTCACTTTATAAGTTTGTTTTATTTAAATGACCAAATTGAGAAAAGACATTATTTTGAGAATTTTACATTCGAATGTTAAAAATAGACACACTTTAATTACGTTGAAAGAAATCTTTATTCTGTAGCTTTTCAGATCTTCCTTTACAATCTTCTTTTTTTAAATGTGGAAATCAAAATTCTTTTTTTAAATTAAGAATAAATGTATGTAAATTGCTTAAATTATTAATACAGTCTTATAAAATTAATTGACATATGTAATTGAGAATAGTTGAATAGTTTCTATAATGATTACTCTTTATATTGTTTAAAACCTCTTTACGAAGACCAATTCTCTAATTCTAATTTGGCTTCTACATTCTAAAGAAAACCGATCGAAAATACAATTTATTTTTTATTGCATAAATCTTCAGGTTATCATTTTTAATTGGTTTAGATGATAATTTAAAATGTGTTTTTTGATTTATTTTTTTTTATTATTTACATTGACGTATGTACTGTGGAGGTTTATTCATTGAAATTATAAGTTTTCTTTCATTGTTTATTATAATCCTTAATTTTTAATCAAAATATTTTTCTAAATTTTTAATTTTTTTTAAAAGAACGAGCACATTTTAAAATTTATTTTATTCATTTTTTATTTATTAATTTACATACTAATCGAAATATTGCCACATTCTGATTTGTATTCCATATTTCATGTTGCATGATTTGTATGATTATGAACGAAATAAAAAAAATTTAAATTTTCTTTCTTGAGAGATTGTTTTTAGTTAATGAATTAGTTAGTATGTGTGTGTGTTGAACTTCATGTTTCCTTAAACACATATATAAGTTAATTAAAAATTTTGTAAAAGTAATTCTTCTCAAGAAAAGTGTTAAAATCATCATGCAATTTCACTGCTGAATGAATGAAACAACGATTATATATAACAAATCATACTATCCCATTAGAATTTCAAATACCTTTACACAATGAATACTCTTTAATTCTTAGTTAAGTCTATCGGAACAAACCGTAAAAACCTGAAAAGAAGGTTTTTTAATTAAATCTTTCTAAAATTAATTGCCACCTTAGCAAATTAGAACGTTTATAAAATTAATTAAAGCAACAATTAATTAAAATGACTTCAAACTAATTGCGTTATCATTTTATACTATCATTTTAAAACGGATATATTTTTCTTGAACATTCGAATCGTGAATTTTTTTTTCTCGTATTAAATATAAATTACTGTTAAATTGAAAGCAAATATTTTGAATATTTGCTTTGACTGGGTACATCTTTGTAATGACACATAAGGTAAAATTAACATAATATACATTTAATTGAACATATTATAAATTTACTAATACATGAAAATACTTGTAAATAATTTTTTACCATTATACATTAAAAAATGGTTTTCTATTTTATGATTTCGTTATTTTTCTAAAAAAATTGTAATACAAGATAGAACATCTTAAATTTGCGTTTTTATTGAGATATCTATTTTATTTTAGTTTGATCATTAATTCTTAATGTTTTATTTCATTAAATTGATCAGTTGAGTATTTAATTTGTTATTTGATCTCTTAGACTTTTTTCATTGAGATTTCATGCAGTTAATTCTTTGGTGTTCTAGATATAAATATAATATAATTACACTAAAAAGCTTTAAATGCAAATTGTATTCTTTGATATCAATAAAATCTTCTAATATGTTATATATATTTGAGAGAGAGAAAAATTATTTTAATGATTTTTGTAAACTATATTCTGCTACATTTGTACTTTTACGTTGAATTTTTTAAAAACTTAATTTGCCAATAATTATTTGTACTATAAAGAGTTTTACTAATATTGTCAATATTTATAAATAAGAATTCCTCGTATTTAAGTTTTTTTAAAAAAAATTAACTGTATGATTTTCTTAATCAAATCCTCTTTTACGTAATATTTAAAAATGATAAGTAAAAAATTTTGATGAATTGTATTCGACCAAAGTGAAATATTATATTTTTCCTAATATATATGGAAAAAAATTTTAACAACTTATTATGGTGTGAAATTATTTGGTTTGGTTTGTGCAAAATTATATACCTCTGGGTTTATCAAGCATTTAATGCATGCAAATGCTTAAAAACAGTTTATCTGGCTATAGAAACATTTCTTGCACAGTTGAAACATTTGTTACATGTTTTGCAATATCGCCTTTTTAACATCTACTTTGTAGTTCTTCAAACTGACGAATTTCATTCGAATTTTAGAATTTTTGAAAAACAAATTATAGCTACAGAGATAGATTTTATTAAGAGAAACCTATATCACCAAATATGCCTAACGTATTACATTATAAAACGATTTTATGATATACAATGTATTCGAGTAAGTCTACCAAACGGTGAATTTTATAAAAGTAATGATATGTAACACTAACCGAAACGATATTTTTTCACGTAATGCATTAAATTACAAATAATACATTAGGAAAATTTTCAATATGTTATTTATATATGTATGTAAAAAATAATTGTATTAAGATGTTGATAATCAAATTTAGCTATTGTCTTATTTTAAATTAGCAGTCATACTTTTAATGCGCTCTAAATGTGTAATACAAATTTAATTCACTTTCCCTCAAAAGGAGCCATATTTGGTCATTAGTTACAATTTCATTCCTCCATTTTTATTCCGAGATGCTTAGGAAAAGAAATAACTCAATTTACAGTCTACTTGCCACTTGATGAAATGAGCGTTTAGTAAGTACAACTGCTTGAAAAGAAAAAAAACTGTTCTCTGGCAATAGAATATGTCCGTTTGTATTCTGCGAACGAAACTGACAGGACAAGCAAAAAAGAAAAAGAAGAAAAAAATTGTAAAGAGGTTTCTTCATTTTATTTCTCTTTTTATTCATGTCTCCTTTACTTTTTGACTTGTCATTCGACCAGGATACTGAACTTCCGAATGTCAGATTTCTTTCACTGCTTCGAAATGATGCCGAATAAATAGAGGAGTATATACTCTATTTCCAGAATTGTGCTCATCCAGATTTTATCAAGCACTACTTTTTGTATAGGTGCTCAATAAAAAGCGAAGTATGAAACAATGCTTCTAGCTGCAGACTCCAAAGAGTTGCTTTTTGTGTAGCGAGGTACAAAATTTAGGAGAATATACTGACGGGAGACTTTTTGTATTGGATATGTCGTTTTCAATTTACCAAGAAGTACTTTGAGTATGGAGTTAGTGCGTGTGTTTCTTTATCTGGAATTGAATACATATTCCTTTTTTGTTGTTTCTTTTTCGAATTGTTTTGGTGTTTCTTGCATAGAATAAATCAATGGATGGTTTATGTAATTTAATCCTGCATCTCACAAAAGCTTAATTAACTTCAAACATAGTATACTTATTTATTATGCCATAAGTTTGGTATTTCTTTGACTTCATGGTTCTATGTTAACTCTAAAATGACCAATATTTTTTAATACCTAGAACGACCGTTTGGAATCATTTTGACTACAAGAAGAAATCGAAAGTTAAAATAAGTTATTATAAACAACTTAAAACACATGTAACATTTTTAATATTAGGTTTCTGTGTTTCATAAAATTAAATATTTTATTTTCAGATACAAAGAAACATTATATTCTTATTGAGCATTTATATCTCATAGTAGTTTTGCCTGATGTCGTTTACTCATGATTTGCAACATAAGTGTTCAATACACCATTAATTATTGTGGCAGTTTTTACAAATACATATATATTTACACACAAAGAATGCATTAAAAAAATTCGGTATTCAGAGATTTGACGATGTAGATTACTCATGATTCCAGAAGAGTTAAGAAGTCATGCAGGTGGGGTTTTTTTTCTGACAGTGTTACTATCGCAGTTCGTTAATGAGATTCAAATAAAGGATTTTCAAAAAAATTGCATTGAATTTGCATGCTCTAAATAAAATCCAGAAATTTATAGTTGTAATATCTAGAACATCGTAAAAAATGTGAACAGGCTTAGCCGACCGTGTTGCATATATTTAACCAAGTATATCTACGACACGTTTAGTAATTTTGCAAAAGTTTACCATTTTCTGGGAACTTTTTGAGATTGTGATATCTTATAAGCGTCGCACTGAGAAGTAACGCGTGGTCTATTCGTGACGGACCTCATAATTTTGAGCCTCGATCAAGTGACAAGGACGATACCTGAGATAGCTCCTCCCTCACCACACTTTCGCACCACGCCAATTGGAGGACTTTGGACCTCGACCATATTTAACATGCATCAGCTCCGGCTACACGGCTGAACTTTGATGGCATCGATACTCGAACCCATGACTCGACGAATGGACAGGTCTTTAGTGGAAATAGGGCTTGAATTTACGACTAGACGGGAAAAAAAAACTCCTTGACCATGACCTCTAGGTTACCGTGGCCATAACTATATGAGACAATCAACTATCTTACCGTTTCTGGACATTATGCGTAAGACGTAAACAATTATTTTTTTTCTTATTGCTTACACTAGTAAATAATAACAGTTTTCTGGCCATTCACTAGAACTTTTGATAAGATTCGCTTAAGAGTTGCATCTTTACAAATCAATAGCAGCTCTCTTCGATTTCGGCGCATTTTACCAAAAACAGAAGTTCCTTTAGCCAACAAAGTATTCTCAAGTTACCGAGTTGTAAAACTATTGGCTGTTGTGACATTTCAACTCTTATAAAGAAATGGGTCCATTAGTTTCCATAACAACCTATTCTCCAAGTTCCACATTTCTGTCACCAAGAGTGTATTCAGAATTTCCAGGGTAAATTTGTTCCTCTTAAGCCCAGTTGAGTGAAATGATTTATGATCACACTATAGGAACTTTAGAATTTCTTAGAAACGGTTTTGCGATCGTTTCACAGAATACTAAGAGGATACCATTATTTTGACTACAATCGATCAAGTCTAGAAAAAGATATTGTTCATCTTGCCTAAACTAGTGCAATAAAATCAAACAATTCTTTCAAGGAACTATCCCATGAATCCAATTTTATTTCGCGGTGAGCCCTTTCATTTTTTTTTATTTTTGAATATGTTTCAGTATGGTTTTGGAAAGCAGCAGATGCCAAGATGAAACTGCATTTCCTCCAAAATCTTCTGAATATACGAAGTGCATCCTTTTCAGTACGTTTCCTTAGACATATCTTTAAGCCGTAAAGACACTTTCTTTGGATCCTTTGGAAATTATTTCGAGCACTTAGGCTGCGGAGCGGCTTTTAAGCTCGGGTCGGTAAAAATGATGCAAAACTTGGCTTGTGTTTGAGTTATAGGCTTTCTGCTAGTGGAGTTCAGAGCGAGTGTTCTGATTGGTTGATGCTGAAGTCAGGTAAAGTTGGCACTTCGGAGGTATAGGTTTGAGTCGGAGAGGGCGCTGGGGTGTTTTCTTGAGGAATTCTATCATATTGTAACATTCTATGTACTGAACGTAATAGTAATTTCAAAATTTGAATTGAATAAAATATTTTATAGCAAAAATTTTGCGATTTGAATTTCCCATAATTTTTATACAAATATAAGGCTAAAAGTTCTGAGTGTTTGTTAAGAAAAGATTCCATTAATTGTCTTGAAAAAAAATATTATTTCCATGAAGAAAAAAAAAATTATTGTTTCTCTTTCGTTTACAGTTTTAAAACTTACATTCTTATATATAATGCATGTAGGAAATCAGCGAAATAATCTTTAATTTTTAACTGTAAATTTTTTAAAAAATATTGAAGCATTTTATTGCCTCTATTACCTTCAAAATGTACGCGGTGAGGAAGAAATTTTTTTCACAAGAAAATTTATAGAATAATTCGATTTATATACATTAATTACAAGTATTAGATTTGCAGTCCGTTAATAGATTCAAAGACCATTTTAATTTTGAAAATTATGAAGTAAATAAAAATTCGAAATATAATTTAAATGAATTAAATATGATATAATAACATATTCATTATAATTAGGTTTCAATAATTGTGAATATCGTAATAAATGTTTAACTTAACAAAAATGTTAGAAATAAATGAAAAATCCCTCTCAACAAATTTTAAAACAACTTGTCTGAAAAAAAAAGTAAGAAACTTAATATTATATTGGTCCTCAATTTTTCCTTATAACCTCAAACGCCCTATTTTTCATTAAAATGCCCAGGTGATAAAGTTCAATGTTCTGCATATTGTGCCATTCTTTTACTACGGTTCATTCCAGTTCGAGGATTAATGAAAACTGTTTATTATTTGCATAAATATTGCGACATAATATACACCAAAGGTTTTACACCGGGTCACCGGGTTCAAGTTTAGACTTCGGCTTGGCCATGATTAAACATTAACGCAAACACTCACACATATTTTCTTTTTTAAACCATTCCTGATTGGATTTAGATCTATGGAAAGAAACATTGTCTTGTTAAAATATCCATTTAGAAGCACCTAGTGAAGGCCCAAACGGTATCAGATGATCATATAACATAGCTTGATAGTGTGTAGAATCCATAGTCCCAAAATTCGTTGTAAATCGCACAATCCGTCATGACCAAAAGCTCCCTAAACCATTACTGATTATCCTGCCATTTGTCGATTGAAACATTCTTTCAATTCCTTCCTCGAGTTAGGCCAATAGTGTTTGCAGCCATCAGGAAAGTCAAATTTAAATTTCTTTTCATCCGGAAATATCTTTCCACGACATAAATTTTTTATATTATTTCAGTCTTCCTTCTCGATGATGTTACATCGATTTAGGCGTTTTCTTCATTTTCATTAATTTTATATTTCCACACTATGATATATATGAAGTGTTTTTGATGAGGCTTTTCGAAATTTAACGAGTCGAAAGACCATTTTTAGATAATGATCTAAAATTTGAAGATCGTCCGTGCTATCACAATTCTTTTTCTTCCATATCGTTTTATTTTGTATGAATCGTCTTCTCTGAATATGAGATTTTGAACTGCAGTTTATTCACATAGCTATTTTTCTTTAAGATCTGCCAGTACCCTTATAAAATAAATTTTTTCTCAGTTAGGTCTCTGATAACTCTTTATCCTACTGCCTTTTCAAATAACTCGTGGATAATACAATCAAAACCTGTACCTTTGCTTCTCAAGTAATAAGGTCATCAAATACTAACGCATGCGTTTTCTAATTATTCTGATGGGACGTATAATATGCTCATTTTTTCAAGTGGTTGAATAATTTCTTAACAGGTACATTATGTTTTTTTATTATTATTTATCAACGTAAAACTCATGAATTCCAACTTTGACAGGATGACGATAGTGAGAAAAGGTTGTTCTTTTCAGATACATTTTTCAAGTGTTAAGAACAGCACGTAACCTTTACATGCGAGTGACGTTCAATATGTCCTTAGAAAAAGATAGAAAAACAAATTATCTTAGGTAGATTTTTTTTTCATTTCTCAATATAAGTTCTATACACTTTTTCAAGCGTTTGTCCAACTTTTTAAATCCATCTAAAAAGTAAAATTTCGAAAGGTGCTCAAAATAGATATTTGTTCGGTCGATGACCTCTTCGTTCGATGTAAACCGTTGTCGGGCCATTTTTTTAAGTATGAGAATTAAAAAAAAATGTCACAGCGGCCAAATCCGATGAATACGTTGGATGTTGTAATAATTCGAAATTTTAATTCCGTAATTCTGGCCATCAAAATCGCACAGGTGTGCACCCGTTCACTGTCTTGATGGAAGATGATCTTTTTCTTTTACAAATGAGGACGATTTTTCTTGTTTTCTTCGCACAATGCAATAATGACGCATTATTGTTTTATTGATACTGTTGCATTATCTCCATTATTGGTTTCTCCTTTTCCAAGTAATCGGTGTAGATGATTCCGCGCGTGCATCCCAAAAAAAACCATAGTCATCATCTTGCTGTCTGATTTCATTGTCTTTACTTTCTTCGGAGTCCGATCGCTTCAAAAACAATCTGTTTTGATAGTTCATTTGTCTCTGGAGTGTAGAATTGTGTCAACATTTCGTCCACATAGTAGATACAGGAACTCGTGAGGATCGCGACGAAAAAAGCCCCAAAATAACTTCCCGAGTCAGCCCCACGATTGCTTTTATTTTCCGCTAAGAAAACGCGGCACCCATCGTGTCGAGATTTTTTCACACCCAATTTTTCCCGGAAGTGGTCACTTCCACTGAACGTCCGACGTTCATCTTTTGTGAATGTACAGCCACATTAAACTCGTTTACCCAATTGTAAACAGTAGCAAGCACAGGAGCAGATGTGCCATGAACTTCATTTAACTCAGCTTTGCTCTCTTTCGGTGTCAAGCCTTTTAAATATAAGAGTTTTTAATCACCGTTCGAAACTCAATTTTTACCATTTTCCAAAAAAACGCAAGTTTCTTGCTTCAATCGACAATAAAAATGAAACCATATGATGGGAAATAACTGAAATTTAGTCTACTGTCTTGTGAGTCATAATGCTTACTAAAAACAAAACATTTTCGATGCTATGAATGCCCATCTCTTGGATTTTCTAAGGACTTATTGAACGCGACTCTCGAAAGTTAGGGAATAAATAACATAGCCATTTTGCGGCTACCTTTTTGTATTGTTTCTCTTGAGTGAATGACTTTCAAACTCTTGCAATGCGATATGTATTTCAAGCAATTTATTAGTGGAGTATCTTACTTTGTGATTTCATTTTTTTTTATTTATTTATTTTTTCATTTGGAAATGAAATAATTTCATTTTCTGGAAGTATCCGAATTTATTTCGGTTTCAAAAATTCAGAATGCGTATATTTGTATTTTAATTTTAAAAAATGTGTCACACAGAGCAATCAAATTTCAGATTATTTGAAGTTATAATTATTTCGTATTTATTATTCGTTCAGAGTGAGAATTGGTGGTTATAATAAAAATATATATATATAATTCTTTTATGTGAAAGGATTCAGGGTGATCAGTTTAAAAGAGTATCCGTTGGTTTTTCTTATTACCTTCAAATCTGACGCATGTGGCAGTTATTTTAACATTGAAGTATCATTGTTTAAACCTTGTTTAAGCATGGGAGACAATTTCCAACACTGTTGGACTGTTATTACTTTATTTGTGAGGTAAAACAGAAAAATGGTGAAGCACAATGTCACTTAATCCTGTGATAATTTTATTTTTGAAACATAGTTTAACGCACTTTTTTTTACATTATCATTCCTTACAGCAAATGTTGAAAATGTTCCCTCCCGTTTTGAATGCAAACATGAACACATCTAACTAAGTTTTTTGATACACATCGCAACATCGATGTTTGCAGGACTTTCTGGAAAACCCTATCTTTGAGGTAACCCCACAAAAATTAATCTAACGGGGTAAGGTTTGGTGATCTTGGTGGCCAGACACCTATTGAAATTAAACGGACTTCAAAGCATTCCTTAAGCACTTTCATTGTTATGTTTGACGTGTGGAGTGGCTCCGTCTTGCTTAAACCAGTAGTAACTGTCATGTATCTTAAGTTGAATTATGTCCAAATACACTTCGGAATTCATTAAAATCAAAGAATTAGTTCATGTAGACGATTTTTATTGTTGCCATTCATTATCTTACGAAATGAGCTTTGAAAATAAAAAAAAAAACAACTACTAAAAACTTTGAAAGAAGCAAACTATTTATTTAAATCATTGGCGCAGAGTTGGATTAAAAATTACTAATGATGTTCATGCGAATTTATGTTTAAAAAACGAATTTTTGAATTAGAAAGTTGAAAAAACAATACCCGCACATTAAATGTAGACATATTAAAAAAAAGTTCTGATGTTGAAAATCTTCATACATGTATTACAGATGAGGATAATACAAAAAACAAACGGGTACTCTCTTAAATTGATCACCCTGTATAATATAATGGGATAATTTATGAGTAAAAGCCGATTTAAGTTAAAAGTAAGATGTATACAAGTTGTATTTGCTTGAGCTGGAAAATAATAATTCCAATTAAATACTAGGTTTCAAATTATAGTTTGTTTTGATAATATATGATTCAAGTAAAACAAATATTGCTGGGAACATTTGAATCGCTTTACCAAATATCTGTAATGCAGATTCGTTATGCGAAATTGCTCAAGTTAGATATTTTTTTTTATTTTACTTTTTTATTTATTTTTTTTATTACTATTCTAAAAAAATATTCTTTATGAGATTATTTGATTAAATTGCAAGAAGGGGAGGGAGTGCAGGGAATTTTTTATGTCTAGGTGAAAAATTTATTGAAGGCTATGTGAATATTTTTTATTTTTTATTCCCGAAGAACTATACTTTTAAAAAACCTCTGTTAAAAATAGTTTTATTTTCAATACTATCATAGGAACATTTTGGAAACCAAGACTTAGAACATCATATTTTACCCTGAAATTTATTATCCTAACTAATTTTTCGATTCTTTTATATGTGTTGGCCAACTTTCAACAGTTGCCCATCTTATTGCATAGGGCTTGGTAGAATAACTATTACATTGACTAACAGTGAAGTATATATAACCAATGAATCTTTAAGACAGATTTAAAACTTTAGCCAAAATGAAAGGATCGAAAAAGTGAACAATTACCGAATATATTCTATTCATTTTTCCGTAATATTTTAAGACGACGCTTTCTTTTGTTGAAGAAACAAGACCATTTGGCTGATGCCCAACGAAAGAAAAAATTATTCTCCTCATACACATATATAGACAAAAATGGGCTACAATGTGTATGTGTGTGTGTTTGTAGGGTAAATGTGTATACACAGATACATAACATTCTGATTTTATGGTACTAACATTTTTCCCCCATAGCTAGGGTCTCAGGATTGTCCAATACACCAAAGCAGTGAATGCTATTATTTTCATTACAGTTATTAAAATGCTGGAGATATCTATTTTTTATAAGAATTTTTACTAGCTGTATGATTGGGAGGGAACGTATTGTCCAGAGAAGGGGGGGAACTATATGGATTTTGTATAGAGAATTTCCGGCGTTTGAATTATATTGTGACTTCCTTCTTTTTATTTTTATCATCATGCTTAAATGGAGCATGAAAGGGAAATTTCTTTGAACAATAGGTTTCTTGCGGCTAGAAAGCTAGCATCATCGTTGTTGCTGTACTTTGCTGATGGAAAATTGATGATAGTTATAGATAAGGGGGATACTGTAAACTATTATTGTTGTAGAAATAATCTACGAACAAGGTATTTTGTATATTTTGTTTGAGGAAATAGCTACAAATGTAGAATAGTTTTTTTTTCCTTTTTTTTTTTTTAGTAAATGTGTAACAGTTTTCATAGAAATGGGAAAAGCTTGCACTTAATTGCGTTTCACAAGGAATATTTTCGTATACTTTTATTTTATTCATTATTAATTGGAGTGAATGTAAATTGAGAATTATTTCATTTTTGTCGAACTGAAATAAAAGTTACTTTGTTGAAAAAGATTAATTAATATTTTACAAATAATTTTGTAATAAAGAATCTTGAACGTTCAACCTTCCTTTTTTGGATGGTACCTAAATTCAAACGCATAGAGTTTTTTTTTTATCTGTGTGAATAATGTTTTTTATATATTAAATAGATATTCCAATTTTTCTGTAATTAAGAATTTCATTAAGAAAGTTATTAAAATCTTTATACTTGGTTAGCGTTATGAAATGTCAACAAATCCCCTTTCAATAGAAAAACATTTTAGAGAGAAATAAAAACTAAAAATTGTTTTAAATTTAATCTTGAATTGTATTAGACTTTTTTATCGAACTGTGTTATCCTATAATTTTATAGACTTAATATCCTTCAAGTATCGATCATATAATTATACCTTCTGTACTTTTATAATGATAATGTATGTAGAAAATTGAAGAGATGTATTCCACAACAGAACTCCGGAGATAAAAAAAATTTGAATTGCAAGATTGTATTTCTATTTTATTTCAAACCAAGAATTGGAGACTAATAAGATGTATAGTACGTAGGTATAAAAGTGTTTGAATATTTATTCTTAAGAAATCGACTACCATATCAGAACAGTTTGCATTGAAAACATTTTTATAATAATTTCATCTAAATAATTATAATACTGAAAGTTTTAATAAAATTTAAACATTATTTATAGTAAAAGCTTTAAAAAAGAAAAATGCTAATAAAAAAGGAATTATTATTCTCGTATGTTCATAATAAACATACCAAAAATATTTGTATTTACATTAATATTTACTTGTATCTTGTCTACTTTTTGAATTAATGTATAAATCTTATGTGCACACATTCCGATACAAGTCATAACTACGTAAAAAAAAAACCATTATGACATATTTTTTAATTAAGAACCGATTTGGGTGGAATATGAAAATATTGTTTTATTCCTAAAATCGTAAGAATTCGTGAAGGATAAAATTACTTCTTGTTTCGAATCTTTAAATTTCGATTTGATATTACTGGCAATTTTAGCATTTAGTGAGAAATAGAAGATATTTTTTTATGTTAAAATAATATTATTTATTTTAATATTCAAATCTAATTTATCTAATTTGCGAACAGTTTTTTATATTTTTTTTCTTCGTTTTTTTAACATTTGAAACTGTAGTTATTTGAGATTCCCTGTATTCTTCCTCCATTAATGTTTAAAACCGTTTACTGAGCCCATTCAGTTTAACATAAAATAAGTTCAGAGACTTTTCAGGCCATTTTGTAATGAAAGTTATTTGAAGTAGTTAACGCATCTCGTTGTAGAGATTATATGATAGTTGCCTGTCCAACGTTTTTGAGATTAAATTTTCCTAACGTAACGATCAAAGTTTAACTTGGTAATTTCTCGTTAAATACTTATAAATCTTAAGCATATTTGACCTTGAGAACAACGAGTTGGAACTAAAATTACATCAGAGTATGTTCAGCTGTAATGCTTAATAATAACACATATAATATAATTACTGTTGATATTTGATCATCTATAAACTATTTGCTACTTAATAATTATAGCTGTCATTATTTTGTCATTAATTTATTCTCATATTTGGTTATTATGAATATCTTACTATTATAACTATTATATTTATTAACGTTGCATATAACGCAATTAAAATTCTGATTAAAGGCATTTTAGTTCTACAAATAAAACTATTAATGACCCATATAAAAGGTAATAAAAGTTTTCTTTTATTTTAAAGAAAAGTAAATAAATAAATAATTATAACCTATTACAATAAACTATAATTTAATAATAAACTATATTTGTATAGTTATATTAAAATGTGTAGTATAAAAATTTTTTAATAATCTTTTTTCCATTCTTTGTTTTGTGAATTTATATCGTAAAACCTCATGTTTTCTACTTTCGTCTGTTGATTGAAATATTTTCGCTCGTCCCTTGTTTCTCAGCTTGAAATATATTGACAATTATCTGATGAGTAATATTGCATCAAAAATCGCTGGATTACGATACAAAATTTTGTTTCAAATGTTTATCTCATGCTGATTTTTTATATTTACAATTTGTTTCAGGAATATTTTTGTTTATTAATAACCGTTTCATGACAATACGTTTTTCTGATAAACTTTAGTTATCGTTTAGAACGACTGATACGAATGATGTGTGATTAGATAGTAATTATAAATATATTATCTTTTTATTGCACATTTTATGTGTTATTCATAGAAAGTTATTGATATAACTGATGTAGTTAGTCACCTAATTTCAGATTGTATTAGAAGGTTTTAAGATCAGTATCCACATTCCACAAATAATAATTTATTTATTGAAAACGTAAAAAGAAATTTTAATTACCGAAGAAATATCATCTGACCAAGCTGGACAACTAAATGAAAGACGTTTTGAAGATATATTTTATATAGCCGAAATAGAAGGACATGAATTAGTTTCTGTGTAAGTTGTTTGTTCTCACTCGTCTAATTTGCTGCTCCAAAAGTGCCGTCTCTCAATCACGGTGGTCAGCGTGAAGGATTGCAAGACGCCAACAGTTGATATTGACATTTGTTAGCAATAGACAATATTCATGGCATTTTCATTTATGCCATCTCTTAGTTTTAAAATAATAGTCGTCAATTTCTAGTTTGATAGCGAATTTCTTAAGATCCATGACGAAATCTGGCATTTACAAGTTTTTTTTTTTTTTTTTTTTTTTTGTTTTTAGCGTGTAATAATGGGCATGGAACCCGATAAGGAAATGGACGGTGAAATCGAATTGTCTGGAATATAATAATCATAACATCCACTGCACTTTATTAAAAAACTAAATATAACGTTTGTTCGATGGAATATTATCACACATGTTTGCTGCACCATTGAATTTTTTGTAGTTTAGAACTTTTAGTTTTTGTTCCATTATTGTTGTATATTTAGTTGGAAAACTAAATAGAAATAATCATTATATATTATAAAAACTATTCTTCATCTACTTGGCAATATGTTAAGTGCTCAATTGTATGCAAGAATTTAACAAAAATTTCGATGTGAGAGACAAATATAAGAATTTCCTCAAATCTGCGATCGGTTAAACTGAAGACGTGTTAAAAAGGAGCATTAACTGTATTTTATTAAATCCTTATCATTTTTTGCCATCAATACGATGGGGAAAATTGGCTATTACACTGAAAACATTATTTAATTAACTCCAGAGATCTAAACTTAAATCAGCGTTATTACTCATTTGACTACGAATTAAAAACAAGTAAATTTTTATATTTCCTTTATTTATTTGAAACAAATTAGCGTAATTTAGCATAAACAAATAATGTAGTGTTACTTAATAACTTAGTAAATGTCAATATGTAATTGAAATTAGATTTTTTTTAGTTGCAGATGATTATTATTTTATTTTTAATTTGTAGAATTATTTGTATCACGTGACTTTTTGGGTCTAATTAAAAATTCTTTTAATGTGATATACGCATTTGACATTAAAAAAAATAATATGTAAATTTTTGTGTAGCTTGTTTTAGATTGATATCGTTATAAAATCTATCTGCTATAAAAATATGAGTTAATTAGGCTCATATAACTTAATTATTTATAGTTTTGCACATTAAGTTGTTGTTAAATAGAAATTATTCGAACCTTCACATTTGGAAATTTGTTTTGTGTGAATTTCTCATCTGTCACCAGTATCTTGACTTCCTGATATGTTGTATCAATTTCTTTATCGTTCGACTAACAAAAATAGAAAGAATATAAATCAACAAGTGGCGGCAGTGTTATCAATAAGTTTTTTAGTGCTTCACCTGCATTAGTTCCTGAGATAATAAAAAATTGAATTTAACTTTTTTGTTTGTTTTTGCAAATAAGTAGTCAATTTTTTCGATAAAAAGCTTATCAAATTCAGTAGAACTGATTATTATCCGTACATGTTGGCTCTAATTTTATCTTGTATTTAAAACGAATAGTTCGCTAATAGTTAACGTAGTACCGGTGAATTTTCATATTTATTAATTTTACTATGTGTATTTATGAAAACTATTTTCATTGTTCAAATATATTTAAATAACTGTACACGAATTATATTTTCATGTCTTTTATTACAACCAAAATGTTTTAGGGAGATAAATGTATAAAATAAATCAATTTAATTACTATTCACATATGTTTTACCTTAAAATAACGGAATACTGTTTGAGGAATTTATTTTATATCAATATTTTTAAACTGAATTTTCGTTGCCGAAATTATTGTAAAATATTCTCTGTTTGTTTTGCTGATTTTCATTAAATTGGTGGTTGCTTTTATTAATTTAGCAGTAGAAGCAACACGAGGGCAACTGGCGACGGTCCTCGTAATTTTATGTCTCGGTCAAGTATTTTGACTAAAAGAATATCCATACGATCTCATTTTTATTTAAAAGAATATACTCGTATCTACGTATCAATACTGTCTTTATGCTTAAGGGTGCAGTGTTTTGTGTAATATTTTTTTTCTACGGACAAAAACTTTAGAGATTTTTCATTCAAGATTTGTTTTCTTGGAATATTTCTAAAGGAAAGGGAGAAAGAAGAAATGTGCAGTTCGCTTTTAATTAACGTTGCACTAAATTTTTGTTACGGTCTATGAAAATGGGGGGAAATGATGTTAAAGCTGTAATGTGTTAAAATATTAAAGGATTCTGTTATAATTTACGAACAAATTTTAATATTTTCAACCATATAATTATAAACATTCCTATGAAAATATAAGCTAATATATATATATATAAACAGGGAGGGCATCTGTTATTGAACCTATCAATGTAAGAATGAGTAAATTTGAACGGAGAAAACAAATGTTCTTAACTTGTTTCTAAAGGAATAAGGAAAATCTTTACTATGAAATTTCGTATCTTCGAATAATTTTAAATTCAAATTCCATTCATAACTATAACCTAAATATAAAAAGTAATCTTACTGCATGTCTAATGTTGTGTAAATAAAGTTATCGCGATGCCTTTTTTTTACAAAGCTTATCGCTTAGATTTAATGTTTTGAATGATTTTTAAATATAAGATTACATTCGATGAAATCGTTTTGAAGTTCTAGCTGAACTGAACAGAAAGTTGGAAATTTCTTCCATTATTTTCCATATTTTCTTTCTTTCTTTTTCTTTTAAAAAAACGGAGGAGGGAGATAGTTATTTCATACATGAATTTTGATCGTTGGTGAAAATTTTATTTATTAAACTAATTTTACTGGATGAATGTACTATGCATATTCTTATGATTATATGTATTTTGCATGGCTATAAATGGACTAAAAATCATTTTACATTTTCGCAATAATTATATGATACAAAATCATTGTTGCGATGCGAACCCTATTTTAACCAGAACTCCGAAACTTGAATCATGTATTCCATACTGCTTTACTATTGTCGTTAGGATGTATGACCATTCCATATTATTCTTCATCGCAACTACTTGGGCAGTCAAAAGTTTAATCTCATAAAATTACTTGGCATTTTGTGAAAAACGTAAATACTGAATGGACATTTAAAAGGAATAGAAACTGGATAGTCGGTTTGTATTGGTAACCCTATAGATATTAAAATATATAGCAATACCGATTCCTCAATAAGCGGAGAAAAACAACGCAACTCGGATTTTAAATCCGAATATCTCAATATCGCCGATAGCCGCAGGAAAAAGGAATAAAAGAAATCTCACTTGAGTAAATATCCCGAGTGTAGAGGTCATAAATAAGATTTTTCTGGGCTGGGCCCTTGTTGAGCTGTGTGACTCACTTCCAACAGCTCAAGTTAAACATTTGATAGCCCTATTTGTGGCATAAATCATTCGACTTCATTGCTTCCCAAGTGTGTGGAGTGAGCGATCTTTAGAGGATAGGCCGCAAGGGATATGGAAGATTAGGACTACTTTCTTACAAATACCGTGACCGCAATGGACATATTGAGTTATTTCATTTGATTTTGGTTTTTGTGTGGTCTTTCTTAAGCTTCTTGTCTGAAAAAACTTTCGTTCTGTATAATTTTTTGTTCTAGTTTTTACAAATCAAAAAATAATTGATCGTACATAAACTTTTAGTGATGTAAAATTCCATAATGTAGTTTATTATTATTCTATAAATTCGTTGCTTGTATTCGATTGTCGTTTTATAAATTTTAAATAATTCGTTAATTAATGCGATTTATCTATTTATAAAGTTGCGTATTTTTTTTAATATTCGTAGATAGATGAAAAAACTTTAAAAAATTATAATTGCGTTAAATAATTACAATTCTTGTTTAAAATTCAATGTTACTGAGTGATGTTCATTAAATTTAACTGTCATTTTTCTATTTGATGTTTTAAACACAACGTATTAAAGGAACGCATGTAAAGATTATACAAGGTATGTAATGGTGTAATGATTAAAAAATATTAATGTTATTTTCTCAACTTGAATGTTGTTTTATTTTTCTATTTAGAATTTTTGTGTAAATTATTTGAAGTCATGGCTCATAGTTTAAATTTTTGAATAACTGTTGAGTTTTACGTAATAATTTCAGCTGTGACATTTTTAAAAGTGTATTTATCTCCTGTTCGATTGTATTTGGCTTTTTGTAACATAAATTTTCTCGAAATAAAAAAAAAAGTTTAAGAAAATGGTTACAAGGAAATATCAGATAGAAAACTAGCGTTGCTTAATTTTAGCCAGTTCACTGTATTAAAAGTAACAGGTAATTGGTGAATACCGTAGTTGCTGAAACTCAATTTAACTGTCTAGATATGAAGTTGAAAAAAGTAATGTAAATACAGTCAAATTTTTGTTTTTCGAAGTATAGAAAATTTGAAATATTTTCATCGTTTTCTTACTCAATAAAGTATTGCTTATTTTTAGGATTAAAGAAGATTGAAAATATTAAATTATGAAAGACATTTATTTTAAAAATTTACAAATATGTATGTAATTGACTAATTTGCTAATAATGTAACATATACAGTCGCTTAATCTTGAATAAAGGCCCCCATTCACAAGCATTTTTTTGCGCAGATCGTATCATTTTTACACATTTTAAAACCGCCTCTATGATTTTGTGGAATTTAAAGGATTTAAATCGTATTCGATCTCCTCCAACATTTTCAAAGACTTTAATTAACTGAATTCGTCCCCCCCCCCTCCAACATTGTTGATACCGCACTTGCCGAAATTTCACACTTTTTTGCCACACCTTTATTTTTCGTTCCGTTTTCTACGTATTTAATGAAGTTGAACATCTTTTTCATCCTTAAATATTTCCGTTTAAGAACCATTTTCTCTGTAAGAAATCTAAAGCTAAACTGATTTTTAAGAATCTCGTTCCAAATTAGGAAAGGGGATTCATAAAACAAAAGCTGAGAATACCATATGTTACTCACCGTATGTGCTATATATTCGGAAAGTAACTTAAAATTTTCCTTGAATATCCATTGTTTTAAGTATAGATAAATTGCATTTTTTTTTTCCTTATTTAATTTATATCCCTTCTTATGAACGAAATCCGTGGGCACTTTTTACTATAATAGGTAAACATAACTCTTTAAGGTGAAAATATTTATAAGGTGTATAGATATTTTAATCGATATAAGAAGCTGTTTCCATCGTGAAAATTCCAGGCTACTGGGAAAAATTTAATGAATGGATATAACGATTGGCTATCCGCGTTCTTCTATTAATTACCTTGGGGACTGTATAATTTATATAACGAAAAATATCTATCCAATCGAATGAAGCGTGTTCTAGGCAAATTAGACTAAAGAAGTGTAATGAAGTGATAGTGACAAACGGATATATATAAGATATGCCGAAGTTAAAAGGGGAGCAGGAGTGAGTAGGAGTTGAATAGTGCGCCGGAATATATTTATGTCTATGTGAATGAAATTTGATATTGCTTGAGCAAAGATTCGATTCAGCTCCAAGAAGCCAAATCTTCGCCGCAACTACATAACCGCATATATATATATATATATACCCGACATTTAATAATTTCACAAAATTCATGATAAAATGTGGTGAGGGACTGTGAATTGATAGAGAGCATTTCCCTTTATACCAAAAATAAATAATTAGACTCGTAACCTGTGGCTGTTTTAATTGATTGAAATTGGATAAGTATTTGCTTACAATTTAAGTTAGAGACTTTTGAGTTTGTATTTTAAATGAAAGAAAGGGAAGATCATAGGGAAGCGTTACGTAGAGATTTTCCATGCGTAAAAGTTCGAAATATAGATGTTCGACTGTATATGAATATTAGTATGTTAAAATAATTAGCTTGTTAATGTTACGCTCATAATTTCATTTGAAATTGAAGATTTTTTTCAAAAAACAGCTTCCGTATTCGAAAATATTGAATTGTTTTAACCATAGTATTAATTTTTATAAGAGCTTTATTTTGAAACTTTTCCATACTGATTCAAGTTATTTTACTGCACGGAAAATTATATAGGGATGGGAGAAAATCGCATACGTCATCTTATCCAATTTTTTTTAATAGTTCAAATTTTGTAAGTTTTGGGGTTAATTATCTGTGTTTTTAATTAAATATGGAGCTGCACAGTCCTGACGCTCCCTGTCGACTTTCTACCAAAGCATTTTATTTCAAATGATCATTTCGTTGCGTAATTTGTGTTTATGCATAATTGTGAAACTTCATGTATAGATACTGAATAAAAATTCAATGATGTATCTTGCTGCGGATATGTTATCGCTATTCAGTTGATAAACTGCGTAATTCATAAGTGAATTAAAATGAGAAGATACGCGACAGAGTTATTTATTTCATAAGAACTATCACAATCATTTGTACATTTGTCAAAATAAAATGTTCGAAGTTTCTTTTTTTAAAATCTGTTGCTATTCTTGGAATAGGAAGTAACAATTAAAGTGATATATTGATTTTTGTTTTAACAGAATAAAAAGGTTATTTTAAAAATTATTATTTTTTTGTTTTTTGTTTTTCTTCATGTCATTGTATTATATATTATGTTTTTTAAACTTCAATTTCATATTTTGGTGTAATCATAATAATATAGGTGAATAATGAATGAATTTTAAGTTTTTTTTTAATTGAATGGATTCGAAATATTGATATTTTAGAGTAAATTTATCTGAATTTATTTTGCGAGGACAATTGTGTTGTTAATAATTGTTAGTTTAACTTAGTTTTTTACTGTGACTGAATTATTTAAAAAAGTAAAAAAAAGAAAATGAAATTGAAGAAATTTTCCATTAAAAATATGAAAGAAATCAGGCATAAAATATGTCACTTTCCTTTTCATAATGGCGACATTTTAGCTGAAAATGGGACACCGAGAATTTATTATCTAATAGTCTTTTGCAATCCTGCCGGTTACGAAAGGTATTTAAATAAAACATAATTGCGAACATCGCCAATATGGTTTTCCTACCTGAATCGGTAAGCGATTCAAATTATTGTATCGTTTAAGTCATTTCAGTCGCGTTTATGTGGTGCCATAGACGATAAGATTAAAATCGGTCACTTGATTATTTTTCTTTTGCGCTTTCAACCCGTTGATAGGTTTGTAAAATATAATTTTTTATGTTTAAAATAATCTCCGTTAATATCTATAAACAATCAAATTTCTCATATCTTTTAGCATTAATTGAAATTCCTTGCCTAATTAACTGCTATTAATATGATTTCTTCGAATGCGCTCTTATTTCATACTTAAACCCAAAATCCACATAATGCCAAAAAATCGAGCATGTGCCTACCATTATTTACCATTTAAAAACAATTTTAATAGTTAAGCATTTTATTTTTTGATTGCCAGTTTAATAAACATTAAGGGGGAGAGGTAGACTGATTCTTTTAAACATTCTTCGTCAAAAGAAAATAAAAGCTAAATAACCAATTATTTAGTATTTTCTCGAATATCTATCATTTACTTATAGTACACAAACCTCCATCAATCGCTTTGGGCGGAGGGAAAATTTTTTCCTCTTATCTTTTCCCCATTTAATAACATTATTTTCTCCCCTCCCTTCTTTCTCTCAGATGATCCCAATTGAAATAAGTGGTGTTTCACCCACCCTCATCCTCCCTCTGGGGGATGAGGAAGACTAGGAAACAAAACGATTTTCGAACCTCTAGGCGCCACACGGGCTAACACGAGCATTATACGCCCACTCGCCACTGTGATCTTGTTCTTCCACGCAGGGGTTAAAAATCCCTTTGTTGATGACACTTTTTCCCCACGTCGTCGGAACGAAATACGTTTTTTTCCTCATTTCCCCCTCTCCCTCTCCTGTCGTCGGTAGATTTTTTTTTTTTTATTGTCGGTAGAAAACTGCAATTGACTTCTGCTACACGCGTACGTGTGGGTGATAAGGTTGTTACATTTTAAAAACTCTTTTTAAGGTTTCTTTTTGAAGTTTCTTTTACGCGTGATTTCTTTTTAAGATAGTTACTTTTTTGTAAAATTTTATTTGTGTATCTTTGCTCTAGATTATAGTAGTTTTACGAAGTCTGCTTGAACCAGACGTAACTCGATCTTGATTGCGAGACAGTCGGCAACTTCTTTAAGTACTTTATATTGATCATAGCAAAAATAAACTTTCGAGAAGATTTTACCCCATAAAAAGTTTACTTAAACTAGATAAAATTTACAATATATATGTCCTGCTAAGATGGATCAAATTTATAAGACAGTTTCATAGTTGCAATTTTTTCACCGAGTTCATTAAAACACTTTTTGTTTTACACATATAACTATGGTGTCTCAAATTTTAAACCTGCAGAAATCCTAAATGTCACAATTTATACAAAAATTCTTTATTTCGAAAGTGTTAAAGCATTCTGATATTATACTAGATATTGATTTTAAAATGTGTCTTTATATTTCAATTCTAAAGGAAGGGGAAGGGAAAGGTTGAAACTTAAATCCATATTTTTGTGTTCCTTAGCACACAGTTTGTCTTGGAGTTATGTTTAAAAAAGGAAACATATAAGCATTAAATATCCGCTTTGATCGCTTAAAAATGCTGTATTTAAATATTTTGTGTTTCTATGAGTGTAATATTTGAAGTTATTCATAAAAAACATCTAATTGAATAATATGGCATGTTTAACGGGACCCCCCCCCCGCTTTAAAACGGGACATTTGCCAATTTATTAATAATATGATCATTTATTGTTTTCTGAAAATGGTACATCTACTAATTTTTAGGTAAGAATTATTAACATGATTTTTTTATCCCCTAAAATCGAGGCATCTACTCATGTTTAGACCGTAATATGTGTATTCAAGAAAACATATACATCATAGTTTTTGTTTATTATTGAAAAGAACAAGAATAAACACTTGAAAATAAGTAATTTATGAGATCTTATTTTTTTTCTTCTGAAGAATAAATTATTTTTAGTTCGCATTGTGTTGATTTCAAATACAAATAAAATTGTTTACGGGATTTCTTAGAATTTATACTTTGGTAATTAACATAGTTTTAAAAACTGCGACTTTCTAATGTGTATTTTCGCTCTTCTACAATCTGTCATTAAGAGAGAATACCCTTTCTAAGGCTGCTTTACTACCTTTCTAACTATTCAATTCTATTGCCTTTTTAACTGTTCAATTCTGTTTTATTTTTAACTGTTCAATTCTATTGCCTTTTTAAATGTTCAGTTTTAGTGCCTGTTTAACTTTACTTTTCTGAAAACGGACCTTCCTTACAAAACTTATCCTTAAGAAAAAATACCCTTTCTACGGTTGCTTTAGTGCTTTTTTAACATTAATTTTCTGAACATGAGCCATCCTTGCAAAGCGGATGGTTACGTTAGGCATGCTTATCCTCTTAGTTACTAACAATTATGGGTTCTATTGATAGTTGGATGAATTAAGTTGCACTTAATTTATACTACGAAATATTTATACTGTGATCAATATTTATTATGTTGTTGAATTTACTTATAATTTTTCCATCAGATTTTTGGCTTATCATTTTTTAGCTTATAGAAAGATTTTTATTACTAAATGTGAATAATATAAATATAATATTCAAAATCATATTATGAGGTGAATTTTTAGTGACATCTTTTGAGCTTGAACTCTAGAAAACCTCTAGTTTGAACTTATAGTAAGATCTTCCATCCAATTCAAGATCTACTACTCAAAGCTTCAAATGTGGGAAAAATAAAGGAAAGAAAATATTAATGGTAAATATATTGTTATAATTCTTGTTGCTTTTATATATATATATATCCAGATACATCCTTTACTCCAGATTTCTCAGAAGTATTTTTTCAACATTTTAATAGGTAAACTAATTATGTTTTAATTATTAAAATTATTGATCGAATTTTGTATCTTCTTTCTTAAAAATCGTCGTAAAAATATTGTCTTTGCAGCGAATCGTGACTGACTGAAAGGCATTATAGTACTTTTAATTTTTTTACCCCAGAAAATATTCCAAAAGCTTATTGAAATCTTATTTTTTCATGATTTTAATTATAAAACGAACTATTACTTAGAATTTTCATGTGTTTTAATTACCTGCCATAATTACTGTAAATAAGACATTTAATCATTATGTTAATAATTCCATTTAATAATGTTGTTATTAACTTAGGTTTCATTGTATAATGTAAATCAAGTTATTTAGAAATGGATATTTGCAATTATTTTATATAATTATAGTCATTGTAATAATTATTCTTAAACTCAAATGGGCACCTCTAAATAATATTTTGCGTTTCCCTCTATCCTCATGTTCAGAAGAAGTACATTTGCTAGGGTTTGTTATTGTCATTTTATGTTTTTAAAACTAAGCTGTTAGAGCATTTCGAAAATACTGCAAATAAAAAAAACCTATCTTTTGTGGTTTTTAAATACATGTTTTAAATTGTGAACATAGTAAGCAAACATGTTATTAATAACACATTGGTAGTAGTCCTCTTTTCCAAGAATCTTTGTAAGCAATTAAAAATAAATAATAGTTATAATTTAGGATATTATATTATTATCGATTTATAAAGTTTTTTAAATGTATTAAGATTTCATTTTCAATTTGAAGTATTTTAGTACACCCTTTCCAACCCAATTTCTTCAAGGAAATGATATAATTTTTTTTGTCCTTTTTCAGGTTACAGTGGTATGGATCTTGCAGATTATTATTTTTCTTTTGGTTCTTTATTTGTATTTGTAGCACTTTTTATCTTTTGATGTCTGTTATTCACTTGTATTTAATGCATACAAATTATATCATCATTAACATACCTTAGTATTTTTACTTTATTTTAAAAAATAATAATAATGGAATAATTCCGCCATCTTGTGCGGTCTGTAAAGCATCTGCTACCGATTGCTAGACGCGTGACAATCCTATAACGGCTAAACATTTATCAATACAAAGAAATATTACACACTCTAAGGGAACATCTTTTGCAATACAATTTTATCTTTCGTCACGGAAGCACATAAATAAGAAGGCTTTTATACCCTATCAGATGATGTCTAAGCTTTAAACTGCGGTTTAACCTCATCCCATCTACCTGATATCATCCAATTCGATCTTGAGTGGTCTCTGAAAGGTCGGGAACTAATGTCATTTCGACGTCTGTCAGGCTGAGGGGTTAGGTATGGCAGGAACCTGTCATCTGTTGAATTCAATTAGCCCTCTTGGGGATTTCAATTAACACTCCGGAAGAGAATGTAAGCGTGTCTTATCTAAATGACATCTCGTACACCGGGGATTTGATTTAAGATAATGTTTCTTCTCTCGTACAACTACTAAATGGGTGTGCTATATCTCTGGAACTGTGAGTGGTTGGCACAGATTGGTGTCAAACAGTTTAACTTGAAAGGAGATGAAGAAATAAACGAATTCGTTCCTAAATGGTCTTTCGGATTGAGTCGTGTTTCATATGTTTAGCATATTGTGAATTAAAAGGGCATCAGGTATGCACGAGTTGATTGTTCCATTCGGTTTAAAAAAAAAACTTTGAAGCTATTTTTTTATGTCAAAAGAATATGACTCAAACTTAAGAACACAAAATTATACAATGTTTATTTATTCTGACTCCGTTTATCGTATTAAAAGCACATTTTGTCTAATTTCTGTTTGAATTAATCTATTTTTTTTTGTTTTGACATTAAATTGCTCGAAATTTCATCTCATGTATCGTAGATTTTAAATTGATATAAGACAAAAAATTTGTTCTTTTATTTTTTGAATGCTTCCAACTTTCTTATTTCTGTTCGACTCAAAGGCTCTTTAACCACAGCCAATGCGTCTCGTAATTTTAAATCGATTAGATGACGAGGTCGACACTTTAGTTGGCACTCCTCTTTCCGCTCTTAAGTCACTCCAACAGCTTCGAAAAATTTAAGATGCATTAGCCTCTCTAAACGATCACATTTCTACGACAGGAGGAATCAGAATTCGGAAACTAGGCGCAACCGAAACATTACTGGCCAAATAAAATATCTTACTGTTTTACTGGTCATTACTGGCTTTCTACCGTTATCACTCGACTACCTCAGACAAATCTACTATGTATGTGTTTAAAAAAATATCTGATAAGTCCCCCCCCCTTTTTTTTTTAGATTTATTGATTTGCCCAAGGAGAACGAGCTATAACTTAACGATGGTTTGAGCCACTAAACCAGTCTCCTTTTAGATTAAGGAAATTTCGTTTTTTTTTTCAATGTTAAAAATAACTTCGTGTATTTTTAGCCTCATTACTGTGATAAAATACGGACATTATTCGTCCTTTTATTAATAAAACTTGCTTAGTATTGTCGCTTTGAAAAAGAAACTGATAACATTTTGATAAGTAATTTGCTGTAATTATAAAACAGAATTATTAGTAAATTATTTGTTTCTTTGATTATGTATGAAGTAAATAACTGTATTCAGAAGTTAAGAAACTTTTGAAAAAACATTGGAATAATATTTTTGATAGTTGTGACATATTCAATTTTTAAAAACAAACGATTTATTCTTAATTTGATACTTTTTAAAAATATTATCTATTCAACTTTTAAAAACAAACGATTTATACTTAAAGTGATACCTTTTTCAATATTCTTTATTAAGATATATATTTTTTAAATATTTTAGAGTTGTTACAAAAAAATAAAATTATGCTATTGGCAACACCAGATCATATTTTTGTTTTTAGAAAATTTACTGGCAACGAACATAAAATTTAGAATTGAGTTTGGTTCCAAGAGGTAAAGACGAACGTTGAAAAATTGTGCTTGTGGAAATTGTGTATCTAATTCATGTTTGAAAAGATGTGTGCAAATAAATGTGATGTCCTGAAAACAAGTTATCTTTATTAATAGTCTACGATACAGTACATAGTATAAGCGTTCCTTTCAATGTTTATGAAAGTCAGCTAATTTTAAAGTAAAATTTTCATAACAGTTTATTTTCTAATTTATTTTTATTGTTTATATCGATGGATAAAAGTTTTTGATTTTATAGTTGCATATTGTAGCAGATGTTAACATTAAACTCTTGCAAAAATTCCATATGTTTGTTCATGTGTATTTAGTTATAAATATATAATGGTAATACTTTAAAAACATTTTAAAAATATTTTTTCGCATATTTTATGTCTTTAAAATATATGCAATTGTAAATTCAATTGCTAATGTTTTTATGAAAGACGCTTCTTTGAGATTAACGAATTTCAACATTAATGAAAAATGAATTAATGTCAAATTTATCAGAACAGCGTGAGTGCTTCTTTTATTAAAATTAAAATCCAATTCTCGTAAATGTAAAATTACACCTTGTGAATGAATTTAGGTTGAAGAGAAACCATTTTTTTTTTAAAAAAAAGATAATATCTTGTCTTAATACCAAGATGTCTTCAAGAAATGAAACTATTTCTTGAAGACATGTTGAAGTTAAGACTGTTGTTTTATTTTGAAGAACATAGAAATATTGTTTGGTATTTTTGATGTCAACTGCAATAATTATTATTACAAATTATATCCAAATTAAATAATTATTATTACAAATACGTACAAAAAAAATGCAATACTCAGTCATTTGTCACTTTGAAAGTATAAGTAATAAGTTGATTTTTCCTGTCCAAGTTCTCCAATTTCCTTATATCTTTTCACTGATATAATATAAATCCCTTGAAGTCCTTATTAAAAAATCTTGATTTAAAGGAAAATTTTCGAGAGAGATAGGAGCAATTTTTTTAAAAAAAAAGAGTTAGGCACCATGTATATCTACCAACGAAATTTTGCTGCGTCATATCATCATCATAATAATTTTTTCATGAAGGCTTCATTTTCACAGTTCTTTGAGCGTTACCAATCCACTTCATGTTATTGAGTCATTCATCACTTTAAAAATCGGTTCTACTTACCGAAAGCACGTAGCACCACTTAGCCTCATATTCAGCTAATCAGTATTGGTGTCACCCCGATCGATTACTTATATTATAATTTATGGCCTACTCTCTTTACAGAGATAGTTAATATTCCTGTGGAAAGGCTTCTTGGCTAAAATTAAATCAATTCTTCTACTGCCTTTTTTACTTTGTTGTGGATCGCGTCAAAGTATTGCTAGGATATTGAGTAATTTACATATAAGGTTCGTGAAAACGTTCGCAAATTTAATAAGTATGCTTCCCGGAAGATTCGAGCCAAGTATACATGTTTGCGGAAAATATCTTCTTGTGTTAAATTTGTTGTATCGTAACACATTAAAACATTTGGTAGAAAAATTAATAATGGGTGTATTGTAAATGAGTTTTAGTGCAACATAATGAATTAAAAATTTAAATAAATAAATGCTAAATTATAATATTTTATCTAAGTTATTCAAACATATTGGAAAATATATTTCATCAAATATGTGTTAACGCCAAATTTGGCTTCGAATATGGTGTCAAAAAATGCTTGCTTTTTCAAAAATGCTTTTTCAGTGCATCTTTCTCACCATAATCGAAGATAAAAATGCACTGTCTCCACCGTATTTCGTGTTTCGAATCCTGTATTTTGTCGTGTATTTTTAGGTAGACGATATTATTTCACTTTTATTTATTTTTATACGGTTAGTTTATTTGTTTTCGAAATATTTTTCTGAAAACGACTATTGATATTTATTTACTGTTTGTGTGTTTTACAAGTTTTTGTAATATTTTATGCTAGCAGTGAACAGTGTTCCAAAGTTTGTAGTTCGTTGTCACGTTGGAAAAAGAAGAGGTAGTTATTATGTAGGTGTGGTCGTATGAAACGCTTATAGTCGCGTTCCTTTCGTTCCATTCTACTAGTTTGGAACTTGCCACAAACTCTTAATTTTATAAATAGTCTGTTGTTAGTCAATAAATAGAACTTTATATTATTTCTGGTTCTATTCATTACGTATATCCACATAACCCATAGCATCTTAATTTATTTGTTGCATATTTTCGTACTTATACGAAAGTTCCCATTGAGAAGTAATCGCAGTCGAAATAGAGATATCAGTTTTACGAATATCTTATCGCGTGAAGAGAAAAGTATATGTACTTCTACTTACACTTGAAAAAGAAATCGCTGTCATTCAATATTATCAAACAAAACCTACCTTACGAAAAAATGTCGTTTAATTTATCTTTTTTTTTTTTTTTTTTTGCTAACTTGGTGGATTCTTATTGTTTTGAAGACAACAATTATGGTGAATAAGAGTACTTTAGGAAATAAACTTTTATAGCCTGCATTTAAAATTTCAAACGAACAATAAATGCAATATGTGTACAAATAATTGCATCTTGAATTTAACGTTTTGCGACATTTATCGAGTAAAGTAAAACATGTATTGCTTTTCTGGAAAAAAACTTGCGATAATGTTTCCCTAGAAAAATGTATGTAACCGCTGTGTTGAAAAAATTATTATGACATGATTTTTAAGTAGTTTTTAACTGCAGACTTTTTGAAGGTTGCACGTTCGTTCGAGGAATTTATTTAAGAAGAAACTGAGCTTATATATATATATATATATATATATATAATATGTAGCAATGACAGACATTTTTTTAACACTGGTTTTATCATGGATACAAATTGATTTTAAAAGTGTTAATTTTAAATATGTATTTTTATGAAAGTTTTTTTTAATTTATTTGTTTATGGTGTAATAAATTATTAAAGAAAGTTTTTTTTATTATTTTTTCGTATAAAAAGAAGTATTATATGGAAATGTACACAAAAATGATCAGAATAAAAATAAGTTATATTATAATATAATACGTAAAAAATATAGAAAAGTGGATCAAAGATCGAAAATCTTAACTAGAGATTAATAAGGATATAAAAAAAAAATAATAGAACTATTTGCTGTGCTGAGATTCATTAATTTTAGTAAGTAGTACTTTTATATATCCTTTATGAGAGAGAGACATAAGTTGGAAAAAATTATATGTTTTCACGCATAAAACAAATACGCGTAGGATATATATTTTATTTCTATTGTAACTTTTGCACTGAAAAACGTAGAGCCATTATTACAAATTGATTATTAAAGTTGAAGTTATACTTAACATTGAATGAATGAGGAAGGGGTATTGTAAAATTTTAATTATTACTAAAAAATAAATAACCTAGATATTTGGATAAAATTTATTCTGCATATTTATTAATTGATCCTTGTGTACATAATGCTGTAAATATCAAGTGTTAATGTATTTGTTTGATTTCAGGAAGCTTTAGATTGAAATAACTTGATGTAAAGTTTTAATTATTATTTCTCGGTATCATAAAGTTTTAATTATTATTCCTGGGTATTATAAAAATTTAATTATCACTAAAAACAATTTGCATTTATTGTTTTTAAAAACTTTTAAATTAATCACCATTCTGCATTATACCAATTGACTCATCTCTAAACATATTCTGTATTTTAAAAAAATCAAACAAATCTAAGGGTTTATTAATGAATAAATACAAATATAAATGAAATAATAAATAAAAATACGGAAGATTTTTTTAAGCCATTCTGGACTTCCATGTATATCCTCATTTCGATAACTTTTAAGAAATAAAATTAGGCAATTTTTTTTTCTGTACAGACAAGTCAATATTTGTCTTTCTAATTGGGAAAAATGTAGGAAACACAAATAAATTACTTTAAAATACATTCATTCTGGTTACTATAGATTAAAACTGGTTATATATTTCTAAATTTAGGAAGACTATCGCATATCTCTTTCTTCCACCACAATAATGGAACGTACCAAATTTATGCCTCACTAGCAAAAAATGGGAATAATTTCACAATATAATATCAATAAAGTGGAAATGCTTCGAATGACCTCATCACAAAATCTGATCCCGCTTCTTCGACAGCCCTTTCTGCAGTGGACGAAGCTATGGACGAGATATATTTTAAACCCCTTCTCCGTAATGAAAGCATAAAATATTTACTCCCGTTCTACTGTGGACGGCTGCATGGCGCCATTGCTTGAAAAGCATTCTATCTGACTGGGAGCATAATTCATGAAATAAAACGCTGATTTCGCACAACTGGGCTGTGGCATTTCAGATTTTTCGGTTCCTCGGTTTGGGGAAAGCTTCTTTAAGAGAATATTTAAAGGACCTATATGTAAAATCGTTATATTTTTTATAACGAAAATGTGTATTGAAGAGCTTGTATCTTGGAATTTTTAATCCATTGGCAGATCGTGTTATGTGAGGAATCTTGTTTTCGTTTGAATTCTGAATAATTAAATTTGTCTTTTTATTTTGGGAATATTGTATATAATCTGTGATTCTGGTCTCATTTAGACGTATGATGAAAAATCTTGAATGTATTTGTTATGGGTTGGTTGATGTACAAACTGATGTATTCACGAAAGTAATCTTAAATTTTTAGTTGAGCTTTGGGTATTTTAACTTTCGCATACAGAAAAAAATTATCTGTGCCTGATTTCGTTGTTTGGTTAAAAAATAAGCAATTAATTTGACAAAGGTATCTTTTGAAAGAACTCAAATCTGCATAGTAATGACCGTATTAAAATTATATTAAGAGTATGCATAAAAGAGTGAACTGGTTAAATTTAATGTTATTCCAGAGAATGGTTTCTAAACTTTTTCAGAGAAGGGCGTAATTAGTGCACGAAAAATGTTAGGCAGGTCGGATAAAAAATTCTTTTACTTCCTTTCTCAATAGCCTGTACAAAACATACTTTGAAATGAATAAATACACAAGAAATGTAAAGAATTCCAAGTATATTTAATGTCCGCTAAAATAATTAAATACGGATAGGTTGGTTTTTCAACAAGATAAGGAATTGTTCATTTATTTCCATATGTAATTTTCAAATTACTTTAAGGATCAAGGTGTTATCTAAATATACTAAGGATGGTACAATATTTAAAAATACTAATACGTCTGTTTTATTGATCTTTTAACTACCTCTTCAATGGTTAGTGTCAAACTCGAAACTCTTTATGTTAAAAATATCTTTCAAATGATTATATGTCAGTATTGAACGGTGTTTTGATTTAATATGTATTTCATTCCGAATAATAATTGTTCGCAATTATAAGTGATATAGAACATGGACATTAATTTCTTTGCAATATTCTTTCGCTGTTTGTAATTAGTTTCTGGCTATAAGGAATAGAACCTAATTAAATTTTCATTTTTGAATTAGTGATTTTAGTGTCACATCATCGTCACTTAAACACTTTCTAATATGCCTGTAGCCCAAATAAAAAATAAAAATAAAAAAACTTTTACCGGCCATATTTGTTGGTCTCCAGTTGTAGAACTACACGATACCTACTGGCTACGAACTCGCAATTTTGAATCGTGATTTAAGTGCAGAAGCCAGTTTCGTTTACCCGAGTTAGTTCTTAACTTATCCCATTTCCACACTAGTTTGACTCTGAAGATACATAAAAGGTTAGTGGGATTATTTCATGGGAATTCATTCAGATCTTTGAGACTATTTAATGTATACTTTGCATTATCTATGGACACGATTACAAAATAATGAGTTTTGCAACCTCGTGAAATATTGCATTTCTTATATATGCAAAGTGACAGGTAACGAGAATTTTTAAATACACAAATGAAAAAAAACAAAGCAAAGCAGTCAGCCAGGACATTTTATCGGAAAATTGAAAAAATGAAACCTATATAAAATTGAAAGCCTGTTAAATATAGCTTATAAACTTTAATGTTATATCATTCACGTCATTTTACGTCACTATTACAACGAATGCTATTCATTCACACTCGCAAATACATTAAGAATATCAATTCGAAGTTTAAATAGATCGCAACCTGATGAAACCTTACAGTTTAAATGGTTTCATATCATCGCTGTTAATTCACTTATGGTATAACATGTTCTGGAAATAAATGCATCACTCACAGAAGAGAAGCATAATTTAAATAAGTATCAATCTAGTTTACTATTCTACACAACATAATGAACTTTTAAATAACGAATTTTAGAGTTGTTTTACATAGAGATTTCAATAAGAAGAAAAATGAAAATAGTTCCATGCAGAGCTTTCAAATTACATTAGATCTTGTAGTTTTGGAGCTTATAGATCCTCATAGATTATAAGATCCTGAAGAATGTTAGCGAATATGGCGACAATGTTAGAACTTTTTCATAGTTTTGGGGAAATACAATATTCGTCTTTTCAACTGACCATCAAGGAAAAAAATGCATTATTCGTCTTTTCAACTGACCGTCAAGGGAATGTATCCGTGATTTAATATTGAAAATGCTGGTTAAGTAGAATTATCTGGAATAATTCACAAAATAATCACATTCATATTAACTACAGAATAAAACTCATGTCCAAAATTACATCCATAAAATCAGATTTTAGGCGCAGACTACCGTAATTGTGCGAGTAAGTACTTTATAGAACTTTTGTATATTTGTTTTCTTCATCTGGAACTTAGTTAAATCATATTAATTAAATTTGTAGATAGTTAAGCTTTCCAGACAGTTCGGCATTTTCCAAATCGTGCCTTTACGTGTATTGCCAAAAGTTTAAAGTTGCATTTATGTTCTTAACCATCGCTAATACGTCACCTTATTATTTAGTGTATAAGATTTTCCTATGTACCCAAGAAAATTAATACAATTTTCTCAAAGGATCTTAACTTTAAAGTATGATTTTAAAAAAATGGATAAAATAATAGGTAATTTTTATTAGTAAACTGACTTTTCAGTAACTTGCAAAATCTTCGTGACTGTCATCTGATTCTTTTTCTCATTATTAATTTCTGATTATTTATTTTATTAATATTGGATTCCGCCATTAATCGCCTACAAAATCTTGGAACATAAAAGAGAATGCGTATAAGAGGAAATAATTTTCACACGCACACATTACGTAAGACGGATCTTATTTTGAAGATTAATTTTGAAAATAAAGGAGCGCGTCTTTACACCGTAAAATACAGTAACAAATTTAGTTTCAAATTATCGTATGCATATTTCTATTTGTTTAAGACTGGGGGCAAAAGTTGGAATAACTTCCTAATTATATACAAACTTTTAAAGAATGTTATTCATTAACTCATTCCAGAGTTTAAATGGAGTACAGTGAATCTGTAGATATGAAAAGGAAGGGGGAGAAAAAGAACATAAGAGTTTGAAATTTGTCTGGTCAGGAACTTCATGAATATCCTGGAACACCCAGCACTTTAAATTGACATCTATAAAGACATTTTCCCATAATGTCAGTAACAGCACAGTCCGCTGAAATATGAGCACTGCCAAAAGAAACATGAAAAGTGTTCATGGTATAAGTGCCATGTCTCTAATAGGAAAAAGATACATTTGAGCAATTCCCGATTGCAATCGATAAGAGAAATTTGCATTTTCTCGAAGTCAATTGAGTAGAAAATCTGTGAAGGTTTCGTTTCAGAGCGAAAGACGAAGTAGGGCTTATCTCCAAAATAGGCTAAAAGACTGAAACATGCACAAAAAAAGCGATAAAATGACAAATGTGGTGTAGAAATCTCTCCGTCCAGACATCATGGCGCCTCTAAAATGATCATAGAAGATATAGAGAACAACAAAAAGTTTGAATAGATAGACGAGATTTTTTTTTCTTCTCCTCTTTTCTTCTGTGCTGTTTTTCACATCCTTTGTTTGCGTCGTCGTTCGTTTTTTTTTTTTTTTTTTTTCCTTTTCTTGAGTCACATTGAAAATGAGGCGCTTTAAGTGCCAATGAGAATTTAGAATTCACAGTCGCCGAGGAAATTATGCGGCGTTCTAATTGTTTCTCCTTTCTTAATTCATTTATTTGTTAGTATTTTTAATAGTTAAAAGATGTAAACAGTGTGGTCATGAGTGTTAAATAATAGTTTGATTTTTGTTGACAGAATGTCTGGAATTGTCAACCTCAATTTACGCCTTGCCTTGTCGTAGGAAGTGACTTTGAAACAAAACACTTGTCTGTGTGAATTTGGAAACTAATTCAATTTTTAAAATTTTATTCTGTTAAAGTACAAAGTAAAATATTATTTTAATTCTTCGCTTTTGATAAGATGTCTGCTACTTAATTCTGCTGTTATTAAAATGTGTTCCACTTAATAAAAAAAATTCTAGGCGCAATATGCAAAACTTTTAATAATATTATTTATAGTAAGTAATAATTAAAAAAATAGGGATTTTATTAAAAATTATTAAATTTAATATTATTTCAGTAAATAACGTTATAATAATGTTATCTCTTTTTACAACGTTTGTCTGAATTTCACTTGGTGTGTGTGTGTGTCATCAAATTTTCGATCGTTAATTTAACCAACTTCCCATCAAGCTAGAGCTTTGAAATTTTGGGAATCGTTGGTACTCGCCTAACAATGCAATATTTAGACGTTTGCAACAAGTTTTAACTCATATTTTTTTTTAAATAATGCAGTTTAGCCCAGTCACTTGGCGCAATTTGAATAATTGCCAAACTTGGCGAAATTTTTTTTTTTTTTTTGGCTGAATGTTAAGTCCGCTTTGCGGATCAATTTAGCAACATTTGGCAAAATACCGCCAAATAATTCTTGTCTCCAAGAGTGGTTTGACTAAACTGTATTCCAACCATTTAATTTACCGGATTAATTAATTTTAGTTAGTTTTAACGTTGTTATGTATTTCACTTGGTGTGTGTCTGTATGTATGTGTATCAGTGTGTCATCAAATTGTCTATTGTTAATTTAACCAACTTCCCATCAAGCTAGAGCTCTGAAATTTTGGGAACCGTTCTTATTTGCCTAACAATGCAATATTTAGATATTTGCGACCAGTTTTAACTAATATTTCAATAATTTTCTTTAATAAACTATGCCACCATATAAAAACGTTGTTTTTAAAAACGTTGGTTTTTATTTCGAATTATTATTATTCAAATTTGTGTTGTTCATAAATGTATTGGAGCCCTTATATTAAAAATAATCTATCGCGGAATTAAGTAATAACCATCCTTCAAGAAATGAAGTGAACCGAATTGAGAACTGTGTATTTAGTTATATTCTGACTTCAGCGCAGGGAGGGGGGGAAACGGTGACTCTAGCTGTGTGGTGTTTATTGATCGCGGAACTTCTTAATATTCAGATTTTCCTTTAATAATTTTTTGACAAGTAATAAATGTGATTTAAATATACAAGAAGGATTTGCTAACGAGCTCACTATTCAATCATGATAAACGTTCTGCATATTTCAACTTTCCAGAGGAATTCAAACGAACATAGAACCACCTTAAAAACAGGTATTTGGAATCCTTAATCTTAGGTTTTTTTTTTTCTCCGTACCTTTGAATAAAACTTACCGTTGTGATGCACCTCACAACTGTTCTATATTTCAAGTGAATATTTAATCAATTCCATCACCATCGTAATAATTTGAACTCTAAAGTAAAACACTCAGTATCATAATACTTAAAGTTAACAATTCTTTATAGAGTTAATTGAAACTGTATTCACAAAATTAAATTAAGTAACTTAAATGTTTCTAAATATTAAAATGACTAAATTGACCGTTTCATATTCACTTAACACACTGTTGCAAATTTATAAGTAACAATTTGTCTTTCATGCGAGTCTTTCTTTCCTGAAACAAAACTTAGTATTAAACCGATGTGTGGATGCGTACGAAGCAGAATATTGAAATTCATAGCCATCGTGGCACTTAGCAACGTTCTCCCTCATATTCCACTTAATTCCATTAATAATGCTTAATGAGTATCTATAAGCATATATGTTAAGAAATGTGTCATCTTGACGGAAGTAATTGTGTCAAAACCGCAGTGACCACAAAGGAACCACAATTTGTCGCCTTCCGTCCTGGTACAACAGGAATGATTCTCGACTTCCGCTATTCATTCGAAGCCTCGGCGTCATGCGAGTTAGTGGCAGTACTGTTTCAATTCGTGCTAAATTACTCAGCACGTTTTGGAAGAACAAATTGCTGAGAGTTGCGTTCTTATTATGATGGATGATTTTTTTTTCTTCTTAGATACGCCTACATACATTATTCGATATATATATAAATATAAAAGATTGTTTTGACATCATTGTTTAATAAATTCTATTCGATCTTGGAATAATTTTAGTAGAAGAATGTATAATATTTTTCCTTCAGCGATATTTGAATATCGTCCTTGACTATTTGTTATTTTTATTTCAATAATTTTTTAGTCCTGGATATAATTGAATGGTTTGTTTCAACATGTAAAGAAAAGAAATTTTTAAAATTGAAAGTTATATTTTAAGTGGTTTTTGTTGTCTTTTATTTGCGATACATATAAAGTTAAATAATTCTGATTGTGTAATACAGTTTTGGTTGTAAATATGTTTATAGTGTTATGTGTAGTTATTACTGGTCATTTTAATATTTTCCTTATTATGAATTAAAATATTTTTCTTACAAAAGACACAATTAAAATGAGAAAATTGCTGGACATGAGCCTTTGCCTAATATTCATTTCAGTTTTTTTTTAAAAATATTTTAAGCTTTTTAATTGTGCCGTGAAACAAAAAATAGGTGTATTGCATTGTTTTTTCAGAAGTATTCTGAGATTTTAAAAATAATTTTTATTTTATTTCTATCTAACGTAAAAATGTAAATGACGTATAATTACGTTTTACGCGATTTTAGAATGTGAATTATGGTACTCTTTTCACGAATTGTATTATTTATAAGTTTAAAAACACACCGGAAAGTAAATGGGATTGTTTCTGAATCAATTTGCATAGAACAGTAAATGTACTCATTCATTATTAATTATTACAGTCGAGAAATATGCTTTTTGAATGTTTCTTGTGTTTATACAATTACTCTGAAATTGGATTTTACTATTGTAAAACTTTGATTAAAATAATACGCTTAATTTTCTTATTTTTGAAGTTTCCTTGATGAAGTTGATAAGCTTTGTTTTGATTTATGTAGTTAAAAGAAGATAAATGGCTTTAATGTTTTCTAATACTTTTTAAAATGAAACTGAAGAACATTATTTATATTGATATCCGAAAATTTTATACCTACTATAATATATAAACTATATCAGCGCCAAAAAGTTTCAAATACACAAATAAGGTAATTGCTCAAATTCATTACTGTTGCTAAATTTTTCAATATTACCCCAGAGATGTCAGACCTACTGCAATATATACGAGCCACATCACCGTTATAAAAAATTCAAATGCAGGAAGAAGATAATTGCTCAAATATTCTATTGTTGCATGAATTTCATCCAATATTATTTGCTCAGAATTCTTCCATTTATAATATTTCATCATTGTAGTACATCTCGATTCATAGCTTTCCGCAGTGTCGGTTTAGACAGCAAATCTTAAGAACATCTTCTATATCCTATTCTGATCCATGCAATATTTATATATATTAACCGCCGTCACCCATCTAAGAATTCAAACTATTTCCAAGACACTCGCGGCAAATCAGCTGACTTAAAAGATACAGACACCCTCTGTAACGAACTTCCACCATAACTTGTTGCAGAGTGCTAACCATAAAACCCTCCAGAAGGAGTCGTGACTTTTACCACCCAAAGCTTTTCGCTCCTTCATCTGGTCTGACAACAATCTGACTGGTTCGTAAAAACAGATAAATAGCGAACGCCAACACAAGAGTGGATAATCCACCTTATCTTATCCGCAAATCTCCCGTCAGAGTTCTATACAAGGGTCCTTTCCGACCACCAGTGACAAGCGGTATCTGTCACTGGAAAGACTGACAAAGTGGTCCAACATCCCTCCTCGTGTGCTTTGTCCTCCAAGAACTTTATTGAGGAGCCCTTGTGGGTTGGATAAGGGGAATGAGTAACCGTGGTAAAACATAATTTATCGATCGGTTTCTTGATCGATGAGTTATGAATCTGATACAGAAGATGTATTCGGTTTTTGGAAACTCTTCATCAAATGCTGTTTCGTGGAGAT
>BMAW01024620.1:125910-208184 GCA_019974015.1 Nephila pilipes
TATATATATATATATATATATATATATATATATATATATATATAGTGATAAAAGTGTGTATATATATACACTTTTGTATATCCTATTTTTGTTCTTCAAAATTATGAATTTAATGGTAAATATAACGAATTGCATAAATTTATATATATACATTTGGTAATGATTTTTTGCCATTGACTGTTTTGTGATTTCCACAGCAATATGTTGCTGAAAGTCTTGAATTCGTGTATGTATATATATATATATATATATATATATATATATATGAATTCGTGTATGTATGTATGTATATGTGTTTGTATATATATATATAAAGAGAGAGCTTTTCTAAGTTTCTTCCTTTTAGCGGAGAATCTTTTGAACTACTATGCTTAATGGTTCCATTAAATTGTGTATCGCACAAAAATAAACTTTCTGGCATTTATTTTTTCCCGTTCGTTTATATACAAATAGTTAAATTTAAAAACATTACTTTCAGCAGACAACAAATACAACCAATAGTTTTTATATACTTGAGAAACTTTGTACACTCTAATTTTTAGAACTTTTACGCGTTATTTGCCAGTGACTTCTCATGCGTTTTCTTACATATCAATAAAGCCTTTTGCTAGATGGGTTTTTTTTTCTTGTTGTTTGCTGTTTATTCTTTAAAAGTTAACTTTTAATGTATTAAACTAGTTTGTTTCAAACATTAAAAGATTAATGAATAAACAATAATTTTTTTTATTGAATGATGAAGCAATAAGTTTTTTTTAAAAAAATTATGTTTGAAGAAATCTTAAAGAAATTCCATGTGCATAATATTCTCTGATATAGAATTCAAAATTATTTTAAGAGATCTGGAGAATTATTGTTATAAGATTAAATATTATTATTGAAAGTTTTATTTTTTCAATTGAACATATATAATATAATTTCTCATTCTAAATCAAATCTTTTTTTGGAGGAGGGGGGGGAATTAAATTTACCTCTAAAGCTTTTTTGAAAATGCTCAGTGTTCAAAAAAAATTTTTTTTTGTGTAATCTTTTAAATTAATACAAGAATACATAATTTGTACAAGGATACATAATTTAAATTATTACTTAAGAAAAAAACTTAAAATAAAAATAATGAAAGTAATGCTTATCTGAGATGTGAAGTTTAATTTATGATAGTATTCTATATTTATCACGTGTTAGGTAGAAA
Source organism: Nephila pilipes (assembly GCA_019974015.1). Taxonomy (NCBI): domain Eukaryota; kingdom Metazoa; phylum Arthropoda; class Arachnida; order Araneae; family Nephilidae; genus Nephila; species Nephila pilipes. Next base: position 127,097 of record BMAW01024620.1, read on the forward strand.
AATAACTCTCATAAATAGATGTGTTTATCTTTTTTTGTTAAAATGATTATTACTCTTAAGTAAACCGATCTTGAAATAAAATGAATTTTTTCAGAAGAATTTAAATATATGCAGTACCCTAAGCGCTTTTTATTTCCATACGTTTTCAAAGAAATTGGGTACTTGAGAAACATTTCGTACAAGATATAAAGGAATCTCATTTCTTTACTGTATACTCTCCAAAAAAAAAGTGCTTCCTCAAATCATGGAGAATGTTGGTTCTGTAAAGTGATTTTTTTTTCGTTATTTCCTTTTCAAACTTCTCCACACAAAACATGAAAATTCTATTTTGTTCCCATTGCCCCATTTTCTCTTTGTTGCCTGTGTTATGTATTCTTCTTGCGGTTTTCTTGATTGTTAAAAGAAGCTTCTGTTATACGCTATAATATAGAGACCGATCTGATATTTGATATTCAACAATATCACACCTTTGTATCTTTACAAAATCCATTTACACGTACTATTTCCTCATTTCAATATAAAGGAAAATCGCTTCATGCAATAGATTCTTGTAAGGACCCGTAACCTTGTATCAAAGAAGCATAGATGGGGTGATTTTTTTTTTTCCTGTTCTCTTTTGTGTTTTATTCTTGAAACGATTTCTTGTATTTGAGATCTGTTTCAGGTAGGATTGGTTTCGTCCTTACATTGCTCTGCTTCATTTGACTAAGCGTAAACTTGAATTGTCAGAATTTTGTTTGCATAAAATGAAAAATATGAAAATATTATTCACATTATTTGCGAAACATCAAATAGAAATAATTCTATTTGCGTCTTGTTAACAAGATGATGCTTATTATTACTATGTTATTATAGCTTTATATTTCTTTTTTTATTATTTCAATTCCTGTGTGCTGTTCAGCGATTTCTGGAGCTGATATTTGTAGAGATTTCAAAATTTAGAATTTGATCGTGTAAATTGAAAAAATTAAATTCAACTCTTAACATAGTGTGTATGCGTGAAAGATTCCATTTTTTACTTTATAAATTAATACAATTTAAAAATGTAAGTATATATGTATAAATGTACCACACATAAAATAGTCAAGTTTAATAACATTAAAGAATTCCTCAACAACTGTTTAGATCATGATTATCCAATAAATTTCTTAAATATTTATATACATCACAAATATATAAAACATCTTTGCGAATCTTGATCCATTTTCAAATCCACCACACAACAATAGGTCCACAAGGTCAGCTTGTTAGTGGTCTAGCCGTGAAGAATTTATTTATTTACATTTACTCAGCTTACATTTTTACTCACTCTCTGGACCATTATACTCCTTTACCATACAACTTGTTACCAACCAATAGTTTGCATCCTTTAACACTTTATTACCAATCAAACAATGATTTAAATATTTTTTTCAATTTATATGGTGATGACGTGTTATATTTTTTTTCATTTTGAGTATGTGATATCCATCTTGAAGCTTAAAAAAAATTCCGTCTTACTACTCACTTATTTGAATCTTCATTTCTTTGAATTTTTGTAAGTAATTTTTATATTTTGATTTGTTGATAATTTTTAGAATTATAGATTTTATTTTTGTAGATTTTATCGCTGAACTTTTTTGCATCTTTTATTCATTGAACTCTTTTGTAATTTGGATTTCCCAATTCAGCCTATCAAGTCGCAAAGGGGAAGGTTGGTACCATTAAACTAGTTTAACCTCGCTTATTCGGTCCTCAGCCCGAAATTGCTTTTTGACTTGCTGGGTTCCATATTTTCATTTATTTTTTTCTTTCATTTTTACATTTCTTTCTGGATTTTTGTCCTTTTAAATATTTTAAATTATTCTTTCATAAATTTTCAGTATATGTGTGTGTGTGTGTTGCTTTAAATGTAGTAAAATTATGAAAATAAAGACATTAAATATTTGGTTTGCTGTTATGTTTCTGTGTTTATATAGTATCAAAAAGATAAAATTAAAATTGTAGATTGATTTATTAAAAAAAATTTTGCATACAAATGTATATTAATTTTCCAATATGCATTTTGAAAATTTCATGTAGCTGCTGTAAAATCGGAAATGTACATTGTTAGTGATACTTATATACTTACTTACTCTTTGTTTAATAAAAAAAAAATTTTTTTTAAAAAAAATCTGTCTTTAAACAATGGATGTTCATGAATATTCATAAGACGATTTTTTTAAGGTTTTAATTGAATGAAAAACATTAACCAAAATTAGAAGAAACCAAAGATGCTTCGAGAATAATAAGATGCTATGATTTTAAACAAAAGGGAGAATTCTGTTAAGTCGTGCGTTTTGTAAAAAGCTTCATTCAGAATTATTGCCACCACTTTGCATGCAGGAGAAGTTAAGAATAAGGTTCGTTAAAAATGAGAGGATAAAAAAAAAAAGCCCATAATTCCATTTACAGAACATGGAATAGTTAAGATTTTTAACATTATATTTTTTTACATCTTTGTTAAATGTTTCAAGCTTCAATAAACACGCTATTCTATTTAAAATCCGCAACTTTCAATATAAAGACAGGTTTAATTTTTTTCAAAAATAAAAAAAAAGGTCAAGAGTTAATGATTTAATGGGACCAATGTAAAAAATGTAATAAAAAGTAATACGAGGTCAATATCCAAACTTATTAAAGCATGAAATATTATCATCGGCGTTTTTGAATAATTTAATGACTAAAATGGTTCCGAACTAAAAAGTAATTTATGAAGCATAAACTATGCAACTTTACGATTGGAAGTGCATTTTATTCTTCTTTTTATACAAAAGAGAGTAATTGATAGGATTTAAAAATATTCTACGTTTTTTTTAAAAAAAAAAAAAAAAAAAGTCAATACAAAAGTGATGAAATTTTTTATCTGAATTTTGGAGTAAGTGGAATAATTTTTTTTTCTTCAAGTTGACTAAAACGGCATTTAATTATAAAGAGGATGATTAAATATTATCCCATCATAAAATGAGACGAATTTATGATGTTTACCGATGTCGTAAATCATTTATCTATTTATTTTTAAAAAAACCTTATGAGTCGAAATTTAGGAATTAAAGATACAAGCAAAGGTGTGAGATTGTGAATATTGTATATACGTGAAAAAATATACAGAGTATGGTGCTTTCCAAATATTTTATGATTAAAACAAATGGTGTTCTTTTTGAAATTGTGCTTCAAATAAGTTATAATGCAATTTTGTACGTATTAAGATTTACATAAAAAGTATTTGAAGAAATAGTTAAAAAATATCACTGATTAAATTTGCATAATGTATGATCTATACATTCTTTAATGTATATTTATGTGAGATGAAGGATTTTTAATGTTGCGAGATTGAAGTAAAAAACATTTAAAATGTATATCATGAATACATTAGATTCTTAGACTCAAGTAACCTATTATAATGATCAGTATCCATGGCTAGTTAATTTTTCCTAATGAGAAATTAAATGAATTGTAACTTAAAACATGAGAAATTTATTCGTGTATTGTACAAAATATAATTCCTAATGTGTGCTCAAAATTTAATTAAAAAATTACTTCTAAAGTTGCGAATTTGAATATTTTTGATGAAAATGTATTTAAGTCGATAGCCATTAATACAATCATCAAACGTTGGAACAACACAAATTACGGAAGACGCGTACTGGGAAAGACAGCCGAAAGAGAAGAGAGAAAATTGTCTTCGAAATACGAGGTTTTATATTGGAATGCATACGATTTATTTTAAGAGAGTTCTAGATTTAAAAGTTAAAGGTTTTGTATTTGGTATATGAGAATGTTGGTTGAGTGTATAAAAGTAAGTTATGAAGGTGATAATTGGGATTCATCACACACATTATACTCATATTCATTTTTTTGAAAAATTTATCTTGGAAGTATCTAAGATATATTTTTAAAAAAAAATGAAACTCTCTTTACTCATATAGAAAAGTTAAGCAAATATTACCTTTCTTTTGAAAAGTATTGAAATAAGCGAAGGAATTAAGACATTGAAAAATGAAAAAGGATGTGAAAGTAATTTAGAATACAGTGTCTGGCTTTGGTCTGACTGGCGTTGTTTTGGATCCAAAAACAATCCTTCTCAGCAAACTACTTTACAGCAACTTGAGTAATGCCAAAAATAAATAAAGAAATAAAGTTTCTTGCTCCTCAAAATATTACAAATAAATAATGTAAATGTACCCAAGAATTATTTCATTATTCTATTTCTGCTCTGAATGTACAATCTATTAAAAATATGTGATTTCTTTACAGATATTCACATATTCTTAAATATATATATATATAAAAATAATTGTTTTGATAGCTTGAAATTATTAAAGTATTCTAAAATATGGTAAAATATTGTCTCTATACTACCAATTTAATTCAATATGGTTGTCATATTAACGCACAAGATCTTAAGTAATATACATCTTGTAAATTTAATTTATAATAATAATTAAAAATTGAGTATTCTAAAATTTTTTAGTATGTTAAAAAGGAAAATATATTGTTTAAAATTAATAAATTAAGGATAAAAATACAAAGTATGTTCTAAAACCCATAATTGTATGATGCAGATATCGTCGTCATTGACAGTGAAATAATTATATATATATGTAACAATGGTTTACTGAGCTGAAAACGAATCACTAAGTTTATAAATTGAAACTAGACTTGTATTTAAATTTATACTAATTTATATTAAAAATATTGTTACTTAGAAAGATGATTGAATCTATGATCAAGTTCATGATTTTTGGATGCACCAGTTACATTTTCATATCACTAACAGTAAAGTATATTATCCCAAAAAAGAATAATAATACTAATAAACATATAAAAATATTTTATGTTAAAAAATATGACGTTTAAAAATGATGGAATATTAATGAATGTTCACTTAATCAATCAACTTGTTTCATGTGCCACCTGTTAATAATATCCGCTATCAAATTCTATTTGCTTAAACAAACCAAAACAAAGCAAAAATCTTCGAAAGTTTGTATTAAGTGACAGCTCCCTCATTCACCCCGAAATCTTTTCCTTCGAATCGTATGACAACTTTCCTTTGAATAGCTTCACTCAGTGGCAAAATCTCCTCTGTTCCCCGGGAAACGCGCAATCGTGTCACGACATAAACTCATCGTCAATTAGGAATTTTAGAATAGATTTCCGCAAAAATTACAGGGCACACGCCCGAGCTCAAATCGGAAGCCAGTGTTCGCAGCGTCAAGGCATGTCAACGCGCAAAATGAATTGTGGGAAAAGAACAGTATGGTGCCATCATTCAACAATTTGACTTCTGTTCACTCTTGCTTGTCTTGAGAAAGATCTCCTGAGGAGTTGATTGTGGTAAAAAGGGAGGGTTGAGGACTTTTTGCGTGTGTGTGGACATGATTAACTGAAGGTGCCATTGATGTGAGGTTAACAATATTTTATTGATTGGAATTTATGTATTAATTGGAGTGTCTTGAATGGAATTTATGCGTAATATTTTAAACATTAATTGGGCATGTTAAAATCGTAAAACGAATAAATTACTTTACTATTTTTTACTAAATGTATTATAATGATTAAAGTAACGTATCTTACACAAAATCCTTCATTTAATTCTAATTTTTTTAATAACTTGTATTCTCCCTTGCAATTCCTTTGACTTTTTAATTTTCAAATTACAGTTAAATTTTGAATTACATTAGAGCGTCTCGCTTGCGAAGTTTAAAATACTATACAAATACTTACTATATTAAGTTTAAAAATACTGCATTTGATTATCATGTTGACTGATTACTTCTTGACTAGTTGCATGTTCAGTTTGAAAAGGCTTTATTGTTATCTTATTTAACAAATTTTTTTCGATATCATATGAAGTTATTTTTCAGTATTCTCTTTGTCTTCTTTTGGGGTGGGTGACATAAAATTCTCATTTTTTTTTAATAATAGAGAACGCATAATATAAATATAGGTAAGATCTGTACGAAACCTCATATACGAAATCATCCCTTTTTTTCTTCTTCTTCTTATTGACAGCTTTGTAAAATGAAAAGCTTCTCAACAGACATATCAATAGAGGTATTAACTATTCTCACTTATCATTCTAGAAGTGTGTGAATATATTGCACAGTAATTGAGAAGTCTGTGTGTATAATATATGTATCGTGTTTTACATTGTTTCAAAACCACATGAATATTTAAGACGTATTTACTAGTCACGTATCATTCCAGAAATGTGAATATGTATTTGGAAAGTTATACAATCTGTGTATCATGATTTACATTGTTTCAATAACACATTAATATTTCATATGTATTAATCAAAATGGTGTGAATGATCATATAAAAGTATGAAATACTTTTTGATATTTGATGAATATTTATGCTGTTCGACAAATTGTAATATTTAAATTATTTCGTTACTTTATTTTTATGTTTTCTCCTTCTTCATTCGCATTTTTTTACGGTGTTTCCGTTGTATTTTACATAAAGAATACCTAGTCCTATTTTTTTAAAGAAAAATGCATCTTTTTCTCCTCAAATTTGTGTGTTCTGGAACATTACAGTCTTGAATTCTTGGAATTTGAATGGAATCCCTACTCCTTAACTTTTCCCTAGAGAAACAATTGGAACTTATGTGTCAGGTCGAAGAATTTGTGGCTCTCATGGGTCTGCAAAACGATCGGATATCGGAAAACTTATTACTTTTTTTAAAGAAGAGTATTTCACTGTAATTTAACAAAAAAATACTTTGCTTGGTTAATTAAGGCATTTTTTATAGATAAAAAAAACTACACTTTAAATAGCTTTGAAGATATGTTTATTTTACTATATAGATGTTGCTGTATGTGAGATTCAGATATAATAGTATTTGTAGGCTTTTGTTCTAAAGGTTTAAAAAAACAATGAGGCTTGGAAAAATGTATGCTTATACATATAAAGTATTACGAAGAAGTACACTCCCAAATATACAATTTTGTGAAAATTTATTTTTCATTGATAATTGCCACTGTGAATGATATATTAAACTTAAGAAAAACTTTCTTAGATTTTACGAATGAATGAATGAAAATAGAATATTACAATTAAATGAATATAATCCTAAAAATTACTCTATTTTTTTAAGTATTTATCTTAATGTTTTGTAAATGCTTCTTGCTGTTTTTAATTCGGTTCTCTCTCTCTCTCTCTCTCTCTCTCTCTCACACACACACACACACACACACACACATTAAATGTGTAAAGAACAGGAAATATTTGCTCGTATTTCTTTAATTTGCATGTATGTTGTTGACTTTCGCCTTGCACAAATAACGAATATTACTGTGCCATTTGCTGTTAATGAATTATTTGATCAGCCACTTGCACAAACGATAATTTTGTGGAACTAAGCTATACAAAGTTTTCATAGTTATGCAATAATTTGTATATTTATTACATTGCAAAACTTATTATTCCTTCTGTAGCTAAACCACTAACCTCTCACTGTACAAAAATCTCCACATATTGTTAATTGCGTTGTACATTGCGCAGCGTTATGTGAAAGTATTCTTTTTTTATTATTATTATATGGAAGCTGTGTGTAATTTTTAAAATGATTTTTTTTTCAGCTGTAGTTTTTATTTTTATTTTTATAAAGACGCTTTCATACATGTATAACGCTATTCGGTCGTAATCATGAATCCGTAATTAAGCAGTTGTATGTATAGGTGATCATGAAAATAATGGAAACACCACAAAAGAATATGGAAAACTTTATAAATAAAACGTAGCATATAAAACAATTTGGATGCTTTTAGGAATGGAATCCATCGAATTTGTTTAAAAACCGTTCGTTCTTCATGGATATTTTGAGGAAATTCCTTAAAGAAATTGGAGGTGGATATCTACTGCAGATTTGGTTCTTCAAAGTTTTCTTGAGTGGCTCAATAATATTGAGATGGTCAACACAAATGCTTGATTCAGTTTGCATGCATTTCAGACTACGTTTGAACGGGTTAGTTGTATAAATTTGAGCATTAACGCCCTGGAAAATAGCATTTCTTGAAGGGCAGCTCATAGAAATTACTTGACTTCTGGAGTGACAACAGTGCTTGCAGCTGTGTGAAGAAAAGAATCTGGATTGCGAAAACGCTCTGCAATCTAAAACAGCTTTGACGTGAAGAATTATGTGTACGACAATTAACGGGATCACGTTACTTTCTTCCATGCGATTCCACATTTCTTTCTTCCATTTCGCAATTTAGAATCGCAGCACCTCTTGATATAATATTTAGTATTCAAATAATTTAAAATTGGCTTCGGAATTGCTACTTTGCCATGGATCTGTTGTTTATGCCACTTCTTTTCTTCCCATGATAATCGTTGCAACTGGAATTTGCAGATGTTGATGAGTTACGTGGTCATTTTTACTTCATTCGTCTTTGAAAACCACATTCCGCCTCAATATTAGTTGGCCTGTTGCTATATGTTTTCGCTTTCATCCACATTTGTGCTTTGTACAGATTTTCTGTTGTAAGTGGTTTGCAGTGTCTCGTGACTTGAGAAACACTCACAATGCTAGCGTTTTTGGTTACGAATGCATCTATTAGACGCTTTCCAAAAATTTACCCTCTCTGAAAGTTTGGAATTTCGGATATTTATCACCACACACTCACACAAAAACGACCATAACTTTGTGACTGTTAGCTTATGGTAAAAGAATATATACGCTATTTCAACTAAAATAGTTTTTGTGCTTACACTTGCTGTCTTCAATACGAAACTCTTTCACAAACACCAAATTTATTGATAGCTATTGCCCCAGTCATCGGTAGGTCCTGGTCGCGTGATAGGCGATGTTCTAATGGAACAACATATTCCGAGTCTAGATTCTTCTAAAACACCATCGTGTTGTACAATCTTGACTGTTGCGTGATAAATGTGATGACGTCTTAAAATACTCGAGTCATATGTAGAAGTTAAGAGATTGAGATTACAGCTCAAATGTCACTTTCGTCATTTGACAGAGACTCAAAAATTTCTTGATCGGTTGCCACCAGCCTAAACGTCAATATGTAGTGATATTAATTCAACGGAAAATCTAGAAACTTTTGTATGTTTGAATAAAATGCTTGATATTCACCAAGTATTTTAATTTGAAAATAAAAGTATTATTTTTATGCTTATTAATTTTTTCTGTTAGTGACTAATTATATTTATTTCAATGAGAATTTTATAGAAATTTTTGTTGTTGTTAAAACAAATTATACTGAAGTTATAAAATTAATAATTTTTATATATTTTTCTACGTCCGCTCTGATGAAATAATTAAATAGCAATGATTCATTGCTAATTATTGCGTGGTTTTTTTTTTTTTTACTATCTTTTAGATATAGTTAAAACATTGTGAAGTCGGGTTAATTAGGATGAACGCCATTCCCGGATATAAAAAAATAGGGTTATTTTCTTATCACCATTAACCTTTTATTTCTGATAACTTTTTATGAATACATTGTCCCATACCTTAAAATAGAGCTATGTTGCTACAATAAAATCCGTTATTAACTGTTTACTTACCCAACACACACACAATACACCTCAACCATAACCAGTCACTTCTGCTTCAAAACCTAAAAATTCTAATCACAAAACACCTCAACTCGAGGCACAATGGAATCTTAGCACTACCTCATTGGGAGTAATAAAGTACTTTAATCATCACCAATATCTGCGCGACACAAAGTCACCTTCAGTGTGTCTAAGTAAGTAACCTCTCGTTGCCCTATGCAGCCAAAGACGCGAATAAAATTTTCAACGAAGCGAACCAGAGTTAAAAGGTCGGGAATTGATTCACTAGAGTATCTAATGTCGTGGAAAGCAATAAACTCTAGACTCAATTTCTCACTAAAGAGGAGTCAATAAATTTGTATTCAGTGACAACTCTGAAAGACACTGTGTCGCTGTTATGATAAACCAGAGATGAGCTATGTGTTTCATTACCAGGCTTTATGGAGAATGTTGATTTATTGAATGAGATTGTTTTTCTGTTGCTATCATTTTAAGGGGCGTCTGGGCTTTGATTTTCTATCCGATGATTCGTGTTTAGGATTTATTGAAATAATCTTGGTATTTTTTTTTTGTGTGTTTATTATTTTGTGAGTTCTTGATTAGATGAGTTAATACGTTGATTCATCGCATTGTATTCAAATGAATTGATGTTGAAATTAGTTTTACTGCAATAACTCTTAATCTGTATGTGTTGAGCAACCGTTTGTAGTTCTTCAAATTTATATTATCATTCAGATCATTTTTATAATTGCATAAATGAGTGTACTTGGATCAGTATGACTTGCTTTATTTAGATGCATAATTTAGATTATATGTGTGTGTTTGGAAAAAAGTTTCCAAAAAATAATAAAGCAAAAAAGACTTCATTAAATATTTTTCGAAATTAAAGAGCGTCGTTGAATGGGGATGATGAATGGGACCTAGTTCACGCATATTAAACTGAGTGATGGAATTAGTATTCTTGTATGTATAAAAGAGCATTAAAAATGATAGCGAAAATTTATTCAACAATTCTTAGAACATAACTTTTTTGTGAATTTAAAATGTTCAAATAGCTAAAAATTTAATTTTTTTTTTAACTTTTATTATTAGAATCGATTTGTTCAATTTTTTTTATTTCTACTTGTTTCGCTTGGAAGAAACAGTGTTCCGTAACTTCCTAATTCTGTAATTTATTAGTCTTTTGTTCTTTTGGGTATTTCTGATAAAAAAAAGAAGTTTAAAAAAATTACTGAACTGTTAGTAATTTTTTAAAAGATTAATTTTTTTTTTGTAATTATTGCTCTTACTATTGTGCTACTTTTTTGTTTATGTTTGCTATTTTCTTAATAACTTTCTAGGCTATTTGATGGTACTTCCAACATATTTTTTTTGAGAAATGTCCAATACAAATGGTAGTGTTATTTTTTAATTACTTTTTATAATAAAGATTGAATAAATGTTATGCTAAGTGTGAACAACAATCTTAACATGTTACAAAATAAATTAAATTAACTTAATACATACGCAGTATATTAAATTATGGGTGATAGAATCAAAGTAGGAATTATATAAATAAGTATAATAGATTCCTATTATGAATATATATAATAATAAATAAGTTCAATAAATTAAAAGTAATAGATATAATCATTATTCATTCAACAATAAAATTTTAATTCAATTACTTCAATAGACCTAAAACAAAGATTCTCAAACGTCACATGTTACAAAAAAAATTACAAAAAGCTTTGTGGTCATGGTCACGGACTTGTGGCTGGAGCTGTTTTGTGTCGAGTCGTAAGATCCAGCTAGATCCACCGTGTAGCAGGGCTGATGCATGCTAACACTGGTCGAGGTTCCAATTCCTCCCTTGGCATGGTGTGGAAGTTTGGAGAGGGAGGTACTAACTCAGGTGTCAACCTCGTCAATTGACCGAGGCTCAAAATCACGAGGCCATCACCAGTAGCCCTCGTGTTGATTCTTAATGCGACGTTATTAAACAATCACAGCAATCAATCACTATGTAAAATTATATTTAGCACTTGATAACTCTTGTGGAATATTTGTCCAAATAAATAATGTCAACGATTTGTTAATAAAAAAGATTTAAAAAAATTATATGAATCTGCTTTAAATACACACCTTCAAATTTGCTAAGATAAAACAGAAGAGACAAAAAAAAGTAGAAAGAAACGAAACATTTTAACAATATATCAAGATTTTATTCACTGTTCTGTTGGAAAGTAAATGATTCTGAACTTGATTTTTGTTTTGTTTATGAATTTTAGAAAAATCACATTCATTATTATTATTATTATTATTATTATTATTGGAAGATTATTTATATGAAAAGAAAACGATCATGATGGTTTTTTTTGGTTCTATTGAATTGCCTTGTTATGTTCCGTAAAAAGGTAACAGTAAGCGGAACTCCGTTTTAAATACATGCCTTCAAATTTGCTCTTTGCTAAGATATAACATAGGAAAGAAAAATTTGTAATCTTACAAAAAAATATATCTTTCAAACATAAGGAAGTAGAAGAAATCGAATGTTTAAACAAAAAATGAAGTTTTTACTTAACTACGTAATTGAAATAGATAATCCCGCATCTTGACTTCTCCAAACGAATTTCAAAAAAAAAATCACGATTTTTTTTAACTCTTATTTGTATAGAGATAATTATTTGTATGAGAAGTAACTGATCATTATTTTTCTTTTATTCTTTTGAATTGTCTGTTATGCTCTATAATGTATAAATATTGTTTACATTGTATTTCTGTTTCGAATATTATCATTAACTATGATTAAAAGCCGTTCCTTAAATAATGCTTCTTTTAAAGTAAATATGGACAAAATGTTCATTCTTTTATATGAACCTTTTTTCTCTTGCCAATGAAATGAAACCAAGAAGAAAGAAAAAAGGTTATTCTCATTGTGAGAAGTATCGATCGTATTTACTGGCGACTGATTTCTGTTGTGCTTTATTTATTTCTTTTTTTGTAGACACAAAGCACTTAATTTCTTTTATTTCTCATATCATGAAAACCAGAATTGAGATTTTGGGGTGTAAAGAAAACGTGTTAAAAGTAACATTTTTGAAAAAGTAATTTTCCTTTTCATTCATTTTTTAAATGCATTAACAACGAGAAGTATAATCTAATTTTTTTTCTCTAAATCTCTAATAATTCAATGTGCTAGATTCGCTAAGGATTTATTATTATTATTTTGAATTTTAATTCATTTATATATATTTTCAGTGTTATCAGAAATATTCCTTATTTTTTCATGAGAATAAGTTAAATGAATTAATAAAATTGTTTTTAAAAATAAATATTATTTCACACTAGAAATACGAAATATAATGCATTTTGAAAGACACTTGGAAAAAAAATAGTATAATTTAATTCTAATATTGTGAGAAAAAGAATCACGTACAGTATTTTACATGGTAAATATAATTTTCTCTTTAAAGCAACATTGTAATAAAAGTTGTAATTAATATTTTTACTTTGATTTTTATATTAGTATAGATAAACATTTTACTTTAAAACCTTAACATTTCAATTCTGTACTTAAACACTTTTTAAGTAAATTATTTCTGCTTTATTAAGAGAGCTTTTGTAATCAAGTAAATAAGATCTGTCTATTTTCATACACATTTTTTATCTCGATTTTTCATGCGAGTAAATATAGTTTTTGATACAAAATTAAGGTCAATGTATTCAAAATACCTCGTTGCTTACATTTAAAAAATAGTTATTATGATTTTTGATTACTCCGTTCAGATCAAGTTTAAAAAAGAGCAATATATTTGTTTTATTTTCTTATTTGTTTTTTTATAGGATACGTTCCGAATACAATTTTTAAGTAAATTAATTTCAATTTGTTCTGATATCTCTTATAATATTTATACAGAAAAAAGTTTTAAAAAATGCAAATGTTTCTTAAATCTTGAAGTAATGTACATGTATTGAATCACTGCATTATATTCATTATGTTCATCATGAATTATTTTTATGTATATTCATGCACATGTATGACATTCATATATATTTCATAATATTAGTCTCTACTTCCTTTATCAGAAAGCTAGTTTGATTGTATGCTCATTATATTCTTGCAGTTGAAGTTAGAAATTTATCTCGTCACACAGAATGTTAACATATTATTGATTATTTTAATGTAAGAACCTCATTAGATCTTGTTAACAAAATATATTTTATAATAATAAAATTATAAGTAGTGTTATTTCACTATGCAGTATTCGAATCCTTTTTTTCCCTCTATTTTTACGTAATGCTGCATTAACAATAAATGTATTCTTACTAGTAGAACTGACCCATATTTTGTATGAAGAGGAAATTTTTAGTCTTCCACGAATATTGGTTTACATAATGCTGTTTTAAAAACGCTAGAAATTTTCTTGAATATATGTTTAAATTTTTCCGAAAAATTGAATATGGTACACTGGTGTAAGAATTAAAGAGAATTTTCATATTTTATCTACGATCTCCAGAACTACTGGACAGATTTTAATAAAATTTGGTGTGAACATAGGTTGATATAATACAAAATAAATAAATAAATAAATCTTCAACAGTTATTATAGACACACATGCTTGTGCGTAACACTCATGGGAGTCTGAAGGTCTGAAACAGTGGTTGCAGAATACACAAAAGAAATGGGTTAATAGGGGGTACGGTCCCCTCTTACAGGTGTACACTCTTTGCAGCGTGATGTCATACTGGAAATAAGGCAGTTTATCAGTGCCTGTGGCAATTGGTTCTACTCATTCGCCAACGCTATTTTCAGTTTCTGGGAGGTTCTCGGAGGGGGGTTGCGAATTGCATTTGCTCTTCCCGAAGCGTCCCAGACATGCTCTATAGGATTACGGTCTGGAGACCTGGCTGGCCAATGCATCCGGCGAATATCCTCACTCTGGAGAAATTCGTCGACCAGAAGAGCTCTATGTGGCCTCGCTTTATCGTCCATTAAAATGAACTCGGGGCCCACTGCACCCCGAAAAAGGCGAACATAGGGCTCCAATATCTCATCCCTATACCTCACACCAGTCACAGAGACTCAGTCAAAGACGTGGAAAGGTGTGCGGCCATCCAACATGATACTTGCACACCATAATTGTCGATTTCGCAGACATTGGAGGGTAGGTAGCAGGTTCCTGGCTCCCTCCATATGAAAGTACGATATGAAAATTCTCTTAATTTCTTACATCAGTGTAGTTGAAAAATAAATCAACAAATGGGAGTTAATGAATCTATTAATTAAGAATTTCAGTTTTGTTACAAGATAAATGTTGAATCTGAATGCTGGTAACGGTGTATTTAGTTCCGTTTTCCTCGATTTCATGTGTCTGATGTGAGGGCTTAATGTAAAATTAGGAAAAATCCAATTATCCGAAGTGATTGTAGTAAAATAGTTTTAAAAAAAATAAAATTGCAACAATTTATAAAGTGAAGTAGTTAAGTTCTGTTTTCAATGACTTTTTATCTTATATATCATGCTCTAGTACAATCTCCTTAATAGTTTTTCACTTGAACGTTTTTTGCTAATTTAAATACTATAACACTGCAATTGGTTAAGCCATCTGCAACAGATGACAATTGTCTAATATTTAAATCAGAACGAAATATACTTTTTGAGATAAAACGATGCAAAAAATAGCATTGACTTGACTTGACTTGCAATCGCACATTTTTTTTATGGAGGCGCCTTACACTATTTACCATGTGGCATTATCCACCCTTACTCATTAGGCGGGCAGGCCGGTTTTATGGAACCATGCTGTACTTAACATCAGCTGTTGCTAGAGAGTTTTAAACCACACACGGATGCAAACATATGGCGCTTTATTTTCGAAGTGATATATTACCATATTTAAAGTCGGTATTTGGAAAACTGGAGTCGCCTTGGAATATAAATGTCATTTCTTTTAACTGTCTTTACGTTTTTCTTCACCCTGCATTTTTAATATTTTTTTCTCTCTCTCTAACTTTGAGTTTCAAAAGAGAGGTTATTATATATGGCATTCTGTATTTTAGATTTTTAAAGGTCACATTAAGAATTTCGTTCACTTGTTTCTAAATGTTCTCTTTTATATTAAGCGTTTTGTTGAAACATGTTTCGGAAATGGTAATAAAATTCCTTTTTTAAACTGGAGGAGAAAAAATAATATCCTATTTCAATAAATCATGATTTTAGGGTTTATAATATTGTAAATGTATGCGCCAAGAAATAGTATTCAAATATGTAACGAATGGAAACAATGTTGCAAATTTATCATAACAATTCAAAAGATAAGTATTTCGCATATAGTTAGATTAAAGTAATATGAAACACTAAAATAAGATTAATATTTTCCATCTGTAACACTAATTTATTAATGAACGGCCGTAGTAGCCGAGTAATCATAGTAGTGAGCTCATGACCGACCTTACTTTTGTCGAGTCGTGGGTCCGAGCTTTGATACCCCTAAAGTCTCATTGTGTAGGGGTCTGGATTCATGTTAGATCTGTCGAGGTTCCAAGTCCTCCCAATGGAGGTCAGATGTCATACTCGGGACTTGACCCTGGATCAAAATTACGTGATCCGTTGTCTATAACCTTCATGTTGCTTCCAAGTACAACGCAAATAAAACGTAAATCAATCAGAAATTTCTTACTGTGACAGATTTGCTTTAAATCACGAACGAATAATTTTGTCAGATGTCATATTCGTGACTTGATCCTGGATAAAAATTACGTAATCCGTTGTCAATAACCTTCATGTTGCTTCCAAGTACAACGCAAATAAAACATAAATCAATCAGAAATTTCTTACTGTGACAGATTTGCTTTAAATCACGAACGAATAATTTTATTATATGTACTATTAATATGTTCGAATATACTGCGTGAAATATTACTCGTATATTTGAATTTAGAGCCAGCATTTAACATTAAGAATCCAAATTTCAAGTGATATTTCATAGCATTCATAATATTTTTGTTTCTTCGTAAACTTTTCATAGTATTTAAAAAAAATTAGGCATTTTAAATAAATTTTCATTCTAATGAAAAATGTCCTCCTTAGATTTTGCTTGTATTTTGTAAAGATGATATTAATTTAATGCTTCCATGCATTTCTCACTTGTCATTTACACAAAAGATAACACAAAATCAAAGCGGTAAGATTAAATACTTAATGTGGTTGCTTACGAAGCTATAAAATATCATTTCTTTCCTACTTTAGATGCTTATTTATAATTTCATACTTTTGTTTAGTTTCTAAGTATTTGATACTCTGTCAAATATTAAAGAAATTTAAGTCACTTTGTTAGAAATGTTGAATGGAGTCAGATTTTATATATATATATATATATGTGTGTGTGTGTGTGTGTGTGTGTGTGTGTGTGTGCATTATAAATTCATCTATAATGTTCGATAAGTTAACCTACATCTAAGAAAAACATACAGATTGTTGCAATTCTTCTATATGAACGAATAAGAATAAAGTGTGCAGTAAGTATCATAAAAGATTTTCGTAATTTATACAATATTTTCTTCTAAGTTGTTATGCAATTTACAGTTCTCTCTTCGTAATAACCCAAAAAATGAGCAAAATGTGACATGAAATGCCCCCTACTTGTTAAAATGAATTAAAAGGACTTTAAAATTTTTTAAAATAACATTGTGTGTACTAATTCATTAATTATTAATAATAAATGAGTCTTTTGTAGAAACCCGATTCTCTTCCATATTTAAGTAGGTGGCCGTGGTATCCCATTTGTCAAGGTCACGATCTCGCGGTTGGCGTTGTTTGTGTCGAGTCGTGGGGTCGAATCCCGATTTTATTAAATACTTGCCGTGTAGCAGGATTGATGCACGTTAATTCTGACTCAACTATAATCCTCCCGTTGGTGTGGTCTGGAAGTTTGAAAGGGAACTATTTAGCTCAGAAATCGTCCTCGTCACATGACTGAAGTTTGAAATTACGAAATGAGTCGCCAATAGCCCTCGTGTTGCTTCTAAGAACGACGTTGATCAATCGAGCAATTTTGAACAGTATTTTCTTGCAAAGAGATTCTGGAGAATACAAACTATAAATGGCCTAAAAATTGGGAGTAAAATGTTACAAATACATTTCAACGTAATTGAAAGGCAATAAAAATGTGTGTAAACCCCCATATTACACTTTAATTTAAAAAGAAGAGTTCCATGTTTGTTAATTAAAAGCAATGGTAACGGAAAACATTAATGATAAGGAAATCATAAATATGTATATTTAGTTCACATACTCATTTTTCAAGAATTGTATATTCATAAATTTTTAAAAACATAAAAAAAAGACTAATAAAATGAATAATTGTTTAGATAGCGCGATCTAAAACTTAAATAGTAAAATTTTGCAGAATAGGGACCTAAAATTAAATATAAAAGTTACATGAAATTATTTTCTAATAATTTTCCATTTGCTTAATGTTGAAGTGATAATAAGTGTGTGTTTTAAGATTTTTATAATACTCTAATAGTAGTATACATCTGTATAAGATAATAAATACATTTACTATGCTTTTGACAAAACATGCCTTCTCATCAAAATACCTTTCGTGGTAAATAACAAACAACATATTTGCTCAAAAATATTTCTGATACTAGTTTTATTATTAAATGATGTCTAAAAAGAGGTCGAATTTTGCAATTATATAAAATGTCATAATCACTAAATATAAATCTCTTATCTCTCTTTAATGAAAAAGACTTATGTTGAGGTTCTATATTTAATATTTTACATCAAATATATTTTATGTCACTGTAACATTTGGATCCAGTCCAGTCACTACGAAATGATACTTCGGAATTTCTTTTGTTTGCCGAACTGAGATCTTCTGCAGCATCTCTATTACGTATACTTCTCTGATCATTTACTGATATTGCCGATTAATCCCTACATTCATTTGACATGAACATAACGATCAGAGGAAGAAAACAAAGCGATAAAACAGACCTCTTAGCACACAATATGACCGAAACGAAATGAAATGACTAGAAAACATATAAGGAATTATTTTTATGTTGTTGTTATGAGGAATCTCTCCACGATAATTAAAAAAGATTTAGTGTAATGAGCTTGTGCTATGAAATAATGTCATTTATTAAGAAAGCCACAAAATTTAGTGTGAAGTGAATTATTTATTGCAGATTGTTAAACTCATTACTTGAAACTGATTGTATACTAATTCAAAACTTTTGTTACATCCAAATCAATAGGATCATCATTTCACAAAATAATACGAATCGAAGCAATATTGATCTTAACTACGAAAAATTTAGTGCCTGTATCTGAATAAACATTATTTGCGTGGATTTAATCATATTTTCATTCAATATTTCCGTATTTTATGTTTGTATTGTATTTATATATTTATATTTTGAACGTATATGTTAGCGATCTACGAGTAAATCCTGCAGTGTATCAAGGTGTTGGAGATGGTATCCACCAAGCCAAAATAGGGAGAGCAGTTATTTCAAATACACATTTATTTACAGTTTCTACGTGCCAATCACATAACATATAAACAAATATTTATACTATTTACAATCTCTACAAGGCTTTCAAATAGCCCGTATTTTAATTTAACCCGCTTTTGCGGTCAGGAGAAATTATATCTAATACAAGAAAAAACCCGCCTTTCGCGGTCAAGATCCAAGAGCACTCTGAAATATTATCCATGAACCCGTGCGCTCTCACTTACACGAGACAAGGCGCCTCCTGGCGGTATCCGAGTAATTTATTTCCAACAGAAGGCAAATGTGCGTTAAATCTGTCGAGGAACTAAGTCCTCCTGTTAGTACATTATAAAAGTTTGGAGAGGAAAGCAACCATCTCAGAGTCTGTCTCATTGTCACTTGACCGAGGCGTAAAAAAATTACGAGGTTTGTCACCAATAGCCTTCGTGTTGCTTTTTTTTGTGACGTTAATAAATAATCAATAAATCTGTACAAAAAGTTCAATTCTGGATATGAAAAAGCAGGGTGCAAAAAAAACTTAATTTAATAATGAATACATACCTCGAAAAAGAATTTCATTTACGCAAACGACCTATATAAACAATCAAACAATCTATAGGTAGCAATATAGAGTTTTCTCTTTTCAACGTTTTTTTATAATTACTATTGTAAAATAATGACAAGAATAAACATTTTAAATAAAATTAATGTAAAATTGTTTAAATTATAATTATTTTTTCAAGTTTGAGATATATTAGTGAATTGTAATTGATTTATATCAACTTACTGAAAATATTTTAGAGATAGTTGGTGTATTATATTTTATACTAGACCTTATATTATAGATATATATTTGTATTTCTATATAAATGAAAGCAATTTTCATGGAATTATATATCTTATCAACATTTGTGACGACATTTACTTGCTGATATTAATAAAAAGAAACGACATTCAGTGGAATTAACGTAAAATAATGTTACAATCATAAAATCACAAAAAGTAAACTAAATTATGGAAGTACGAAATTAATTATTGTACAGTTATGTTCTTTATTTCAGCTTTGCTAAAATAGTAGTTTTACTGATTAATCTTAAAATTTCAACTTTCGCTAATGTTAAGCTTCATTTAATATGTTAGCTTTCTTCCGGAGGTTGCGGTGGAGAGAAAATAACGAGGAATAATATTATTTATCCTCCAGTTGTTAAACATTTGTATGGTATATTAGAGGATAGAAATTGTTTTTAGTAATCTTCGAGTGACTAAAGTTAATAAATTTAGAAAAGCTAGAACTTTTTTCGGGGAGTGTGGTTTCAAGTCCGTCTTAAATCCGTCAAGAAGTATAGGTGTGGCATATTGAAGCACTTATCACGTAAAGTGAAATCTTACCAGGACCATAAGTATCTGTATCTCAGAGAAAGAGCAATATTAATTCAGTTTCTTTTTCACCATATGTGTAATGTGTACATAGTTAAAGGTTTAAAGTATAAAAAGCATGAAATACATAGTCATGTCTTAAGACCTAATAATCTCAAAGCCTATAGTTAGAATAACCCAGCTTAACAGTCTAAAGTCTGTTATAACATTCTGTAAATTATTTTCCATGATTATATTTTCAAAAAAATTGTTTCGTTTTTAAAATTTTTAAAATTTTCCATTTTTAAAATTTCTTGATATTTTGTTTATATTCGTGAAATGTGTGTAAAATGTTTAAATTAATTCTCCCACTAAATAAAACCATCCGATTTTAATTGAAGCATAAGTTTATTTCGAAAAGAACAGTGTAGAAAAATACAATAACAACGACAACATCAATATTCCCCCTCCCCCTTGATATTTGGCTTCTCTACTCTTCTGTTCTACTTTCGGGAAATAGTTGTTTCTGGTTTTTATCAAAACTGATCCAAGGTGAATTTTAGTATTTTTGAATCTGACAAAAGACAACTTCCTTTTTGAATGGAAATTACTGCCTGGGCCATTTAGAACTATCAACCATGTAAATTAATATTGTATTTATTTATATATATTTTTTAAACTTGACCACACACACACCAAATATTTGTTTGATTCAGAGACGCGCCAACTTCACTGAATTTCAGCTGTTCGTGGAACTAGAGATACGTTATTAATATTTCTTTTTAATTTTGAGTGTAAAAATTATTCTACTTAATATTATTAACTTTTCTTTCTATTGGTTTAAGCGTTGAACTATTCCCCGTGATCCACCAGTTTGATGTAAAACGTTCACATTTTCTTCGAAACAATATTTTTAAAAAAAATTTCATTCGAATCTGTTGAAGAAAGTAAGATTATCTTGTCTGTTGAGCATCCATTTTGACAAGCCAGCAAGCCAATAAAATGCAATCTTCTTTTATATATAAATATATTGCTTTCTGTCTCTCTTCTTTTAAAATAAAACTGTGTATCTATTTGTTGCTTGAATGTGTTTTATTGGCTGTTTATTCAGCAGTCAATTTTCTACGCTTAAGAATTGTTTGCTTGTAAGAAAAGTGCTTCAAAAATGTGTAATTCACGGATACGTATTTTGAAATATATATTAAGATATGGAGATCGATTTGAAATTTTTCTGGATGTTCCATTTAATGTTCTGGAGTGTTCAAAATTTATAGCATTTTGTGGAAGAATAAACTGTCTGTCGACTTCGAGATTAGGCTTATGTGTTTTTGATAACATTTATTTTACTTTTTCGAGTAAATAATTTTGCTACAAAAGCACTTCACGTTCTTGCTAAATTTCTGTTTATAAGTTAAATTAATATTATTTTTTTAGAGTACTTGGTTCTCAACGTTTTTTGAAATGGTTTATCATTCACTTGATTTATAAAACAATATTTTTATCTTTTGTTTTTAGTAAAATATTAAGATTTAAAGAGAATTACACTCTCACAAATACATAGACAAACAATCACATGATGATAATTTTAAGAAACTTTTTGTTTTAGTGTTTTAAAATACTTTATCAAGTCTTCAAGATAAATATGCAGCGTCTCTCTTTAACAGCAAAAACGACAGAAGTTAAAATGCCTCAATAACTAATCTGTAAGGAAATCCCTTTTGGCCAGTTGTGAAGGGCACTGCAAAACCAGACGTAACTAGTTTTCGTAGACCGACTAGGTCCGCCAGCTTTCAAGGTCATCCACCCATCCGCCACTGGATAGAAAAACCATCTCCCTGAAGGGAGACATTAGCCTCCAATGTGGTGACCCAATATTTGAACACTAGATGGCAACACAGCCTAGAACTACTGATTACATATACTCTTGACATAAATTTGTCTTTGTGTGTATTTCTTTGTCATTCAATATATGTCGCGATCAGTGATGTACCAGCTGCAGCGCACATTTCAAATAGACCCGCCATTTCAACTAGAGATAGCCAATGACGTCAAATGGAAACTATCCAAAAGGAAATTCAATACTACCGAGAGGGGAGGCATATCAATTACAACAATGGCAAGAAAAGCAATCTCTTCAAAATACCATTCAAAAAGTAACTCTGCATATCATCATAATGATACCGGATGTGGAATATGCAGCGGCTCTCTGCAACAGTCACGACGATAGAAGTTTATGCCTCAGTGACAAATCCAAGAGAATATCTTTGTTGACCCAGCTGTTAAGGCATTGCAAAACCAGAACGGAACAGTTTTATTCGGACCGATAGATCGAGGGTTTGAATAACCGCAGGCACTCAAGGTCAACCGACTTCCTCCACCACGAAGCAGGAAAACATCCTCCAAAAGTGATGAAGAGAAAAATACTATAATGCCGAAGAGACGTTTTTTATAAAAAATACTGAATTTTCTGGAAAAACTTCTTGTGGTTATTTATTGCTGCCTGCTGTACTAAACTGAACCTCAAAGTACCTCATGCGGTGTGATTGGAGAGTCATGAGAGCTAGTTACCGGCTTATAAGTTGTTCTCGTTTCCTCATCGTTATGAAGGATTATGAAATTTGTTACATGTGATTGGTTACTAGTGAGATATTTATTCAAACATTTTTTGCATCGGCGACAAGAACTAATGGAAAACAAAATCGTTTTCTGTATTAAAGCAGTATTAAAGACAAACTTGTAAAGATGATTAAAACAAACCAATAAATGATTTGTCTCTTAAAGGAATCATTTACAAAAACTTTACTCTTTATTCAAGGTTTCCGGCTGCCTATTTCTACTCAATTCAATTTTCTCGAAACTCAGCCAGATACGCTTTATTATTTGGAATCTTGGTCAGATGACGAGATCGACACCTCAGCTGGCATCCTATCTTCTTATCAACGCAACACAAGCCCCAATATATATTTAATTAATTAATGATTGCTTGATTGGTTTTATTAAAAACATCTTAGTATAGAAGCAACATGAGGGCTGTTGGTGGCGGACCTCGCAATTTTCACGAAGTTCGCCTCCTCGGTCAAGTGACGAGGACTATATCTGTGTGAGCTTGCACTATTCTCTCCTAACTTCAGCACCACGCCAACGCGAGAACTTTGGGGCTCGACACATTTAACGTACATCAGCCCCAGCTACCCGGCGGATCTTTGGTGGCATCAAGGCTTAAACCAGCGATATGACGAGAACCGCAGTCCGCGACCATGACCACTACACCATCACGGCCTCATAGATTTAACAAGCATTTATTCTATTACATGACGGTTTTAGAAAGTGGGGATTGGAATCCTCTAGCCATCGCTCAAAAGTTGATTGTTGTACCAATTAGGCCTATTGTGGCCCTCTATTCTACTTTGAAATGTGGTTATAAAAAGAGTGAAATATGTTTTAATTGCATGTTAAATTAAATTAGTTTTAAAAAGGAATTTTATAATATGGGGATTATTTAAGCCTTTTATTAATTCTTTTGCAACAGTGTCGGTTAAATCTATCTAATTCTTAGTTACTTAATAAAAAGGTTATATATATAATTACGAATTTTCGATAATACAAGTTACTTTGTATTTATCTGAAGATCATTTTTAATACGTTTCAGCCAAGCATTTATAACACGAGAATTGAATTTTGCCGCTTTACTAATTTCTAGAAATGGAGCGGAACATCGTCATCAAACTTTTTTCAAACTAATCGTGTTTCGACTGCTATCAAATTTTAAGCGCTGTACTGCAAATCATTTTAGGGAACTTTTAAAAAATTAAAAAGATGTAAGTAATCCTATTAAAGTTTAATCTTCTCCCGCTTAATTATTGTATTGAAATCTCTCTCTCGTTTTATTATCATTTGATGCAGAAAACTTGGATGTGTTGGATCTCTTTGATAGAGATTATGATATTAATTCTAGGCGTTCTCTTACATATATTAATATATACGGATTTTTATCTTAAAGTAGGGTGTTTAAAATAAAAATACGTTGATCGCGCTATGGTGACGGAATTATTAAGTTTGTATAAAGTTTCGGGTACTGTTTGTTGTAAACTTTCTTGAACAAAATTATTTTCAACGAATCACGTGGCACATTGTGACTTAATAACTAATTTATCCTTAAATAGTTTAGTTAAACTTTCTCAAAGTTTATCTTTTAATTTTTAAATTTGGATGAATGAATGCGTTACTATCAAAGCATTTTAAAATAGTCGAATAGTTAGTTGATATAGAAGTTGAATATTAAGAACACTTATTTAAAACCATACATTTTAAACACACTGCGTCCTTTAAAAAGTAACAGAAACCCCATCATGGAACATATTTCATACGTATATATGATAAGATACATTGCAATTTTTTTTTCAGATGTAAATAATAAAATTTTATCCATTGACTAAAAATTTAAAATGAAGAATATTATATTTATATTTTATTTGATAGATTTTTCGTACAAAATTTATTGTCTTTTGATTATAATTTTCAGTTGGAATATATACTTGTAATGAATAATCTCAAATCATTTATCAGAAAAATGTAATTCCTTGTCAGCTTGGTGCAACACCAGTGCTTCTAATGAAACCGTTCACGGGATGAAAGGTGTCATTGATCACTCATGTAGCTTTTGAGAAAATTAAATTTAACGTTGATATTCGATGGTGAAGCAATTATCAAACTTTTTCCTAAAACGTTTGGAAAACGGTATAATTATTATTTTTCAACGTTCAAAACAATGCGTAAATGAGCAAAGTGTTAACCAATCAAAATAGATTCACAAGTGTTACCTATCGTTATCATGCACATCAAAGCTTTTCTTTTTACTTTTTTCCCCCCCTCTCCATCAGAGCTTTTCTTTTTACTTACAATTTTACTTTTTCGGTAAAAGTAAACCTCTATTTCCATAAATTTAAGTTTATTTTCGATGTTTTGATGAATTGAGATGGAATTCAATGGATTAAGATGGACATACTGAGCACATTATGTGTAAAAGAATGAAGGGATAAACCAATTCAAATAGATTCACAAAACACAGTAACTTACCACTATCGGGTACAATAAAATATCTTACATTTCATATTCAGTAAAAGCAATATAAAAGAAGATTTAAGAATAAGAAGGGTCGTTACCGAATTTTGTGTCTGGAGTTTTGAGTGCTCAGCATAAGGATCCATCTCAGCATTGATCAGTTTTGGGCCAAAAATAACCTAAATTTCTTGCTCCACCCACTTTACTCACTTGACTTAGTTCCGTCCAATTTCCTTTTGTGATTGCAATATACCGATTTAAGATTGGTAAAAAGAGAAAGAGAGGAGCAGTCAGTTATCATTGCAGATGAGTATCAAAAATGTTTCCAACAATAGAATCACCTATTGGACAAGTGTATTAAGTATAATGGAATGTATTTCGAAGCTGATAAGTTTGTTTTTAAATTTTTTTTTAATTCGTAGCTTTTAAAAATTTTATGAATTTTTCTAGATACCTCCTCTCTCTCTTTTTTTTTTTTTTATCACAATACCTTTTCTATATAGATTTTTTGATCAGAGTATTTAAATTGTAAAAATAAAATTAATCAATTTATTCTGCCGTGTATTTTATTTTTCGAACTTATTATTTTTTTTTACTTGTAAAACTAATCTAGTTATAATTAGTGTGTATCTTGACAAAAAGTTTATCTTCCATATAAAACTTAATTTCATTGCCCCTGATTAAAGTAGTGAAAGGCTCCGTTATTGTATCAACTATCTTTCATTCATAAGCGTAAGTCTGTTTAAAATTGGCTTTTTAGATGCATTTCATAAATATACATTTTTCTTTCATATCATGAGTATATTTTTTCCTTTCTTCGGAATTTTTTTTATATAAGATAAACTATCAATATAAATTAGTTATATGAATAAATGTAAACTTGAGTAATGTGTGTGAAGGATATCTTTTTTAGGATTCGTAGTTGAAAAAAAAAG
The DNA here is from genome assembly GCA_019974015.1 of Nephila pilipes. NCBI lineage: Eukaryota > Metazoa > Arthropoda > Arachnida > Araneae > Nephilidae > Nephila > Nephila pilipes. The sequence goes on from BMAW01024620.1 coordinate 153,488, forward strand.
CTCAAAAGCTCAAGCTCTATGCTTAAGGAACTATTAATCGTTTTAATTTTTCATGTTATGAGAAAAACAATTGTTTATATTATTATTTAATTATTTGAATATGTCAAAATATTATTTTAATAATACAATCCGTAAAATTAATTTAGTTCATATTTCTTTAAGATTTATTCTTTACATACTATAGCTGTGGAGCTGTAGGCTATGGTATGATATTTATGGAGTGGAAAAAAGAAATATTTTATCTTGATTTTTAATGTGCACTTCTACGACTTTTTCTTACGTATTGTTTAACACGTTTAAGCACTCCAGAAATAATGGAAACGAAATAAATCGGAAATTCAAAAATGTTTGTAGAATAAATGTTTCTTTTGTTTAATACTTTTTTTTTTTTTTTTTTTTTTTTTGAAAAAAATGAATATTTAGTTTAAAATAATTTCAATTTTCGGGAAGTTACTTAATTCACCTTTCATCTTACTGCCTTTTTTTAGTAGCATAATTGATGTTGAATCCGTTAGGAGTTGATGTCGCAAACAGACGATAATTAACGTGCATTTTAAATTAGATTAAAACATTTCCTCGAGATGTTGTTATTACCTCATTCATTTTTGTCGAAAATAATCTGTATTAATAAATTCCGTATTGCTTTGTAATCATTAAAAAAAAAAGTTCGTACTTCAACACATTTTTCTAATAAATTTCACAATTTTCGTTGCAACAGATTGATTATTAACTGTAAAAAATAATTGGGCATTTCTCCTTTTCTTATCATTACGTTGCCAACGTCACGCATATATCCAAGATTAACCTATTTCATCCAAAAAGTTCCTAATTGTGAGCGTTATTTTTTTAACGCATAGCTACGCTACGAGTCGAATAACGAATGCAAAATTTTGTTTTAATACTTTACTCTCTTTCAAAAAAGAAAATCCGAACTGTATCACTTGAAAGTCGAATAAAAATACATGAAGTACGAGAACTCGGAATCTTTTTGCTAGATCAAAAGGTACGATTCCCAATTTAGAAAGAAATTTGTTTCCTTTTTTCTTCATTTTCTACGGGATCAATGGCACATAACGAACACTGAGAAGTTCGAATATTTTTTTGTAAATTAATGAGGGGAGGTTGGCATCGTTATTAGAGATCTTGACAACTCTTCAGAAGAAGCTTGTTAAGATGATCTGAACCTTCAAAATTTGTCACTAACCTCTTAAATTCCAGTTACTATATTATGTGCCGTCTATTCGATAAAAAAAAGAATATTTTAAGAACCTGACTTAGAACTATCGATCGCTGCCTCTTTTTTTTTTTTATCTAATTAGAAAAGAAATCGTTTGTGGAATTATTTATTTGTGTTTTTTTGTTGGGTTTATTTTTGAAAGCAGGAGAATCATGTTTACTGTATTCAAGTGATGCTATTCTTCGTGAAAATTCCTTTTTTTAGAAGGACTTTTTTTTTCTTTTCTTTCTGAGTCTCAGTGCGGTTTCGTGCTCCCCCCCCCCTCCTTTAAGAATTACTTTAATTTCTTTTAAGAATTAAAAGAGCAATACCGTTCCTAAACTAGGAAGCTTTTATGTTTTTGTACGGATATCTTTTTGTGGAAAAGTTTCCGTCTATCTTGATATATTTTTTGATTGTATATTTTAACTTTTCTGTTTGATGTATTTATTATCTTATGAAGCTGAATACGCATGTTAAAAGATGTTTTATGAAGTAATGGCTTGAAAGTTAATATCAAATCAAACTTTTTATTTGATATAATAAAAGCAAACATTTTTTTTTTTTGAAGAATCGGGAACATTTTCTTGAATAATAATGTAATTCTTGGATTTTTTAAAAAAATTTAACTTTGGAAATTTTAATTTTTTTAAATTGTTTGTATCTTTAGACATAAGATATTCTACGATTTTCTTCTATACTATTTTTTCTTAATGCTTGTCATTCCTTTACGTTGCAAAATAGCTTGCACAAACTGGATTTAATTTTTATAAAAGAAAAATGAGTCAGTGTCAATATCCATTTTACATTAAAGTGAAAAATTGTGAGATTAATTGAATGTTTTTGAATTTTTTAGAACTCATTGTTGTTAAGAATCATTTGTCTCATAACCACACAAATTTATATTAATACAAGTGGTTTAAAAAAAGAAAGTGTCATTCAGTTTTGCTCTTAATAATCAGTGTAGGCAACCTTAAATTTTGCGATATATTTACGTTTGTAGGAAATAACATTTCGCTATTAATTGTACAAAATTAACTGAAAGTGCTTTATTGACCTTAAATATAATGTTTTTTTACTTAATATTCGCTAATATAACGCTTAATAAGACGCTTTTATATAATAGTCAATTTGTTTCATGTGCATTAGAGTACGTAGCTATACCTTTGCTGTGTTAAAAAAAAGTTAATTTAAATGTCATATTAAGTGTGTGTTTAAAAGTAGACCAAGTTGTCTTGTGGTAAAGGGAGCCAAAACAAACGGAGTTTTCTGAGATATGATGTGTTTGCAGAAATGCAGCACATAGATGATAGAAGGCACGTAATACGACCAGCGATAATATTTTGCAGGGGGCCCCTAAATCGTCATTTTCCGCAGAACTTTTCAACAGCATGTATCGTTGCACAAATTCAGTGCTTGCAGATATTCATTGTATATATGAAATTCTGAAAGGAATTGGAAACTATTCGTAGGTTATATAAAAATGAAACGATACAGTTACCAAAGACTTAAAATCTTGTGTCAGTGTTGGTGTTCGCGTTTTTTTTTTTTTTTTTAGTTTTTATTTTTTGTTTAAACAGGACTCATGAAAAAATTTATTACATTTCATCTAATTTGATATCCACCGTCTCTGAAAATTAACATTTTTTTACGGATATATATATTATATGCCAGTAAAATAAATTCAGAAAATCATTTCATTTTGTCGTATATCATACTCGCTTATGTTATAGAAATGACTATTTACCGTAGTCCGATGGATAGCTTTTTAGACTATTTTAATTAATTTCTTACGATTTAAAAAACTCTTTGCTATATTATAATTCATGCTTATCCTGTCACCACTACAATTACTTGCAATGAATTAACACTCATTATTAAATAAAAATCTACTGACGTCCATTTGAAGTGCCTTAACATCATGATTAAAGACCTCAGAACGTATAGTTAATGATAATATCCATCATTGAGAACTTAACACTTCGTTTGTAACAGCTAAACAACGCAGAAGAAAATCTTGCCCGTATGTATTTATTTCCCAAAGAGACCGTTTCTCGGAAGACACCCGTTGGGGTAATCTTCTTTCACTCCGAGGGTAATGGATCTTTCGCCGTGTTGGAGTCTTGCTGAAGGGCATAATTAGCCTTTTCGGCCTTCTTGAATGAAATCATCAGCCTATAGTGATTCTAGTTGGGTTGAGACAATAAACTCTCTTTAGGGTCACCGAAGATTGTAATTTTTTAACGCCTTCATTCTCATTTTTTAGGATTTCTTTGAGGGATTTTATTTTTTATTTCAGTTGAAGTTGTAGTTTTTTTACACCAGCCGGAAGCATAAGATTTCATTAATATTGCGTCAGTTAAGTAGGGAATTAATCTTATTTTGTGTACAAGAAGTAGGGATGTTTTTCCCTTTATGCACAAGCCGAGATTTTTCCTTTTGGGTGTAAAGTGAACTGTAGGTATTTCTTATTTCTATAAAATGAATTAAGTTTTTTTAAGTTACTAATTCAAATGTATTATTGCTGTATATTTTTAGTTTTGTTTTTCCATTTTGTAATCCATTTCTTAAAAAGAGATATTTCTCGTAAAAGACTCTTAGAGTCAAAAGTGTAATAATCCCTCTGTCATGCGCAGGATCAGATTTATATTAACTATTTCACATATCACTTTAACATAATCATATAATTCAATTTTTAATCACTTAGAAATTATACATAAAAATGTGTTTATTTTTTTTATTTTGCTGCGTAAAATAAAAAATAAATTACTTTTTTAAACTTGATCTATAAGTAATGCATAATTCCCCAGTGTATTTTATTTTTGCATGAGGGTAAAACAAAAGCTTAATCCATGCATATATCAGAAAAATTTATATTATTTAAGAAGCGCAAAGCCATAAATGAGTTTTTAACGTTTTGACTTTTAAAAAAAATGATGTGTTATTTAATCACATTTATATATACTTTGAACATCGAACCAGGTATTGCGAATATAATAACAATAATATCACCTGTTTTTCAGTAGAGTAGAGAGGAAATTCTATGCATACAATATTTTATTTTAGTCCAATATGTTATTTTTAAACGTTGTTATAGAACAATTTTATGTCGTAATAGCGAATATTTGCAAAGTAAAGTTGAAATATAAATGCTTTTTTAGAACGAAAATGTATAAATATCTTGTCCCTTATAATATTTTCCACCTCTCGATTAATTAAATATATGAAATTAATGATTATGGAGTTTTGCAAAATAGAGGTCTTCGCTGACATAAAAGTTCAACTGTTGGTCTTATTAATTAAATAAAGCGAAAACATTGCCTGCAATTAATAGTCGTGAAAGGCCAATTTATCCTTACCATCTGAAAGAGCTCAGTAATTCCCTCCATTCATGCTCTTTTCCCTATCTTCCGCTTAATTTTCTCTTTGCCCCACCTGAATTGCCTTCGGGGGCCTGCACCCTCGTGGCGGATGAAGAGATAGAATCCCGCCCATTAGACTCCCCCAAGGGTGAGGTATGGGCCCCTCGACCTGCGACCCCTAATTGGGTGTCCAGTGCATCAGTGTACATTTCAACCCTCTTATTATAACGGGAGGTCGGCAATTACGATTAAAGGCCTAATATTTGGAAATACCCTCCTTATGGGGGCGATTCATTTTGTAAGCTGGTGTGAGGGTGTTGGGCAGAGGCTATTATGGGAAGGTGGGAAGGTTTTATTAAATTATAGTCTGCCGGGAATGTTTATGACCTTTTGTGGTATGCATATAGTTCACCAAATGGATCTGGGTGTAAGGTGCAGAAGATTGCTTAAGATTGTTTCGTGAACCTTTATTTTTGGGATTAACTGCTAATGTTTTATATACACAGATAGTAGCTTCTGTTTTATAAGTGTTTTATGCTATTATTTTTGTAACAAATAGCTTTTAATCCTGCGTTTTTTTGTGATAGAAGTTAGTGACCAACGTAATTGTTAATTATGTAAGGCACATAATATGTGATAGGAGCACCATTTTCATTTTATGGAGAATATTTTTATGCATATCACACACACGCACACACACACGCACACACACACACACACACACTTGCGCACACACACACACACACACACACACACTAGTTTACTTTTCTTCATGTTGGTATTTTTGGAAGCAAAAATCTTTTACTACCAAGATTTCATTATATAGAACTTTTTTTTTTATTTTATTTTAAAGCAATATAAACTGATCATTTTTTCATTAAGATAATTTTCGAAAACAAATAAATAATCATTTCAAAGAACAATTTTTTAACCTTCCAGCTGGTATGCCCTCTGTACTAACGTGAAAGTTCAAGGGTATTTCCCAGACACGCTATTGTGAAAGGTGAATGCTTAAGAATTTAATTTCTGAAATTGCGTTCTGATTACTTAGAAGTCAGTCAACACACTTTATTTAAACAAATGTTATTTAAATTATAAGATTATTAATTTATTCAAAGAAACAGAAACAATGTAAATAGAAAAAAGAAAATAATATAAAATGATCAAAAAAGTGTTAAAATGACATGAAAATAAAATAAATGAAATAACGCGTGATTTTATCGAACTATTTAAATTTATAATGTAAAGATATAAAAGCAATAGGGATGCAAAAACTGAATTACATTCACGTATAAAATGAAAGAAATTTGTGTTTATGGTTAATGAATCCCAGTGCTGCAGCTCCTCTGGGGCTTCCCTACTTTTAGAACGTACGGGAATCAAAACCACGAGTTACCCTCTGTGATTTTCTCTTGAGGTTTACTGTCTTTGGTAAACACGGGTGACGCGTCCCCGGGATACCCTAGTGATCCATCTCAGTTTTCGATCCTCCTTTTTGTCAGTTAATTTTTACCTTTTCCTTCCTCTATTTTCTGTCTGAAATAAAGTTTAGCTCTCTTGCCATGAGCTTTAGCTGTCACTCAACCAGCGTTGCAGTGTGAAAAAATATGTTTAGGTGCTCCAAACTTATGAATTTCTGGCAAATCTGACAACTAAACTCTGCGATTCTAGTGCACTTTCCCCCTTTTTGCAGGAATTGCATCCTTTCAGCTTTAACATAGCTTCTTCCACTTTAAAGTATATATTTCTGTTTTTCTTCTCAACTCTCGTCATTTTTTGTTCACTTTGCTGAAAGGTAGGTTCTCTTCGATCAACTTTTTCATTCACAAGAGCATTTGAAGTCAATCGCCGTTATTCCCTTTTAATGGAATTTTTTTGTTTTTATTGATCTCAAGCAGCTTTACATGCAACAAAAACTTACTTATCAGTCGCGCGTATTTCTGAAATCCAAAGGCGGGCATGCTGGACCTTATCAAAGTTTTGAAATTCTTCGAAGTTTAGAAGTACTTCGAAGTGAATGGGTAGAATAGTCTAATACAGGTGTTTATAGCGCTTCTGACATAAAGATATTTAAACTGAATTCAGCTCCAGTGTATCTCTCACGTACACTGGAAGGTTAATGAAAATTAATTTCTGAAAAATTCTCATTTGCATTAATAATCAATTACACAATTGAAATTATTACATTAAAAATATTTAACTTGTAAAATTTAAAGAAAATTCTGATATATTGTGACTTGCAAGCAATAAGGGGTCTGAATGGGTTTTTCTAAATATGTCTCATTGTACTCGTAATTAGGCAAAAGTATATAATTTATTTCCCGACAAAACAACTTTCAAATGAAAAGCACATCGTAAAATACAATAAAAGCTAGATCACAAAAACTTAGTTCTTAGAATTACTCCAACTTCTTTCTAAGAGGTTTGCTCAAGCAAGAACTAACTATTTATTTATAGAAAACATAAATGAAAAAAAAAGGTAAAAGGTTTAGTAGTAGTTACTGTAAAGAAAATCAATTTTCCAATTTTATTGCTAGTTGTCGTTCTCAGTGAAACGATTTACGAAGGTGGTATATAAATGGTACTAAGTGACAAAAATCAGAGTTGCAATTGATATTTTTTCCCCTCCGTTTCTGTGTTTCTCATTTCCCCCTTTCGTTTTTTTCCCGACTCCAAACATCCGTTATTACAGTTCACCGCGCCTTTGGCTCCAATTAGTTTCTGGAAATTATTGGGCGTTAAATATCTGGTAGTGTGTGTATGTACCGTTACAGTTCGTACCCATTCGTCATCAACGCGGGGTGTTGCATCTTGCCTCAGATTACGACCCTTTACATTTAGAACTACAGAAAATGATATTTCTGATTCATTTCTTGAAGTTGTTTTCTCACGCCCTCACTTTCTTGTGGTTAAGAAGGGCGGGCACAGTTTGATGTGAGAAGGTTTCCACGTAATCCGAAAGGATGGACAGCTAATGCTTTTTTTTGTTTTTATCGTGGTTGTTAATTATGCCCGGTTGTGTTTACGACATTTAAGCGCATGTTAAAAACGTAACAAAAAATATTCCTTTCTTTTTACTTAGGTGGGGAAGCATTGGCCATGCATGACCTCTAAGGTCAAATAAGTATAGTTTTATGAATGAGCTTAAATTTTGCTATAAAAACATCCTTTAATTTTATTCACTTACATTTTTTGGTTCATCAATTTATATATATACATATATATATAGGTAGATAATATACGAATGTTAATAATTATATATGTTAATTAGACAATTTTTCATTAAAAATCATATTAAAAACTTAAAAATCTAAAAATAGTACCGAATTAAACGAGAAATGCAGTAAATTATCAAAATAACCAAATAAGATTTTTTAAAAATTATTCTAAATTAAAGACATACAAAATTATTATATTAAAAAAAAGCTATTTTTCTGAAATACAAATCATACTTAAAATTTTAAAAATTATATGTATATGTATTAGAAAATTGTTTGAAAATGTATTAATTGCAGATGTGACATGTGGCTGAATTGTAAAAAGTATAAATCAGTTGAAAATTTTTTGAATCGAATAGACATTTTACTCTATTAACTAGTACTTTCAAATTGATAACAGTTACTTCATTGCTAAATTTGAAAAAGGCGGTCGCCTTTTTCTGGTTGTTTTAACAGCCTTTTCACAATGCCTTTTCACAGTTTTAAGTTTCTCTAATATAGGGCACAAATTATATTTTTAGATCTGTATATATGATTGATTATTGGAAACAAAATGTTGATTTCAGTAACATTATTAATCACATTTCTTTCCATTGAGTTTGAATCCATGAGTTTTTAAAAAAAATGATTATCATTTGCACATGATCCTCGATTTCAAAATTTTATCATTTCGCGTCTGTTTTTAGATCGCATATCATTTTTAAGAACACGGATACATTTTTAAATTTTTGAATGTTAACTCATATGAATGATACTTCTTTCGTGCGGCTATTATTTTTGGGTACAATATATATGCTAGAGAAGTATACCTAAATAAATATGCTATCTGAGGTAAACAAAAAATTTTGTATGGTATCCAAATATGCAATTAAAAAAAAAAAAAAAAAATGCGGACAATGAGATGAAATATGTGCTTTGAGAGCTTCTAAGAATAGATTTGCTTATGTAAAAATTGGAATTCCAGTGAAAATTTGTTTCATTGTTTCAAATATTTGCATACATTGTGGCATATATATCTTGCTGTTATTTCGAAACAAACAGAATATTTCCTACTGCTTATGAATCATGTACAATTGTATGACGCAATCTTGAATTTTGAAGTTGGTTACATTCATAATGTAATAAGCTCCGAAAATAACTTATGTTTTTATAGTTACGAATCGTGCTATGTGTTTTCGTCTTAAAATATGAATATGGTTGTAGTTTTGAAGAAAAATTAAAACTATAAATATGAAATATCGAAAGTTATATGTCTGTTTCTGGAATATTGAAAAAAAAATTATGATACTAAATATTTAACGTGTCTTTTACTACACGCAAACCATAACACAAATACTAGAAGCATGTAGTGAATATCTGTCATTGTATGCTTTTATTTTTTTTCGATCAATATTTCGATAAACACATGCAGAAAAAGGACTTATTTTGAATTGCGAGTACTGGCATATGCTACTCGAGAATTGTTCTTATTTTGAAATTGCAAATGTGAGGCATAAAATGTCTTAAAATGCTTTAAAAGTATTTGAAAATAACATTATTTGTAAACACCTTTTCATGAATAATAAATAATAGCTTAACATTATTTTATCAGTTTTCCTAAGCATTGTAATAGATAAAAATGTGTGATCAAAGTCCTCGAAAATGTCATGCGAAATATGTCATTTGAATGTATTATTTATGATTAAAATATTTTTTAAAAATTCTAGAAATTTTGTAAATAACTGAAGAGAATCTTGAAAAACTAGAAATTATTATGCGTTAAATTTAAATTAGGGGGGAAATAGTTTCAAATTAACAATGGGGGAAAAAAAGAGAAGTTTATTCTGTCTTAGGGCATAATATAATATAATAATCTGAATTCATGCACATCAGCAATATCTGCGATGCATTATGTTAAGGCATTATTATTTTTTATTTATTATTTTTTCTGTGATAAATTTAAAATATTTTAAATAGACATAATAAATGAATGGGATCTATAAGTATATTATGTTTTTGATAGTGAATATATTAAAAGCATTTAAATCTTTCTCATTTTAAAACGATTATTTATGTAATTGAAAATTTTAAAAGCCTATTTTTTTTTTCAAAAATATAATTTTCTTTGTTCATTATATTAAAAACGAAAGTAGAATATTCATAACTTGAGAAATTATATTTTTAATTCATCACACATTTAACAATCATCATGCAAGTGACAACTTTTTTTTTTTTTTTTTTTGCTCGGAGTTGAACACTATAAAATTCTCTCTTGAATAGCTAGATATTCTGTCAAAGACCTCTTTCTTATTATCAGAAGGAGAATGAAAGTTAACAACAACAAAGGCAAACTCAATCTTCCCAATGCCAAGGAATTTCGCTACTGTTATTTGTGAATTGTAAAGAACCAGATTTTTCGCACAGATCATAAACATCCATTTTAACCCCCCATATGGCACCATACCTCCTCTCGGGTATAAATCAATCCCTTTTTACAAGTTCCCCACCCAGAAAAAAAAATCGTTTTGTGGGGGACATAACATTGACATCGACCCCAACAGCGTGTTTTGTTGTGTCTACTTTGTCATAGTGAGCTACTGGGTTCTTGTGTAGAGGTTGTGGAATAAGAGTAAGTGTGCTTCTAAATGGGGGTCAACAGAAGGTCTGACTTTAAAACGCGTATGTGGCTAAATTCTTCATGTAGGTGGTATTTCTTGTTGTGAGGAAAATGTTTTGGTATATTATGATCTTGAAATCCTTATATGTGTGTTTATGGTTATCCTTTATTTGCGTAAATTAAAATTTTCATTAATTGTTAATGATTTTCTTCTTGGATGCGTTATTATTGAATTTTTGATAATTTCTGTGTTCAAATACAATTTTTTTTTTGTGTTCGAATTCTTTTGTTATGCATTTGTGTTAGAAGTTATTTGTTTTCAAAAAATATATTCAGCATAGATAAAAGAATTGAATGTTTTTGTTTGAATCATGTTCATATTGGTTTTTGTATATCCTAAAGCTACAGATATTTTGAGCCCTAATCAACGTTTCATTATTAAAATTAGTAAGAAACTGTTTATCTAAGAAAAGTGAAGGAACTTTGATTCTGTAGGCCAAAAATAGCAGCTATCTAAATTCTAGTTTTCATCGCATCTTAAAAGTTCAAATGATATGTCGCTCGAATATTTTTAATACTAACGTTATGCGAAAAAATATTGTTTTTTTTTAGCGATTATTCCTTTAAAAAATAATTTTTGTAGAAGTTCGATGAAAATGTGAATTTTTTCCAATTAATTTTTGTGTTAAATTGAAATTCCAATATTCATCAAATGTAATAGGAATGTTGTATACTACATTGTAATTAATTAATCAATAATATATTTTACCTCACAATAAATACTCACTTATTGTAATTAAATTTACTACTATCCATGCATTGTTCAACGAGTTCAAAAAAGCACAATGTATTTATTTTTAATTTAGAAAAACTCCGCGAGCTGTAATCTTTGAAAAATAAATGAACCATTATGTATTTATTTATATTTTTTCGACGAATTTGTTTCATGCCTCTCTTAATAAGTAACATTGTAATAAGAGTCAAACTTTATCGTCTGCACTGAATAATATTCTACCATTCGAATAATTTTTTTTCCATTTGTAGATGAAGACATGATTTCAATTTAGTACTAATTAAGCAAATGCAAATTTTGAGAATCATTGTTCAGTTCAAAACGCACAATGCTGTTAATGAATTCCAAAAAGATATGCATAAAGAGCAATTAAAAAAAAATTAAATTTTTTTGGTGAACTTATTTCGCTTGAAAAATTTTACTGTAATAAATGATACAGTATTTTTCGCTCAAGCAGAAACATTTAGTACATTAGTTTATAAGAATTTTTTAGTGCATTGCATTCGATATTCAATGTTATCATTTTTGTGAATTTATTAATATTTTTTATTTTTATTTAATATATTTAAATCACATATTGTTTCATATTGAATATTAAAATTAATAAAATTCGATATATATGAATGAATATCGGCGACAGATTTAAAAATGCACGAAGAATCAAACTGTGAAGGAATAAAAATTATTTAAAAATAACAACAGAGGCAAATATATAAAGTTATAGACAAAAATATTGAGAATTCACAGTGAAGAGTTTTGATGCAGGTAATTTCTATATAATCCTTATTCAATAGAAATAAGAGAGAGAGAGAGAGAAAAAGAATTATTTTTTGAAACTTTTTTTCCTATTTTTAAATGCAACTTTTATTTTTTTAATTACAAACAAACCCAATACATCCAATGATATTATTAGTATGATACAATTTTAAAAATTAATTTTAGTGCAATTATTAATTTAAAAAATATTTATTTTTGAGGTTTTTCGTGTTAAAAATTACATTCCTACACGTAATATTACATTCATTTCTAGTTTTTAAAATTATGTTTAATTAGTAATATTCTTTTGCATTTTGAAGAAACTAATCTCACGTGTGTATTCTAATTGCGAAAAGTTTCAGAATGCGTTTCAATTGCAGCATGGAGGTTTTGTTTGCTTGAAATTTTTTAGTTTGTAGTATACTGTTGACGGGAAAAATAATAATGTTAATAAGTTGGGAAAAATAAAATCATGTTATTAAGTTGTGATTTGAAAATTTATTTGCAAGTGCTTTTAAAAATAACTTGTTTACTATTCTTTTTAGAGTTTATTTTATAACTTAATGCGTGATTGTTGGGAGTAAAAGTTTGTGCCAAACTTTATTCGCAATAGAGTCTTTTTGATTTATAAAAGTTGGAATTTTGTTTTAAAAAAAGTTTAATTTGAAGATGCGACACAGGTAGTAATTCTTAAATAGACGATTATAATTTTTTTAATAATTTATTTCAGTCAAGTGACTAATAATATATGCAACATTACTAATAATATTGACTAATTATATTAATGACTAATAATATTACAATATTTTAAATAAACTTTCCGAGATTGCTTGCCCTGAATTTCCTCAAATGCAACAATACCTAAGTTTGCCACCATAGTTTGTGGATATATGGGAAATCTACATAAATTCTTTTTACATCAGTAATTTTTTGAATTCTCTTTGCTTCTAGATTGATCTTCCTGATAAGAATTAATCGCTAAGAATTACTTGAAGACAAAGTGAATACCATTCACCCACTAACCTATTGACACAAACCCTGCTTAGGACAAGAGTTTTTATTATCAATCAGAAAACTCAGTGCGGCATTAACCTTATTCTAGTTAGGTCAATTAATCTAACCGGCAGTTTGTGAAGAACTTTTTTTCCCGATCTCTTGTTACGATCCGTGGAAAAAAAGGAGCCAGCACCTCTGGGGACTTCATTAACTATTGATGCCATTTTTCCGCTTAAATGGTTATCATTAGAGTGATATGTCTATTAGCACTGATCGCTTCCAGCGACAGGTTAATAATTCACATGTGCACCAAGTTATGATGATGAATTTCTTGTCTTAGGAAAAAATAGGTAGAGAAGGACTTCCTTCGGATACTTCTCAATCTTAAGAACTTTTTTTAAGTATGTGTTTTATGAATTGGAACTAATCAGTTACGTAGAATGTTCCCGTTTTAGATTGCCAGAGTTGTGAAAGTAGACTGCTTTGTATGACACTAAAAGTATTTCTAAGAACTTGGTTTTTATACATATTGAAGAAACTACAAAGTTAGAAATGCTTGTATTATTTCAAACAATGAAGCATTTTAAAACTGAATTTAATTTTTCTAAAGAACTGAATTTAAATACTGAACATATTTTAGATAAAATATTTCCAGATATTCTTTTAAAAATTCCATTTGATTCTAATAAATATATGTGTACAGTATATATCCTTAAAATTTAGAAAATGCAGTATATATATATATATATATATATATATATATATATATATATATATATAACTTTATGGTATAGATGGCAGCATTAATGTTTAGATAATTCCTTTTCTCGTCTCCAAAATTTATTTTGAGGGTGACTAAGCTCTTTTTCTATAGAAGTTAAATTTTATGTGAATTACTTTTTATTTATTTAAATTTATTTTTTTACTATATTTCTCTCGCACTTGGCCCTCATGTGTTTTAATGTTTTGGTTTTCTATAGTTTTAGACATGTAATAATATTTTCTGTTATCAATCTTTTCTCTCTTTGCGTGGATTATTCTCTTTGGATTGTGAATTTAAGTTCATATTTTTTTTTCTTAACTGAAACGATGGTTTGATCATTAATATTAGTATAAACTACACCGAAATTCTAAGTCTTTGGCAGTGTTAATGCCTAAGTCTTTTTCAGCTTTATTTATAATTTGAAATATTGAAAAACTTTGAAAATAAAACAGTTTTCTTTGTTGTATTCCTGTGTCTCTATTTTGTGTTTTTATCGTCATTATTTTTTTGTAATTTATTTATTTTCTTATTTAAATCTATAGCTTTAAATGCTTTTTAGCTGTAATTTTAAATAATTTTTAATTTGGTTTCAGCGTTATATTGTTGTTAGAATATTCGATATTTATGTGAGATATTTTTAACTTAATCATGGTGCTAGCAAAACGCAGATAATACAAATTTCTAAAAAATACGAATGAATTATCCTTAATATATCATTATTTATACTCACATTTATAAATATATGATGCTTGATCTGCTTTAAATTACAACTTCTACATAATATTGCGTTTGATCAGAAAAATCTCGTGAAGATGTATGAGTTCGAAATTTTTGAAAGAAAAAAAAAGTTAGGATTAATTTAAAAACCTCTCATAATCATTATTCAATTATTTTCAAGGACATTAAAATGATGGTTGAAATAAAATTGCTAAACATTGCTGTATAATAAACAAAATTTCTGCTGTTAGATAAACTCATCAATATGGTATAAAAACAAAATTCTTAAAAAATTGCTGTGAGAAAAAAAAAAAAAAATGACTAAAAAAATCATTGAAATTTGCAGAATAACACTCGTTACATAAAAAATGAAGAAAATTAACAAAGAAATCCTGCTGATTTACATTTTTTGAAGTATAATAACTATGATCATATATCATGCCATGTGATGTGAGAATTACATATATATATTACCAATGTCTAGGTCGTGATGATAAAAGGAATTTTCCCGAATTTAAATGATTTTTTAATACATATTTAATAAAATAGAATAATTTAATGTAATTGGAAAAAAAAATTGTTTATTATTTTTTTTCTTTTTTTTTTTTTTTTTTGCATTTTGGGTAATATTTCTACCATTTCAGCAAATATATATACCAAAAAAGTTTTTGAACTTTTAAATTAATTTTACAATATGTGTAAATAAAATAAATATATATATATTTTTTACAATTTTCCTCCGTTTACGTCTGTTTGTCACTGAAGTATTCATGTGATTTAGAACATTTTTCATTCCATCTTTCATTTCTTAGTATACATAACTTAAAATTAATTCCATTTAACAAACTGACTCTTATCTACAACACTGTATGTAGGAAAAATATACATATAGATTTATTCTGTTCATAAATTATAGTTTTTGATAGAAAAGTCTTCTCTTTGTTGGAAAAATAACAATTAACTGCAAGGATTTCGAATATTGAATACTGCCCAGTTTTCCGATAGAGGGCGCTGACAACTGAAGTCTGAGATGGGGGTATCTCTCCGAAAAACACTAGATTCGTACTATTCTTCCTAACCGAAACATATTTTTATCCGTAATACACGGTTATAGGTAATAACATGGAAGATCCTTGCTAGAGCGGATAAAGATAGAGTTTTAGCGGTTTCCGGACGCTATTGGATTTTTGTAGCACAGAATTTATGAGATTTTTTCTCCTTTGGTTGCCTATTTTTTCACAGGGTAGTCTGTATTTTTTAGAGAGACAAAACATCATCTTTTTTTTCTCTACTGTTCCCTCGGGATATATTATCTTTAGAGTGGAGCCTCGTATTATTTGTATATTTATCATAAACGTCGTAAAAATTTAGGTTAAAAGAGATTTTCGGTTCGGTGTTTAACTTTATGGGAGGGTTGTTCGGGAAAAATGTTCAGCAATTATGCGCGTGGCATGGGATTTTATTTTATTGAGTTTCGTAAGTGTTTAACGGGTGGTGTTTAAAATTGGAAGTTTTAAGGTTGTTTATCGTTTATTTATTTTGAGCTATAATTATGGAAGAGAAAAATGAAATGGACTATTGGTTTTAGATTTGTAAATTCTTATTAATGCAATTTTGTTTTTGAACCTCTTGATCAATGTTTTTTTTACTGGGATTATTGTGTTTGGTTTTGCAATTCGTCTTGATTATGATCGTTTTATTTTGTCCACATTTAACGTTTCAAAAAGAAAATTCAAAAATCTTTAAAATCAAATAATTTTTCACTGGTCTATTTTATTTCAATTTTTTTTTTGAATGATTGAAAATGATGGCGAAAATCAGGATAAAAAAAATGTGAAATTGAAATGACTTACGCATACAAGTTTATATATGCGTATATCATTTTAATATTTTGTTAAAAATCGAGTAAATTAATTATTCAGTTTGCCACTGATTCTTTTAACTGAAAAAGTACCATTTTTTACTAGTTTTTTTTATTACATTTAGAAATTAAGGTGCAAAATCGACATAATTTCTGCAAAATGTAGTGTAGAGATGAATTAGCTTACGAAAAATAAATCACTATCTATTTTTAAGATCTATTTTTTTTTCCTTGATTGGGAAGTATGTTTCACGTATTTTAACGGATTGTATATTAACTCTTTGATTTTGATTTTTCTTTTTTAATATCATCGTACTTATTGCTTTTTCGAATTAATATTAATTGTATGTTACTAAATTAATTATGTAATACATAATATTACATAATAGTTTATATTATGTAACTTTTAATGTTTTAGTAGTTAATTAACAGAAGTAAATTTAAAATTTTTCTGTAAATTTTTCCAAAACTGGGCATTCTGTAATCACAAGCGATATTTTTACCTGAATATATGATCATAGAAAATTTTTAAAAATTACTGTAAGAATACGTTTAAGTGTTTTTAATAGGCATTAATTTTTTTTATATAATAATAGTAGAGTAAGATGTTTCAAATCCAGAACAATCCATCTGGGTGACTGTTTATATCTGAATATTTCATTTCCCTTCCACTACAAAAATCCGAAAATGATTATATGCAAACACCTCTGAAGAGCGTATTCGTCACACATTCTCAGAGACTGTAAAACATTACTCCCGCTCCCATTTAACGGCTGGCTGAAAATCTCAAACCATCTCTTTGCCCATCTAAAACTTTGCAACTTTCTCTCTCGCGAAAGTTCGCGCCAGCATTTCTTCAAGCTTCATCCATAACAGCGAAATTCTAATTCTCGTGCAAGCTGGCCAGCCTCTTCAATTGCGGAGCCCACTTAAAACCATTAGGCCCTTCCAGATGGCTAGGCTTCTACGTAGCATCGTCGCACATTGTTATAGACTCCAAGAACCTTTACCTTTAAATTAATTAATGGAACCCTTCAACACCGCCGCAATTAACTATCAGCACAGCATCATCACTCAAAGTAGCAGGCCGCACTATCTTATTATGGAGCTCGAATTCACGTCGGTAGTTGGCATTCCTCGAGTAGAAGTTTGTTGGCAGACGGGATGCCCTCGCCAAATTGGTTTTGGGACTTGACCTGTTGTTTGCGTGTCATTGCGCAAAGTCATCGAATTTAAAGTTGGAAGAATACATAGTACATAGCTTGTACTCTTGCACTTAGTCGAACATTTAGTCTTAGTTCTCAATCTTCCGAATGATCAATGATAGGATAAGTTTGGACAAAGTTCGATCTGTTATTTTCTTATCCATTTATCATTCTGTGGCAGTTGAGTTCTCGCTGTGATTTGTGTTGGTTCAATTGGATCGCTTATAATCATAATCGTAGATGAATTAGGAAAATTCGTGTAAGGAATATGCAAGAGAATTAAAATTCCTGTAAATTATATATATTACTCATATAATTGACAAGAATGTAAGCTAATTTTATTTCCCTTCATTTTTAAATTTTTATGTGGTTGAAAATGTATTTCTTAATTGCCGGTAGATTTAGGGAAGAGGTAAATTTTGTGGAGCAATGTTGGAAGATCAGGAATATAAATCACGAATTTTGTACGATTATTTCTTATCTACACAGTAAAAAATACTGCTGTCGCATCATATTTGAAACATATTTGTTGAATTTCAATAATTGAATAATAAGTAGAAATCAATGAAATACATATGAAAAAATATTACTAATGAACATATAATTGCTGTGAGGAATTATTGATGATAATATTTTCCATGAGTTCTAGGTATTAGCTCTAAATTTTACCTTTTAAACTTTCATGTTTATTTTACCGAGAAGTTGGTAAAATTACCAATTGGCTCGGGATTTTGTGTAAATACTGATTTGTTGACTTTTTTATGGATTAAGTTAAATTTAGTAATTTTAAGTAATTAATAAGGTTCAAAACCAATATAAACATAATACCCATAACCAACGCTTATTTTAAATTTAATTCCAGTGAATGTTAAGAGATAATGACGATTTACATAAAATAATTCAAGAAGTTGAATTAACATTATTTATTTATTACAAAAATTTAATAAATCTTTAATTTCTGCAGAAAAATTGTGACTTTGATCCAATTATTATTTGTGATATCTTTATATAATGAACTCGTATTTACGCTTTTGGGAGGTTCAGTTAAAACTGTTCGTTTGAATCAGCATCTTTCTCTAAAGCAGGATTTCTTTAAAAAAAATTTGTTCTAAGGATTCTTTAAACTGTGAAGTAAATGCCACAGACCCCTTATAAGAATAATATTTTTAAATATATATATTAAAATTACAAGGGAGCAATTTATTGAAGTAAATAAAAAAGGCAACGCGTAAACGCGACTTGAGGGAGCTTCATTTTTCACTGAAGTACCAAACGAATGTACTACCAAGCACCGCAAGAGCTTTATCACTGCTAAGAGAATGAAATTACTTTTTCAAGGTGATAGGTTTTTATTGAAAAAGATTATCCCCTCCCCATTCTTATTATTGAAAAAAAATTGGCAGCTTTTGTAGCGTTGGAAAGCTGCATGTAAAATAATTACTTCTTTAATAGCTTCGGCACGCCCTGAACGAACAAAAGTAAAGACTTGATAACACTGAGAGACATTTGCTCTTTCACTTAATTGCATAACTAAGGGCAAATGGGAAGACTGAAAATTCCTGTATGACCTGTTATAAAATATTGAGTATTATTGAATTTGTTCCCGTATGAAATGATGTATTTATTACTATAAGTTCCCTTATGGAACTATGTATTTATCATTTCATTAGGGAATTGCTTCCATCCCCTCCCTTTCCGTTGTGTTACAGCCTTTGAACTAATTCAACCAATTTCAGAGCGCATGGTTTTATTTCCAATAGTTTGAGGGATCTTTTTGTTACGCAGTCCGATAAGCAACTTTGTAGGGGGATTCAAGAATAGGTTTTAGTGAAAATGTAAATCCAATTTTTGGAACTGCCCTTGCTTTTTCGAATGGAGCCTTTTTTTGTGCAAAAAAAATCTCGTGCATCTTTAAATGCATTTCCCCCATGGACAAACATGAGATGCTTTTTCATTTTTCTTCACTTTATGCTTCCGTTCGCAGGAACGTTGCAATAAAAAAAAATCCACTGAGGCTTCTCGAATTCCATTTTGATCATTAATGCGAGTAAAACCAAATAAGACATAATTTTCTACGTACTTTCCTTTTTTTTTTTTTTTTTAAAATTTTAACTTGGAGAAGGTCTGAAAAAATATGTTAGTTCGGGGGAAAAAAATTAGTTTATTTTTATTAACTTTTTGTTTAAATTTATTTTGTTCAGAGTTAAGTTTTTAAATATGTCTTTAGTATTAAATACACGTGAATCGGTATGAAAGCATAGAAATTCCATAAAAATAATGTGAGTCACTTTTAAGTTTAACTTATCGCTGGGCAATGACAATAAAGGCCTACACTAAATGGTGGCTGAACTGAATTTTATTCATTCTTAATATTTGGTTCATTAATGATCACACGATACATAAAAATGCATAATGTGTTCACTAGGTTGATTATTCTACCTGTGATTTATATGTACGTGGTGATTTTTGAGTAATTCATCTAACTTTTACGGCAAGTCTTATTATTCTACATACAAGGCGGCAATTGTACATTGCATACCAAGACCTTCATATATGAATTACTGAACATTTTTTAGAAAAAATATGTTGCAAAATTGCAGCTATAGGCTATTTGCGTTCTTTAATTAATTACCTAGGAGACTCTTATTAATTCAAATTCCCAAAAAATAAAACCTCAACTTAATAAAGTGAAAAAGTGATTATGCAAATTAATTTTACTGAAAAAGTTTTATAAAATGGTTGTGAAAACGGATATATAAGATGTGCCGTTGTTAATAGAGGAAAAATAGGAGTGAGAAGGAAGTGAATTATGCGTGGGGTGTACTTGTGCGTGTTTGAATGCAATTTGATCTTTGCTGGAGCGATGTTCTTGACTCTTGCCATGTAAAAGCTGAAGATAAAGCTCGTCGTAACTGCATCCTCTCGGATTCGAGTATCCTTGTAAACTTGATATTTAATATTTACGTAAAACTTGTTAGTAAATGTGTCGAGGGCCCATGAACTGACGAAGAGCCTTAACAGTATAAATAAATGAGTGATTTGAATAATAACGTTTGATTTTTAATTGATTGAAATTGGACATATCCGTGCTTAGACTTATATGTTTGTGATTTAAGATGGCGGAGAAGATAAATAATAGGGAGCCGTTACAAAATAAATGAGATAGAAAATTCCATGTATCTAATACGTTACGAAATAATATTCTGCAACTTTCGCGGAAACTACAGATAGTCTAGCGGCAACGGACACATTTTCTGGGACGCATTATAAATTTTCTTACATATTCGCCTTTTCTTACCCCCCAACTTCCTGAAATCATTCCATGAACCCCCAAAGAGTCTGTGGAAGCTATGTTAAGAACCCCTGCTCTAAAACTTAAATATTTTAACCGCGATCAAATAACGAAAACGACACTTGAGCTGGTACCTCAGTTTTCGAAGCAGTTTCAACCCGTTCGATTTGAGCATTTAAATTCACAGCTCTTTTTGCTTAACTTAAGCAGTTTTCATTGTTCCAAACGATCTTTGATGAAATCATGACTCAAACTCGCGAATTTTACCGGTCATGAGATTTGCAATTTTCGCCGCTAGACTATCTGTAGTTTTCGCGAAAGTTTCAGAATATTATTTCGTAACGTATTAGGTGAAATTCTTGTGACTTCTTTAGTGAACTCACACACATAATCAGAATAAAAATACATTCGGGATTTATCTGAACCCCATATAATTATACAGATAATTGTTGTGCGAATGGAAATTAAATTCAAATTGTTCGATTTAATTGGTTGATTTTTAATTAACGTCACACTGAGAAGCAACACGAAGCCTATTGGCGACGGACTTCATAATTTTGAACCTCGGTCAAGTGAGGAGAACGACACACGAGCTGGTACCTCCTTTCCAAACTTCCACTCCATCATGTAAAGGGAGGGCTTGGGAGCTCAACAGATTCAACGTACCTCGGTCCCTTTACACGGCTTGACTTTAGTGGCATAAGGGTTCGAATGGAAACAAGTTTGTGACCATAACCACTTGGCAATCGCTGCTCAAATTGTTTATAATGCTTATTCTAAAGGAAATAAACATCAAAATGTGAATAATTTTATTTATATTATGATTCCTAGTATTCTTTTAGACAGTGCTAATTATTTTCAAATATCATAGAACTATTTTCAGCTGACAATTTATTGTTTTCTTTTTCTTATCTTTCTTATTCTTTCTAATTATGTTTACTTTCGAAGGATTGTTTAAGATAGCTATATGCACCTCTTTGATAATTATTAATAACCAATTTTAAGTATTTCTTCAATGAATATAAATGTGGGATGTATAATATCTAATGTAAAGCCCAGAAGAATAAGCACGATATTGATCGGTATCTTTATTTTATTTGTACCATTTTTCGCTTGTTATTTATGAATAACTTTTCTATTCCAGATTGCTCTCCTTCCTGTTTGCTTGTCAAGCACTGAGCTACCAGGCAAAGGAAGCAAATTGGTTGCGAAAAATAAACCTTTCGATGACGAGGAAGTGAGTATAGTTTTGTTTTCGTTCCTCCTCCCCCTTTTTTAACCTTATCAGCCGGAATTCTCCCCCCCCCCCAGAAATATTGTTCTATGTAATAGTTATAAGTTATTTAAAATATTGAGATTTATCCAGTGATTTAACTGAAAAAAATACATAAAACTGCACATTCGCTTAAAAAGATTAAATTTTCCTTCTGATAAATTATCTCATTTATTTTTTGCGAAAACTGTGTTTTCTTCTTATTATTTAGGGTAAACAATAAAAAAAGAAAACAGCCTTAATTAGTTTCTAAAGAAACACATCTGAGAGATTAAAAATTAAAGTTATCTATGTTATAAAAATTCATATAGTTTCATTTAAACTTATGTGATTACCTACATGTGAGTGCAGGAGATTTTTATGGACAAACTTCTGTATCGTAAAATTTCGGCTCTATAGAAATTTTGTAAAATTTTGAATAATTAAACTTATAATAGAAGGAGAAAAGAAAAGTGTAAAAAACGTCGGCCTACACTCTTACATGTTATGTTTAACTATTACTTAAAATTGTTTTAACATTGCAGGAGGGTTTCATTACTTTTCAAAAGAATTTATAAATGTGTAATTTTCCAACCAAGATGTTCAGCATCATGAAATAAATAAAATATATAAATTTTTTCATATTGAACTTCTGGAGACAAAACCAGTTTTGAAAGTGAGGATCTTTAGCTTCCATGCATCTTAAGCTTTCCAAACGATGTTTTGTATTTGGAATGATGTGATGTGGAAAGAAACATAGGACTTTTTTTTTCGAATGTCGGAATGTCGTTAGCAAACATGCTTATATGTCGAACGAGTGAACTTTATTAGGTCTGTCATGTTTGTCAAGCATTGATTGTCATGTCTTCAATATGAAACTAAGTTCGTGTATTATTAAATTTATGCAGCTGAATGTTTTGCATGAAAACCTTCGGTAATATTTTTGAATTCGAAAGGTATTGAAGCACTCTTATAGATGAAACTAAATCTTTCTTATTTATTCCAATAAGCATTAAAAATAATGAATATTCTACTTCACTATAATGAAAAATTTTAATAGATTTTAATACTTAAAAAAATCTTTTCTGTTAAAAAATATCATCATCAAATTTCAAAGATCTTCTTTAATATTCAAATAGTGTAGCGATAGATTTTTTTTTTACCTCATCTTTGGTTAACCACTCTTTCATTGCTGGTAAAAAAATGACCACCGGAGCTGCTTCATTCGTCTGACATCTTGAACCACTTTTAAGAAATAAGTATCAAAACTTTTAAATCTTTTCATGCTCGAAGTATCACAAGAGCTTAAAAATAAGATGTACGCCGATTAATTTTTTCATTAGGATTGAAATGCATATTAAGTGTGAGTGTTAAGTGCAAACAAAATAAAAATAGCGGAATCCTCTTTTGGAAAAAAAACATGATTAAAATAGAGTAATCGCTCTTTTTTCCCCTCTTTCTTTTTAAAAATCTTCGAATAGAAATTGGATATTTTTGACACCTGCTTAATTTTAGGGGCCGTGCATTTATTGAATAAATGTTTATGTAATTAATTTTTCTTAGAATTATGGAGATATTTTTTTAATAATTTGTGATTTAATTTTTTATTTTTCATGAGTATTGAACGCCCGTAATTTATATTTTTATTAACACTAAAAGAATAAATTTTTATGTATATATTTTTATATGTTTAGATATTCTAACAAATGAATAATGTGCATAACTTCTGAGTTACTTTGATCGTAGAATCATTGTGCAAAAAATAAAGTGTCGAAAGATAAGCAGCATCGAGGCATCACTTTTTCACTGCACATCTAGATCAACTGCTAAAGAAAAACAAATATAGATGATATATTTATTGATGTAAGGAATTCATAAGAGGATTTGTCTAGACTATATCTAATGGATTAATATCAGGCTAATGTTACCGAAATCAGATCACATCTTCTGTAGTTAAAAGACATTAGGCATCGAAAAAATTTCGCTAAAAGAAATATATAAAGATTTTTTATGAAATATATGTTTACTTAAACTATTATCTGTTTACTTTATTTGTGAGTTTGTGGTCGATGTAGCTTAATGGTCTTGGTCGCAAATTTGCGGCCAGCGTTTCCCACCGAGTCTTGGATTCGAGTACTGATGATAATATAAACTCTCCGTGTAGAGGAACTGATGCTCTTTAAATCTGTCAAAACTTCTAGTTCTCCCGTTAGCATGATGTGGATATTAGGAGAGAAGATATCAACTCAGATACCGTCCTCGTCACTTGATCGAGTTCAAAATACTAGATCCGTCGCCAGTAGACCTAGTGTTGTTTTTAAGTGCGACGTTAATAAACAATCAATCAATAAATCAAGGTATGTGAACTGAAATGATTAAAATAGTTTAAATTATCGATGAAAGATAAACTCCCGGAAAACTGAATAAGCATCATATCTAGAATTGTTTCAAATCTTGGAAGATGCGGGAGAAATTTCTCAAGAAATATTTACGTATGTGTATCATTTTGCATCAAGATTCTTGATTTACACCATTAAAATGTTCAGAAGTGATTGTATTGATTATGTTAATATAAACTAATGCAATAGAAGGAAATTTTCAGATTATTCTTCTCTGAAATTCTTTTGGAACTTACCGCCATTTGCTTAATGAATTCTGTAAATTTGACCACGAATATTCAAAAGAAGGAGAGAGAGAGTTCTCTTCAGAGATATTACAATATGTTAATGTTAAATATTGTAACAATATGGAAATAGCTATTTCTCATCAGTATATAATGTGTATTTAAGATCTGAAGTTATTACGAAAGATATTCGTCCTATTCATATGTGTGATGTCTTTATTCGAAATGGAATTGTCTGTTCACTGATGATTATTGGGTGAACTCATGAATTATGTTTCCATAAACCGAATATAATTTAGGCTACTTAAGTCGTACAAATGACTCTGTAAGTAACACATTTCATTCACTATTTAAACATTATTCAAGGAAGGATAAATATGTAAAAGCGTTATTTACATGAAATTTTTTTTTAAAAAAAATTACTTAAAGAGTTATAAGCTAGGTGAAGAGTGGGAGGATTTTTTTAAAGTCTTACTGCGTGCAGGACCGTTAAGTGTCGCTTTTTAATAAATTCATATTTTGTGAACGCGACGTTCTATTTCCATCTGTGCCTTTGTTCATTTGTTATTCAACAAAAATTATGCTATGTAACTGACGGATACAATTGAAATTTAAATGAAACATAGGCTTCCCGTCTACCGGCTATTTTGACTTCGTCTACGTAATGTTAATCGTATGGAATTTCTAGTATCGACCTCAAATGTTACTATTGTATCTATTTGAATGAGGAAAAAAAGGAGAAGGAAGGTTTCTGTAGAATTATATTTTTCCTCCGTTTATTAAGAATATTTTTACCCATATTTTAGTGATTCATTTGGTGGTTTTCCGGTCTTTAAAAATATTTTAAATGTTTTCAAAAATCGGTGTGTAAATGTAATTCCGCAGAAACCTTCATTATTTTTTGCTCTTTCGTATGCATTATTTCATATTCAAATAGATAAAATAGTAAAGATTTGAGGACGGTAGTAGAAATTCCATAGGATTCGAAATCAAAATGGCCGGTAGACGGAGCCTCAAGCATTTACTCATATATTGAATGAAGTCTTACCTTACTGTAAAGTCGGCTAAATATTATTTTATTTCTTTACTGCAAACTAATATTGTCTCGCGTCGTCTAATGCTGATTATAAAAAATCAAAAATTAATAAACACATTAGAATTTTATAAAGATTTTATTGTTTCTTTATGTACATAACAACCTGAAAGTTTTTTTTTTTTTTGAATACTGCTTTATTTGATTGTGATAAATCAACGCGACTGTATTAGATAACAAGTAAAAAAAAATGCTACATAATATAAAAAAAAGTTCATTTCTTCTGATCTAAACTTACCCATTCAATACCTTTTGTATTTAATCTCATTGTAACATCATATAATGGCTTTGAATTCGAAGCAAGACATCAAAAACTGTTGCCCAGTTAAATAATGGCTGATGATACTACTCTATATCTTACAATAGTTGTAAGAGACACAATGGGCGGAAAACGGCTTAGTTGGTAGTAAACTAACTGAAACTGTAACTTTCCACTCAGCGGGACGGAAGGGGGAGCACTACAAAGTTCCAAACACACGTGTGGGGATGAGCCCTTTTAAACACTCTTTTCGAATGTTGTAAAGACTTAAGAAATCCCTCCGTTAGGAGAAGGGGGATGCCGAGTCAGCAGAGAAAACATTTTCTAAGGGGGGAAGGGTGCAAAAAGGGGGTTGGTAGGGATAAATCACGGGGAGTAAGCAGTTTTACTCTAGAAGGGAGGGACGTGAAATCAGAAAGGAAAGGAGGGAGTCGAGGAAAGAATAACGCCTTCGACATTCATTTTGCCGTGGAAACGCCAGACGCCGGATTGTCCGGTTCATCACGTGACTTTTCTGGATCGAAGTCCAGGAATTCTTCAGTGTGATCGAATGGCACGATGAAAATTGGAAAAGTAAACTTCGAGTGATTTTTGTTTTTACAATGGAGACAGTTTTGCAATGTTAAGAAGCTCTAAAATATTGATATTATTAAGAAATTGCCTTATAAATGAGTTCACATTTAATAAACTGTTCAGGGGGCTGCCAGAAAATTATTCCTTGGAATGTTAATCAGTTTTGCACTTGTCATTTGTTGAAATTGCTAGTGAAAATTATATATTTTAAGATTTTATGTAGTATAAAATGTTAAATTTAAAATTTTTTTAAACAAAAATAAAATTGTAAGAATTTTACAGTACACCCCCCCCCACATATATATATCGGGATATTCAACCTTAATATTATGCTCATTTATCTCTGAAAAAATATAGTCCCATTTCGAGAAGTCCATCATTCATACACTCTCACATTCATGCAGTAAAATTCTGGTATTATTTAAAGAATTCAGAACTTGAGGGAACTTTCATGATTTATTAAAGTTACTTAAAATGGAAGAGGTTTCATATGTCCTGCATTCTCCCTCTTAAGAAATATATGGTGTTGTTCCTTTGATAGTTAGCAAGCACCCGCGAGTTGCTCCCTTCAAAACAACTTACTCTACGTCATTAGACAACAGCGTTACAGTAAATAACATTCCAAAGATCACTGCTCGAACTCTATAAAATTACATTATACCCATTCAAGATACAAAATTATATAAAATTTTAGTTAATAATAAAATTTTTAAAAAAATGTTCTGTAGAAAGATTGAAAGTATTATTAGTAATTTTGTAATATTAGTATAATATATTTATTTTAGAAAGTGTATTTTCTTACCCATTTTTAATTTATATATGTGTTTGTGTTGCATTTTCGCTGTTTATAACACTAATTTTAATCTAAAATTTTATTTTATAAATACATAAATTATTCTTCTTTTATATTAATTTTACGCTCTTAAGAGGTTTTATAAATACATAAATTACACTTTCCTTTAAAAAAAATTTTGTAGTAATAATGCGTTAAATTGGAACTAGTTGTTACTATTAAGTGACAATTCTGAAAGCAGTATTTATACTTTTTGATAATAATATTACTAATGTATTTATAATACTAACTAGAAATATTCTATTGTTTTCTGATATTATTATTATACTAAATACTTTCTAAAATACCTGCTAATAATTGCATTATAATAATGATTTTTATTAAATAATACTGTTCCAATAAAAACTAGCATTCTTATGACGTATAAGTCAAGTGAAATTTTTAAATGAATAAATATTGAATAAAAGCTTGTAAGAAACATTTAAATTAATTAAAGAACAAAATCAAGAAATCTGTGTAAAGTGAACTCAGATGAACTATTCCAAACGCTAGAAACTTTACCGAAGAAAAATCTTTACGAAGTTCCATTCTCTGCAAAGGCACTTTCCGTGCATAGTTTATCTTTTAGAGGAAAAAAATACTTTACGTGGACTGGAAAACAAATGGAGAGAAAAAAATATTAATATAAAGCATGTCTGTGAAAAACTATTCGTTTTGTAGAGTAAATTTCAAAAACGACAAATTTATCTAACATTTCTTGTTCCACCCTGAATTCTTTAAAATGTACACTACTGAATTTCATATATTTTTTGATCAAAATATGCAATTCTTTATTCTCCGCTACTTTGAAGTAAGTCGTTGGCGACTGTATGGCGCCAACGTTGTGCTGAAATCGCCTATTCTTATGCAAAAACTCCAATAGCTATTTCACCTTAAATACGAATTCCTATGCGATAAGATGTACATTTTTTAATTCGTTTTCTCCTATTTTTTTTTTCTTCTTCTTTAAAGCTCTGTTCTTTTGTAATACTTTGGTGCGATGAAAAAGATCTGTCGAGATTTTTTATTTCTTTTGGAAGTTAAATTAGCTGTATTTTTTTGGTGCATAAATTTAGAGAGGAAAAATAAATTAACTAGGTATATGGAGTAGTTTTATGTGATATTTTTATGGGTTTTTTTCCACCAAGCTCGCAAATGCATTGTTATTCGCCGCCAAAAAGTGTAATAACACTACAATGTACAATTAAGTTAAAAGTCAGGTTGAAAAGCTTTGTGTGTGTGTGTGTGTTGTACTTTTTCTTCCTTCTGAACTTAATTTTTTTCTTGTTTTTCATATAAATTTTTGCTATCGCTTTATATTATTTTAGTATTATTCGTGTAATATTCACGGAGATTGACTAATACAAATGAGTGCTATTTTCAAAAGAAGAATATGAAATTTACTAAATTATTTGTTCAATTACTTGAAAAAATTTGTTATTTATACGTAAAGATAAGAAGTATTTATATATAGAAGTTTTTATGAGAAGTGCTTATAACTTATCTCTATATCTAGAGGTTTAAAAAATAGAATTTTTTACTAAACTACTTAATACTATATTCTCCCTTAACCATAAATTGAAAGATAACTTTTTTGCTTCAAAATAATCTACTGTTTGAATGCAGTTATTGTTAACACAGTTCTATTTAAGGCTTAATATCGAAGACTGAACCGAGCATCTTAAAATTGAAAAATGTCTCGGTTTTTCATACAAGTTTAACAATATCTTTTTATTGCCCTTTTAAAAGTTGGAATCATTCCATTAATATTTAATATGTAATGTGAAAATAATATAATGTGAAATATGTAATGAGAAAAAACTGCAGTATTGCGTCATAGAGAACGATACAAGAACACATTTTAAGATGAGTTAATTCAAATAGTTGCATAACATAAATAGTTCCTTTCTATCCGATAGCTAAATCGGAAAATAATGTCAATGAGCATTTTTAGTGTGGGGAAAAGCAATTCGTTGACGTAATGAACTTTAAATTACACACACACGCATACATGCATGCTGATTCAGGCAAAAATAAGTAACATAATATAATAAGTTGCTCTCAATCCAGTAGTTAAGTTGGAAAATAATATCAATGAGTATTTTAATGTGTAAAAATTTTGTTTTTTAACATTATGATATTTAATCCCCTCCCCCTTCACACCTGTAATTGATACTTTTTTCAAAGTATGCCATAAAATTCCTATACGCCCCCTTCAAAAAATACACCCCCCATACTTTAAGATTAATTTGGTCACAGTAGTCGACTGGTCATGGTCGCGAGCTAATGGCCGGTACTGTTTCCGTTGAGTCGTGGACATGAGTTTTGATACTTCTGAAGATCTATTGTGTAGAGGAGCTGACCTCTATCTATTAAGACTCAATATCCCCACGTTGGTATGGTGTGGCAGTTTGAAGAGTAGGTGCCAACTCAACTGTCGTTCTCGTTATTCGACTGAGACTCAAAATTACCAAGCCCATCTCCAATAGCCCTCGTGTTGTTTACTAAGTGTGACGTTAATAAGTAACTCAATAGATGAAGATTTATTTGTATTTTCCTTCATTCTTGAAAATAGGCCTTTTGAGCTTTACTTGAAGTTTAATATGAACTTTTCCTTCACGCCTAGAAATATGATTCTCTCGAGAATAAGCCCTCTCTACCTTTAAACTTCATTTGAACTCGCCCTTCACTGCTGAATATACAACCTCCTTCGAGAATTAGCCTCCTCACAACTAAGCTTAATTTGAATTTCCCCCTCACTCTTGAAAATACGATCTCCTCTGAGAATAAACTTGCTTTTAAGTAAAGCTTAATATGAATTCTCCCTTCATTCTGGAAAATTGCCACTTTTCATGTTTTCTCGTATTCAACAAAATTTCTTTTGCACTTGATTTATTATTTCTTTTAAATCATTTTCGTATTCTTATTGAATCGCTTTCTTTTAAAAATCAATGTTCTTTAAACATTTTTTTCTCTCACTTCATGTTCTGTTCTATACCTAACTTAATTTTAACATATTATAAATTGTATTGCAATTAATTTTTAAAGGTAAATTTTGTTATCATACAAATTATAAGTTTCGTTTTAAATATAAAAAAATAGAATACAATAAGGCAGAAGTGTATTTTTGAAATTTTTTAGAAATATTTCCAAAAAGAAATTTTCTTTTAATCTTGATTATAAGTATCATATAATTTTTTTTTAAAGTTTTAGAAATGATATATTGTGAATTTACAATAAAATAGAAATAAATGCGTTTATCTTTTCAAAATAATTTTGAGAACCTTTTGAAATACAAATGTGCTAATACTAGTTATTTTTCAATTAGAATTTAATTGCTAAACTATTATTTAATACACTTAGAAACATTTTTTTTCTGAAATAAATCAAAATAAATTTAGAGAAAGTAGCTAAAAATATTGTATAGTTTTCCCATACTAAAGCATTTTTAAAAGTTCTATTTTTTTATTTTTAGCATACTATCGTCAGAAATTAATTAAAAGCATTTTATTTTTAAATTTTTTTTTTATTCTTGCGTAAAATATCGTAAGATTTATTTGTGAAAAACATGAAATAATTATGACAAGAATAAATTAATATATTTTTGTGTGTTAAAATGGAAGAATCGTATATATAAGAATTAATTATATTAGATTTGAGCTTTTGTACAATATTTTTAATAATATTAGTGCAAAGAAAAAACTAATAATGTTCTGTTGTAATTCAATATTCCTGTAAAAACAGAAGATCGTACTTAAAGTTGTAGTGAATAAACATGAGGAGTAAACATTAGATAATAACAATTGTTACTTAATTGCAACACAATTTCTATAGATTAAGGACGATGATAATGAAAGATAACTGATAATGCGCTGTAGTAATTCATCATGCATACTTAAAGTTGTTCCGAACAAACATGAGGATAGACTTCAGATAATAACAGTTGTTACATAAATATAGCATAATTCTTATAGATTAACAATTGAAGGTCTTAGAACGAATTCATCTATGCAAGAGGTAGTCAGCAAATGCAGTTAGATTAATGCATTGATTCTTACATGCATTTTACTATCTTGTTAACACTTCATACGAAGTCGTAAATAATTTAAACCGTAAAATTGATCTTAAATTTAAATTTCATACTTTTACTACTTCTTAACGTTGCTACGTTTGCTACTTTTTCTGAAAAGAAAGGAAAACCACTCTCGGTTTGTTCTCTATTTTTATTAAAAAGGCAGGGGAATGTGAAGCATTATATAAAGTTATCTCTATTCTACAAATATTTTATCTAGAAGAATGATTTAGTTCTGTTCTTTCGATTCTACTTCTTCGAGAGAACATACGTTCTTTTTCCAAAGTTTTTGTTAGTCATCATATAAAGTTCTGTCTCATATTCATTTCTTTTTGCAAGAACGATTTTGTTGTGCTCTCTTCTGAAGAACACACGCTCATTTTCCGAAGTCTTTTTTTATGAATCATCATTTGAAATCCTCTCTCTTTTTCAGGTATTTTATTTAAAAAAGAAAATTTTTGTTTTTTTTAAAATTATTTTTCATTCTCGGGAGAGCACATGTTCATTTCCTGAAGTGTTTGTTTGCAAATATGCATAAAATTGAAATGAATTGAGTTTTCTACTTAAGTTGGAATGATCTGAGTTATGATACTTAATACTTTCTTGGTAGCAGTCGAGATAAGACATAGAATTGGTTAATTGCTATACTTTCTAAAGAAGAATGTCGCCAATCATCTTTATGAATATTACGCAGTTTTAACTTGGGACATGACGTGTTTAACTTTATGATATTATATAGCTTATCAAATTATTTAGGTGCGATTTTCAGTATCTATTAATTTTCTCTCTATTATTTAATAACACTTGTTTACTTTTCAAGCAGAGAATTTAGGTTTCTATTCTCATGCTGAATCAGAAATTATTTGGTTAATTAAAGCGTATTTTAGCTCTTAACCATCTTGTATGAATTTGGCTTTCTACGCATTGTGAAGCTAATTAAGTCATTCAAAATAAGGCCAGATCTCATAATTTCAGCTCAGATTATATTACAAAATATATCTCTGTAGATCATTTTCTTACAGTAGAAGAATTTTATCGTGTAACGGGTTCTCGCACGTATTTCCCTTATGTAAGACATTGAACCTTCATATGACGTTAATTAATTTGAGAACCTCTTTTTGTGAATGAAAAGTGACTTATGTAAATTAAATAGAAATATAAAGTTTTTCTGTAGTTTGAGATAGCATTTAGAAAACTACGTAGAATTTAATAGTAAAGATTAGAGGTAAACTACGTAGAATTTAATAGTAAAGATTAGAGTTAAACTACGTAGAATTTAATAGTAAAGATTAGAGGTAAAAGAGAGTGATTGGAAGTTTTCAACGAAGCAATTAAAACTCATGCCTACGCTGATGAAAATAAAGCGATATAGAATTCGAAGTTAGTGATGATCTGAATATGTTCAATTAGTTTTATCCGCCTTTCAAATACTTCTACTGACTGGAACCCGATTAGTCAGCAACAGTTTAGTAAATGTTAATAATATCAAGCTTTAGATTCGGACACATGCAAGGTCACAGACTTCATCCACAGATACAATAATATAGATTTTGAATGTTGAATATTTATAGTTCTGAAATCCTATTCGTTTGATTATTAATTAGTGACTATTTAAATATTGATTAATGATGGAGTGATCAAATGAAGTATCTTGTGACTTATAAATCTGTTATGTATTATACCTGTGCTATTGTGGGGTCAAATATGAATTTTCAATGTAGATTTGAATAAGTTTTATGTATTAAGGTTCCTTTTTCTTTTCTCTCTCTTTGTTTTTTTGAAATCCGAATGTTTACACAGTAATTGTAGAATCAAGCTAATATTCAGAATAATTGTTTCTGAAGAAACATTTTTCCACTTGAATCATACAGCATAATATCACATATAATCTAATATTTAGTGGTAACAAAGCATGAAAAATAACATATAATCGATGTGAATTACCTCACCTGCTACCTTTTGGTATGAAGTGTATTTATAATGTTAAATTATAGAGATAGCATCAATGATGAATTAATATTGTGATATAATACTGAAACGACTAACTAATGATTGCGGTAGCAAAGTGCTCTCTCTATCCCTTGATGTTTAATGGATTCAACTGGTCAAGTTTTAAAGATTATATCAATGATTAAATCATGTGGTAACTCTGTCTAAGAATGGTCAAAATACGAGTTATACAGGCAGTGAAGACAAGACTTGAGGAAAGGTAGCTTATGCAATGATGTGTTATGCATGTTAGAACTATGATTAAGATATCATTTTGCAGAAATGGTAAAATTTAGAGATTATATTATAAAATTTGATAAATCAAAGCATTAGTTTATTTTCCCCGCATGTTTCACATTCAATACTGAGATAATACTTTAAATTTTAAAAGTAGTCATTAACATTCAGTATAAATGAATATCATTATGAAAAAAGTCTCCCCCTCCGATTTCGTCATTTATTCCATAAAAATATTATCAAATAAAGTTGGAGTACTCTCTTGATTATGCTGCTGATATCGGACCAGAGTGCTTTCGGAAAATTGAAAACACCAAATAACTGAAAAATAATAAATAATATTGCATTCAAACAACAAGAGCTATGTATTATTGCCTAAAAATTAATAAAATACACGCAAATAAAAAATAAAACACACGAGATAACTAAAAAACTAAAAAAAATACTATTTTGTATTGATATCCTACATTATTCCATTGAAGGTGCAAAATGACATTTGTAAGACTTGTCTGTCTGGGAAAATGCCGGATTACTGTCATGGTTGGAAAGGTGAAGTACCAGATTATAAAGGGAATGCTGTA
Source organism: Nephila pilipes (assembly GCA_019974015.1). NCBI lineage: Eukaryota > Metazoa > Arthropoda > Arachnida > Araneae > Nephilidae > Nephila > Nephila pilipes. Next base: position 187,774 of record BMAW01024620.1, read on the forward strand.
TTTTTTCTGATTTTAAACCAGTTCTAAAAACCAAGAAAATATACCCCTTTTTGTAAAGGAAATATGTTAAAAGCATTTCTTATTGTATTTTATCGTATTTTTAGATAAAATACCAAATATGACCAAAAATGTACTAACATAATCTATGTGTTTTCAAATTTTATTTCAAAGTATTCCTCTTGTTTTGAAAGTTTTGGTAAGGATTATCCAAAATTTAAGAATGTATTGACTTGTTTCTTTAAACCTAATTTTCATCATTCATAGAGTTTTGTGACAACGTACGTCATTATGATAGATCAAAACCATCATTATTTTTGTATGCTGAAAATTTTAATTTATTTCTTATTGAAATTAGAGGAGCAAGATATCATTTCACTTAAAAAAAAAAACAACAACTGTGATTTTTTAAAAACAAATAAAAATAATAATAAACACACAAAAATAAATTAAAGTGGTTTTTCTTTTTGTTATTGGATTTTGTGAAAATAATCCTTTTTAAGTAAAATTACCTTTTTATTTTATTCTATAGCATAAAACAATTACACCAAGAAATTAAAAAAAAAATTTAAGAAAATCCCAAATAATAGGTTTATACTTTGCAGAAAGGATTTGCGTGTTTAAAAGTTTTATTGTTAAATCAACTAAGAACTTAAAAATATTCTCCTTTATGTCTGATTTATGTCGTTAAAGTTTTAAAATACCATAACTGAGGAGAGGCCATGCAAATTTAAGTTATTTTTCTTTCATTTTTTGTCGTTTTATACATTAAGTTAACGCGATTTCCGAACAATTATTTTGAATTAAAAGTGATGAAATAAATTTGAGAAATTTAATATGCAAAGTTTAAAAGAAACCCAAAACTCATAGTTTGAATTGTTTTAAGGAATTTTTTTACATATTTCACTCTTTCTCATTTCCCTCCCACCCTCTTCCATTTTCCATTTAAATTACGAGTATCAATTCGTATAAATATGTTTTTACGTAGAATTGTTTTACCGTTAGCTAATTGCTCATTATTTTACTATTGTCACATTTATGTAGATTTTTAAAAGTATTTTTTATCGTTCTTCAATAAAAATTTATTTTATATTCAAGCTTTTATAAACTCAAGAAGTTATTTTATTATTATTTCTAAGAATTAAAAAAAGCTAAGTTTCTTCATATATTTTCGATGAGAATCATAAATTTACATCTCATTTGGAATTTTGTAAAAACAAAATAAAAAAAATCAAATTTACAAATTTCGGTAAATATGTTTTGTAATTAATTATCATAATGATTGTACTTTCTGTTAGAATATAACACGTCTACTTCTTGGATTCTTAAAGTATCCACCTACCATAGAAGAGAATTTTTTTAAATAGTTGAAAAAATAATTTTTAATATGCATTAAACTATAAGATATGGTTAAAAACGTAAAATACAATGTAAAATTTGCATAAATTAAAAATTATTTTAATATTTCAGCCCAAAAAATACATAAAAATAGCAGTAAAATGGCACTTGTGCAAAACACCAAAACTGAAATTCAAATAGAGATATTTCAATTTTGAAATTTTTTTATGATGAATTGAATCCAATTCAGGATTTGTGCCTCTCTCACAATTATAACCCTGATAATTAAATATTGATAGGAAGTGTACTTTAACATACAGAAAAACTGCAAAAATTTGTGATAAGTTATGATTTTTATCATCAATTAAATGCAAAGTAATTGCATTATAACTATAGGAGAGGTTCATGTCCATCCTGAATTCATTTTCATACAGTATTCCATGAAAGTTTCAAAACATTATATACATAACTTTTTTTCAATTCGAAGTTTTGCGCTGAAGCGAAATATGAAAATCTTGATTTTGAGAAAAAACTGAAAATATATTTCAACCCAGAAACTTTCCTAATTAAATAAACATTTAACATCAAACAGCCCCTGATTTGTAAAGTTCACTATATGTATAACTTAAATAAGTTATCTTTTTCTTCCTGATGGTCTTTAAAACTTTCCTACGCTTACATGTAACAGGTGTTGTATAACGCTTCAAATCCCTGATTCGATTGTAATCTAACTTTTTGTATCCCTTTACTGTGAAGTATCCCGGATTTTCAATGTTCAGCTTATTTAAGACTTTTAAGCAGCCTTGATGTCCTCGGTTAAATTGTATAATTGCATCATATGCTCTCAATTTCACAGTTTTCAAACAAACAAAAACTTTCTTTGGTACTCTTTATCATATTACACCATTAAAAGATTCATTTGCATTTTGGGTTTTGAGAAATTCATCTTGCATGTTGGAATATTTTGATGGCGATATTACGTAAAATATCAACGAAAAGCAAGCATTAAAGTTCCCTTTCCGGAAGCAGAATGCTACTTCCAGTTCTAAAATTTCACACCGACTATTATTAAAATGCTTATAACTCAAGTTCTATGTAAGATAGAAACAAAATTGAAACTGTGCTAGAAAGCTAAGAAATCTGGCTTTAATAATAGACCATAAATAAAAAAAATCGACTTTCTGACCGAAAATCACGTTTTAAAGGTAGGCGGATACCTTAAGTACTTATGTATATTATTCAATATGTATATTATTCAACATATTAATATGCTTTAGTACTGAATTTAAATAAAAAATAATTTCAAAATGTAATAGGATAATTTTTGCAAAAAAGAAAAGAAAAGTAATATTTTAAGGAATATAATTTAAAAATTCTAAAAGTTTTAATTTTATCCAATGTGAATAAATACTGATGATTTGTGTTTGACACAAACAAATTTGATCGAAAAAATGATAAAGTTTATTACATAATTTTATTATCTTTTATGTATATGAATTTATGCACTGTATAAAAAGTAATTCATCTAGTTCAAATCATGGAAATAAACTTATTTCAAGTAACATTGCGAATTTCCGTACCAATCATTGATCTAAATTTAGTGTAAAATTAAATTTTTCTTGATTGTTTACGATCTGAAATTTCAGTTTGCTTTTTTTTCATTAATTTCTCACTACAAATAATTATGTATACCTTATTCTTTAGAGATAAAGAAGATTTAAAACATTTAACTGTTAAAGAAATTTAACTTCAAAAACGTGCTAATACATATGTAATATACAAATTTACTAACAACGAATAAAAATTTTGAATGTGGATTAAGTGGTGGATTAAGAAACGAAACGAACATTTTACTTAGTTTTAATCTGTCATCTTTATTTTACTTAGTTTTAATTATAGCTCTACTGTATTGTGCATTACATGTGTTACAAACTTACAGGAGGGGTAGAGAAGACGATTAAGGGCACGAAGACGATTAAGAATTACACAGTATCGCAAGGTCAGAAATGCCTTCTACCCAAGATAGAGTCAAAAGTAGCAAACAAGATGTTAAGAGAAATAGGAACACGTGTAAGTGTAACAGAAAGCAATTTAATGACAAGGTTTTCATTGGTAAAAAGCGCACATGCAATAGAAAGTGCTCGAAATTTCGAAAATAAGCTCTCTCACAGGCTGCGGCGAATCCCAAACATTCTGGAAGATAAATGGCGTTTCTCGGATCTCCCTGGCAGGGAGGTGTCGCACCCTAATAACTTCATACAACCTCAGCAGAAGGAAGTTCAGCCATGTTAAATTCGGCGATTTCGCCCTTCGGAACTGGACCACCACGACCATTCCAATGATGTCTAAATGCAACATTTAGCTTCATTCGTGTAATATAGCAGGATTTCGGCTGTAAGATGAAGGATTCTTTCCAGTCCAGACGAAAGGGAAGGAGGTAAAGCTGTGATTTATTTGAAAAGCGAGCCATTATCTGGCATTCGCATTATTGCGGTTGGAAGACATTTTTAATCTTTCTCGTCAAATATATTCAAGGAAACCATAGCTTACATGTTTATTTACGTCCCGAATACAGTCAATGCTCTTCAGGAAACCATGCTATCTTATTTTATAGAAGACGTTTTAGTAACATCATCCACCACAATATTTCGGCCTCCAAATAACGACTCCGCTTTCCTAGGAAGTCATAGTTTAAGGTACCTGCGTAGAGCGACACCCCCGTTACAATCCGCTGCGCCAATCGTGAGATACATGTAAACCAATTAAACGTCTGAGTATTCATCCATCCTTTTACATCAAAGAACAGATTCTCAAATGTTGGGTTAAATAGAGATCCTTATGCAGTTCTAGCTGCTACACAACACTCTCTATCTACCGCATAAAGAAAGCATTTCTGATCTTACAATGCATGTGATTTCGATTTGCATTTGTGCCTCCTACTCCCCTTGAAAGTTTGTCATACTGGCAGTGAATCACTCAGCTTAACACACGCACATGCATACCTATGATATTACAAAGAAATACTTAACTTTTCATTCATGGGAGTTATATCTTGTCAACCTGCATAATTAAATGACAGCTAATCAGCAAATGATAGCTGTATCATAAACGCGAATGATTAACCAATTGGAAAAAAACTCCACCTCTTGTGATTTGCTGTCAGTCGTAGTGATATCTTTATAGTTAGAACAACTGTCTACTAGAAAATTATCATGCGTAACGGATATATTATTGAATGATTCATTAGCCATTTACATTAAGACTATAATTAGGCTCAGAAATACCTCCTTTTCATTTACACTCGTATAGTACATTAACAAATATAATGTATCTCATTTTTCCTTTAGTGTGAAGTTAAAATTGTACTGTGTTTGGAGTGGCAAAGACGGCGAAATCTCTATAGAAGTTGACTTAGAAAATTCACATAACAGAAATGTTTTCTGCAACGTGCGATATAGTTATTTAAAATGTAATTTTTAAGTGATGCATCAAACACAATAAAAGTTATTAAATGCGAAGTTTATTTAAAAGCAATACTTTCAGATGAATGCTTCTAAATTTCCTGATATTTGGTAAAAATTACAGTGTTTTGAGTACGTATGCGCGAATAAAAATTTTCTTTATGAATGCGATCACACACGCACAAAATATAGAAATTTTTTACCTTGGAACATTTTGTATTTGGTCCATATGAAAGATGTTCTTGTAGAATTCTATTTTAGAATTACATTGTTTATGAGAAATAACTCATTTTACTAAATTTTTAGAATTTTATTAAAATTATACTCGTCTCATATATTTAAAATATCCTTTTTATTGTTTATTTTTACATAATTCTGTCTTAAACTAAATACAGTAATGAATAATTAGCGTTTTGCAAAAACACTTTGAAACTTAATTCTCAAAAAAAAAAAAAAAAAAAATCCATATTTCATCTACAATCGTCATTTATTGCATACATTTTATTGCTTAGTTATTAAATGTTAAGTTTTTCGGCTCTCTCTTCTCTCTCTTTCTCATTTATAAGCTTCTTTAACATAGGATATTTTAATTGGCACGATGTGCTATGAAAATCGTTGCTGTCTTGGCTTTACTTTTTTTTTATATAGTCGCTTTCTATGTAATCTATTTGCATTTATTTATTGTACCCACACTTGTATTACATTTAAATACAATAGATGCCATCGAATTTGATAGCTATTATCTAAAATTATTAAATGCATTATTTCATAATATCATACATTAAAAAGAACTGCTATTACTTTTTCTTTCTTGCACCAGATTGGTTTTATATTGTTTATTGAAATTTATCTATACGTCGCAAGACTGACGTGTTCTGAAGTCTAAAATACTCTAAAAATGTTCTTCCTTAATCTAAATAGAACATAAAAACTCTCAGCTAAACGCTAGGCTTTAAAAATCAAGTTATATTTCTTAATAACTTCTACGAATTCCATAACGCACGTCTTTGATTAAGCTACATATTACGACATCTTTACTTCCCCAACACCGGATGATTCAAAACTAAAGAGACGACAATTTCTGTCAACGAAACACCCACTAAACGTCATCCGACATTTGAACAACTCTGTAACTTCCAGAACGTCTAGACATCCGCCCATAATCGGTGGTCTTATAAGAAGTAAAGGTGTACTTCTAGGTGAACTCACCTCTACAGTTCGCTTCACTGCTCGACTTGGAGCACTTACAGAGAAAACACATTACCTCATCCGCTATCAGAAGTCTCCGGCATTAAGACCGAGATCCGACATCATAAACACCCCTTTGGTGTTGGATAGGTGGAATGTATTATATGAGAAGACATGAAGGCGGTTGTAAAATCTTCGCTTTCACTAAAGGGGGGCGGGGGCTAACCTGCCGTAAAAATCGGTCCGTAAATTGGACGGAGAAAGATGCCTCTTCAATAAAGAGTTGCCCATAATCTTCCTTCCTCTGGATATATTAATGTTCGGGATGGAATGTTTGAGAGGATGATAGGGTGAAGGATGAAGTGAAATGCTAGTGGGGAGAAGGAAAAAAAATGTTCATTTCAAGGACAGATGAAGTAAGAGGGATGAGAGAATATTAAGAGGTAAAGTTTCATAGCTTTTTAAACAAGGCGATCACCCCTCGTTTGTAGATGTTAATGAGTCCCTAAGATATAAAATTTTGAAATCCCGTCTGAGATTTAATGGGTTTTTAATCTTTCGGTGCATTTTATTGAACAGTTTGGGTGTGAGGAAGAAATTTCTCATTAATAATGTAAGAAATTGATTCTTAGATTAGATTTGTGTAAGTTTTTAAAAGAAAAGAGACTTTGAACTCTCTTAATTGCTTGTATTTTAATATTATACTAGTTTTCAATTTTTTAAAAAATAAAAGAAGCGTACAATTTAAAAATATTTAGTGAATTTCTCAATCAAATAGAAATGCCGAAAAAAGTAATTAAGACAACTATCTACCTTTAAATATTTCATACAAATGAAAATTAGATAACGAAAAAAAATTGCTCCATTGAAAACTTTTTAGGATAAAAAATAGTTTTGAAGCTATGTTTATATTTAACATTTAGCTCTTTTATTTCATTGCAACAAAATGTTCATTAAAAGCATTTTATATGAAAAACATTTTTTTCAATTTTTTGTAAATAAAACAAAAACTATTTGTTGTTGAAATCTGTGAATAAGAATTCTTTTAGTAAATCAAATTTATTTCGGAAACTAAAAAATACTGTAACAAATCATATGGTTGCAAAGTAATCAAACGTTAACTTAAGATTTTGTGAGTATTTGTATTAGTTATTTCTACCGTTAAATATATTTTCAAATTTATAGCAAGTTTTCATGCTCCTGTGTTTTTTTAAATATCTTCAGCTGTTGTTATTGTAAAAATTTTTGAATTAATACTGGGATATATCAGATTACTAATACTGTCTGATCTGGTTTATTGAGCTATTCTATAATTAATATTTATGTAATTAAATTAAGGAATTTATTTATTTTTCATTCCTAATTTTACAATAATTTTTACCGCTGACAGCTTAATGCTACAAAATCTTTTAATTTTGTAAAATTTCAATAGAATTTTGATTTTTAAAGAAATTTAAAAATAAACCGATACAAGTTTTTATTTCTTTTCAAAAATTTAAAAAAAAATATTAATACTGATTACCCTGTTTTCTATTGCGTACCATATACTCATGTTGTCTTGGTAGAAAACAGTCAATACCGACACTTTCACCAAAATGTGTTATTGTCACTTTTGAAATATTTCACCAATATTTAAGCATATTCCCTCGAAATCATAGCAACACGCATCCATCTGTAGTTCACACAAGCTTCATATCTAAATCTTTCTCGTTAGTTACCTAACCGCATGAAACTAAATTAACAGTTTGAAATCCCTTCAGACAGTTAATTGAACATCATTTAAAAGCAAAGCGCCTGTTTTGGACGTTCAATTACCCTGCGATCGGGAGGCATCTTTTGTTTATTTAAGACCCCCCGCTCTCTGTTTTTCCGGGTCAGAATGCGATCAAGACAAATCGATAATTTCAGCCGCATGATATCCCTTAATATTAAGGGATCATTTGTTTAGCCCTGTTTAGTGGGTGTCAGGAGCAGCTGATTGCGTTTTATCGCTTTAATGGGCTCCATCAAAAGGTGGGATGGTTTTGAAGCGGTGGCGTCAAGCTTCACCGACTATTTATTTTAAATTAGTTCTTTACGCGTGGCATTGATTAAGACTGTTCTTTTTGAGAGTCTTTAGTCGCTTGTTTGTAAAAGTAGTTATTGACAAAGAGCTGTTCGAAGTACCTGTTACACTTCCAGTTTTCTAACCTTTGTATTTTCAATTCGTTATTTGCCTTTATCGTATATATTAACACAGAAAACATCTTCGTTATGGGTAACGTTTTAAAAATTCACACAAATGTACTTATGCACCAAAAAATTGTTATTAAATTGCAACATGGGCTATTCGTGTGAAACTTCCCTTAACTTATATCTGGGTTTTTTTACTCTGACTTAAAGTTTAAGTTTTTCCAGGTTCTTCCCAATCAAATGAGACGTGATGATGCAATTTAAATAAACTTTCAAAAGTGGAGTGAATAGGTATAACTAAGTCGTATAAAAGAGACAGAGAATTGAATTAAGGGGCAATAAGGTTACACTAATATAGGGTAATAGTGTGATGGGCACGGAAGTCTTCTTGCGTTTCTAATTCATTTTTGAGATTAGGACCCAAACCTGTCTGATTGATTGCATATTTGAAGGATGTACTCGTATCGTATTCCGGTTAGCATATTATTTGATATATTATAAAAGTTGTTAGTATTCGTAGATAACAACTTGATACAAATGGAGATCATCTTCCTTATCAGAGGATAAATAAACTTTATTTTGAAGTATAATTGGTTGTTTTAGTTACTTTGTCTGTGCTTGAACTTTAGTTGAAACTTAGATTTTGCGATTAGAGTAACATTTAAGAGACAGACGAGACATATTACTGGAATACGCCACAAAGTCTTTTATATCAATTTTAGAAAAATATGTAAAATAACAAAAATGGGACCTCTTTTGAAAGTTGTAAATTCTCTTTCATTTTTGTCAGTAACATATATCACTTGGGAGACATGCATAATGCGATCCACTAATTTGCGCGTGAGTTTTATTTATGATCTTGGATTATTGTACAGTAAATTTATTTCAAAATTAGAGAAACGGTTTTAATACGCAAAAACAACATATATTAGTAATGATTTCCTGGCGAGTTTTGGTGTGTGTGTGTGTGTGTGAAAATCCATTTATATATATATAACTTCTGAATGAAAAAAATATAGGTAAAATCTATAATATTTAAATACTTTATTTTTCTCTGGAATTTAGAATGTTATTAAATAATTTGTCACATTTATTTCATTTTGAAATGGAATGTAAACATTAGAATTTTGTAACTTATAATTGAAAATAAGGTGCAGTTATATACATTGAGTGACTTAGCAATAACAACATTGATGTGATAATATTTAAATATATAAACCATATTTATAGACTAGATATTTATACTTTATATTTTTTTTAATATTATAAATTTCACCACAATTTTGTTTTTGATGATTTATTCAAATAATTGGCCGTATGTCCGAATAAATACTATATAAAGGATTTTAAAAAATGATCCAAAGTAATTATTTCACTTCGTTTTTTGTTCCATATGTTATTTAATTGTTGGTTAACTTTCTTTGAAAATATACCAAGAAAACAGTCCTACACATTTGCATCACGATATTTCATTTCATATTTATCTAATATTTTATTACGTTGTTCTAAAGATATGTGTTTACACCCGACATTAAAATTATTTGAAATGTAAAATTGTCTCAATTATTACTTTATCTTATTCACTTTCATATCGTGGTTATATATATGAACAGGATACATTTCTTTTCTTCTCAGGTTGGCTCAGAGGAAAGTAATGAACTCCCATTCAACTCTAAAGACCAGGGTTGGTCAGAGTGGAGCGCATGGACTTCATGCTCCAGGAGCTGCAATGGAGGCGTTTCGTATCAAATACGAAAGTGTGAAGGAAAATCAGATTGTGAGGGAGAAACGACTAAATACAAGATTTGCAATATGCAGGTAAGTCACTAATACTTTATACCTATATACGATTAAAATGTCCTGTTAAATATTTACAAATCTGTCCGTTTAATATTTAATGAGGTTAAATATCTATTCATATGTTGAAGTCTAGAAATATTTCTCCTGAATTCCTTTGATCATTTTTTAAAAATGAAAACATTTTATGAATCTTCATCACTGTTTTTTTATTTCAACTTTTCTTGGAAAAATATTTGAAAGTGAGTTAATGTTTTTGTCGACCTTTTTGAATGTTAAAGCGTTTAAAAGATATAAGTGTAATAGATTTTTCTGCATAATTTTTTATTTACATTGTCTTGGTCTCGATCTATGTGTTTTTTCGACCATTTATTAAAAAATATGTATAAAATTTAAAGAAAATAAATTTTCTAATAGCCACTCAAGGGGCTATAGTTATAGGTGGGACGTTTTGGCGTACCAGATAACTTTTCGATGTTTTTTTTTTTTATCTTTGCTTCAATTTTAATTACATTTAATTTAAATGTGTTCTATTTAATTTTTTTTTTCGTTTGCTTTAATTTTCATTACATGTAGCTGATATAATATTCAGTTTCATAATTTATCATTTGCTTTATTTTTAATTACATTTAGCTTAAATATATTCAATTTAATACTTTATCGTTTCCTTTAATTTTAATATAGGAAAAGTTTAATAATGTCCATTTCTCGATGTTTCATCGTTTATTTTAATTCGTATATTTAATTGAGTAATTTTATAATAATTATAAAAAAAAAGCGCACGTTGAGTGATTATAAATCTGTTCTTTTGTAAAACTTTGCATAAAAGTTTAAAATTTATTTATTTATTTTTAAAGACTGTAATAGTTTGTTCTACATTTGTTTTAAATAAAAGATCTAAAATTATATATAATTATACTATTATACTTCACTTAAAATCTGTCATTATTACTAGAGAATTACTTTCTAAACATGAAATGTTTGCTTCAGAACAGTTTCTCAAATTTATTATTGTTTCTAAGTTACTCCCGTACGCATTCATATCTATTATAATAGTGATTATAAAATTAGCCTATTAAATAACTTTTCCTCCAAAACAGTGGAATATATCCTTTTAAGTGTCCTTCTTTCTCCTTGAAGCTTTTGTTATGAATTTCTAAAAATTTAATTTTTATTACTTTATATTTATATGTTCTCTCCATTCCAGGAAAATTACTCCTAAATGCTTTTGATTATCTTTGTTTTGAAACTAAATTATAATTAACATTATGATTTTTTAACGACTTCCATATCATTTAATTTTTCAAACTTAATCTTACAGTCAAATTAAACTTCAGTTTAAGATTGTGACTTTCATTATTCGTAAAAAGATATAATATTATATATATATTAATATTATTATAGTTATATAATATTATTATGGTTATATAATATTATATAACTATAATAATATTAATAGTTTTATAAATATATATGATTTATATAATTGCATCCCCCTTTTCGTAAAATTGAGTTTTCTATTTTTCAATTAAAACACTGTTAGTTAATGTTACATTCAAACATATCTTTTAATTTTTAAATATTCTGTAATTATTAGATCTTTCAGTTTGAAATGTATATAACATGGATATCTTGAACTGCAATTCGCTGTTTTCTTTAATGAAACCATAGCTTTCCGAACTAATACAAATTTGTCATTGAAAGATCTCTTGGAAATTTCAGAACATTCCTAAAAAGTCTCAAAATCCTTCATCGGCTCTTAAGTTAAAGTTGCTTCATAATTTCGCATTGGAATTAGCTAACCTCTTTCATTTGATCCTCTGCTTATTTCACGTACCACATATATCCTTTCATTTCTAAAAGTAAAGTTTGAAGCTTTTGAAAAGAAAACCTACAGAGACTCCCCCTCTCGCAATTGATATCGGTTGGTAGATTCGAACAACCAATAACGTTCCAGATCATTGACGAGGAACGTACTTGACAACAAAAGCCACAAAAGGAGTCATAATGTCGTGAGGGAGCATTTTCAAAAGGGGTTACAAAACTCATCAAAATGCGGAATGCCTGGGGAATTTACTTTGTCTTCGAAGAGAAGGCCTATTCAAAAATTTTAAATAGTACAGGGATAAAATAATAAAAGAGAAAAAAAAAAAAAAGCTGATTTGATGGTCGACTTCCCTGACACACAATCTTGTCTCTCCTTTTCAATAAAGATTAACCAATTACCGTTCAACCAGTTGGATGTCTCATTAAAAGCGATACGCCTGCTGTGCCCCTGCAATTGAAAAGTCGTTATCCAATTCATAGACTCCCATGAAGGCCCTTCAAAAACCCCTTTTCCGCGACAGCAAAACAATCGAGAACTTATTTCTCTCTCTTTCCCCCTTCGTTAACGAACGAAAATTTCAAAACCGTCGCACCACCCCCTTAGGGGGTTCCTAGAAGCGCTACAAAATCTGTCATGTAGTCTCTGTATGTGTGTTCAACCCACCGCTGTATGTATGTATCTGTATATATCTATATCCTCCTTCTCGTGGATAATGTACGTTCATATGTGTAATACCGTCATCATTAGAAGCTTCAAGATGGACTGAGTATAGAGTACTTGAAAAGTTTCCAAATACTCGTGGTCGGGATCGTGCTATGTCACAGTTAACAGAGTTTCTAGCTCGCTGGACGAAGGGGTGTTGACTTAAGGGCTCAACTACAAATTCTGTAGAGTAGGGTAAGGTAGAGTAGATGCAATCAAAAGGATTTGTCTGGTGTTATCAGGGTTTAAATTAAACAGAAACTGGAGGACTTAAAAAGAAATAGGGGTGAATGTTAATGGGAATTTAAAATCAACTCGCTTCTCCTGTGTGTGTTTTTAATTTGCTTATTGAGGAGGAAAAATTTTCAGTATTGACTCTTTAGAGATGGAGAGAGAGAGAAAAAAAAAAAGTTATTGCTTTGAACTTTTGAAAAATGATGCTCAAAGAAATGAGTTGTAGTTTTACCGAAAAAGCACATACTTAATTTAGCGTTCAATAAAATCGATGCTAAAAGTTTGCGTGATTTTTGAAAAGACTCTTTTTATAAAAGCGGTAGTTTTTAAAGGGATTTAGTACTTTAATATGATTAGAGGTTGAAAATAAATAAGACGCCAATTTGGTTCAAGTATGGTTGAGCCAAACGTATTAGTAGTCGAACATTCTTTCCTAAATTGATTGGATGAAATAATTTTCGAAAATTCTATTAATCATTTTTTTTATTTCCTTAGATTTCTCGGTTGACACGAATATTTCTTTAGAAAAGTTATTAATATCCTTGATCTTTTAATGGATTTTGTGAATAGCATCTACGATCATTAAATTTACTTTTCTGAATACTCTAGCATTGAAAATTATTACTTAGGGATATTGTGAGTAATTTAAATATCTTTGAAAAACATTAATTAGAGTTCATTGAAAAGTAACAAATGTTTTGTTTGATTTGGTAACATATGTTTATAGAATTGTTTCTTTTTTATTCTTCAACTTTTTTAATTACTTTTTTACCAATATGAGGAAAATAAAATAATGGTGATGTGAAGTATGTGTAAAAATCAGGAAAATTAAAATTATGATATTAAAGAGTGGATTTATTCAAAGATTTCTTTAATTTAACAGTTAGTTTTAATACATGTTATTCATTATAATGTAATTAAATATGATAATTTTATGCTGGGAATTTAAAAATGTAAATAAAAAATACCGAATATCAACAATTTATATGATAAATGAAAGTATGAGAGCTACGCAATAAATAAAAATTAAACAGAAATGGGATTAAAAATAACACAACATATGTAAAACGAAGTTGAAACTAAAAAAAATAGTATGCGAGTTTGTCTTCTTCTTTTTTTCAAAATTGAATATAACTTAATTGCATCAAGTATTAATATATGAATAAAAAATGTTTTTTTTTTTGTACTGAAAAGATGTCCCAAAAATAAATTCAGAATTAACGTCATTTATTCTGCTTAAAATATTGACAGTTAAATTAAATTCTGTGAAATTTTTCATTTATTTTAGATATTTGAAATTATTCATTAAAGCTAGTGTTTTATTTAGATATTTGAAATTATTCATTAAAGCTAGTGTTTTATTTTGATACCACATGTTATTTATATGTGTTAAGTATTACGTTTCTCAACCATGTTAAATCGTATGAAAAATTAATACAAAATAGCATCAGTAAATTTAAAATTTTTATTTAAACGTGAATATAATACATTTATGAGAATATAAGTAAGAAAAAACATATCGCCGCAATTTTATGTGCAAGATGATTTCTACATAAATGGAACGTGAATGTAAATTTGAAGATGAAAAACCAATTTTAAGTTAACGTTATTAAAAGATTTAATTAATCATACTCAATATACACCTAAGTTATACATAATATTCATTTTTGATTATAATTTAAATAATCGCAATAAATTTGAATAAATTTGTTTGATGAAGCTGTTATTAAATCATCTGATTTGATCTTCAAAACGGTCTCCACAATATGTTGAAAACCTATAAACCGTAGGGTTTGTGTAAGTAAGGAGCATCAGTGAGTTAGCAACTCATGGTGGTACTTGCAAATGAGGAAATATACCAACCGCATTATCTTCTTGCCTTCACACTTCTGTTTCTTTATAACGACTTCGGAGACTCTTAATGTGTTGTCAAGGGCGATAATTAACGAATTCAGCAAGTTTGTGTTGAACGATAAAATTGCAAAGAAAGACACTTATCGCAGATAAATCTTTAAAAAAATTGAATTTATTTTTTCACGTGTCTACTAGGGCAATATTATACCAATCTATTTAGCTCCTGGGATCAACAGGGAATGTAACTTTTCTATGTACTGGAAGAAGAGTGAATGAGATTATTTCAGTATGGATTTTTTATATTGTTAGTATCTGTAATATTTAACAAATGATTGCACGATTAATCTACTACAATGATTTCTGCTGCGTCGGGAATCAACATTATTGTTTTTTAATTTCTGCCCCGCGGCAGAATTTGTGTATAAATTATTTTATTTTAAAATATATGGATCGAAGTCTCATAAAGTTTTAGATACATTTGAAGCACTATCATTTTTCAATAGCTTTCAGTTAACGATAAACATTTTATGTAAATAAATTATTCTGTAAAGGATTAAAATAAAAATATTAATAACTGTGATTTAAATGTTTTTTTTATAAATGTAAATATTAATTTGTAAATGATTGTTAAATTCATATTTTTTTAAACTGTAACTTTCTGTAACTTTTTTTGCTTTGTAGGATTGGCAACGGTTTTAATTTTTATGTAAATAGTATCCAGCGTTTTTGTGAAAAGTAATATTAAGTATTGGTCAGTAAAATGATTCAGCGTTGATATTGTAATTTTATTTATAATGTAGTGTAGCACCGTTGAAGTAATAAGTCTTTATAGCAATTAGATATCGCTACAAATCCTTTACCTGCATATAATGTAGTCTCAACTGGGAAAATATAGCTCCTATAATTATAAGCATTTTCTTATTCTATGGTTTAAAAATATTGTACAGTTTTACAGAATAATTACCAAAATTTCTGTATAGGAAGCCATGCAAAGCCAAAATTATTTCGCATATCAAACGTATTTATTAGATAAAATGATTCAAAGTTCATTATATAAAATACTTGCATTTCATATTTTTCATAAATAACTTAAATTGTTTATGAATAAATTTGCGAACAGATAATTTTCGATTTTAATAAAGGTAAGAAATATTGGTACTTTTCCATTAGACTGGCGCAAGCGATAAAGTCGCCAAACGGAATATGTGTATACTGTGTGTTGTCGCCAATAAAGTCTACTTGGTGAGATTTTCTCCGGCAAAACAGAAAAGTACCGAAACATTTTACATAATTTTTAATATTGAATTATTGTATTGCAGTAATTGTATGCAATTATATGAAACTTTAATTTATAAATGCTATCGAACCCCTCAAAAGAAAGTTCGCCTCAATGCTGAGCAATCAGGAGAATAAATATAGCTCCTCTCAGAATAATGCTGAGCACTTTTTTTAAAAATTTGGCATAAATTCATTTAATTGTCTCAGAATCCATCCCATAATATAGAATAGAAAACTGAACTCTCTATGTTGAATTCCTCTGCAAAGTTTTATGTTAACCACTTCAACTGTTATAGCACAATATCAAGTTGCAGTCGATTTAATTAATGTAATTTGATTGGTTAAATTATCTCAATACCAAGAGAAAGAATATACGGCTTTTGGTACGTTTTACTTTAATCATATTTTTCTACTCTTTTCATGTTATGTTATATCCGAAACCAACATCATTATGATTAAATCAAATATTATACTTCTTACCTCAAACAATTTTTTTTTCAGCGTGAAGATCAATTTTTTAAATTGTAAACATATCCACCACTTATACATAATATTTTCAGTTAAAAATGAAGAAAATTAAAGTTCAATGACTCAGCAATTTATACTTAAAATTATCCAGTTCAATATTAAGAGTTTAACTTGAATTAGAATATTATGCTTATGATAATACAATTATAATTGCTTTCAGTGGGAAAAGTTTTAAGTTCATTACATCTTATAACCAGAATTATTGGAGTCTCTTTCGCTTAACTTATTCATAATAGGTATGAAAAATGGAGCATGGCTGATTTTTGAGAAATAATGATTAAGCTACGAAAAAATTTTGAGATTTTTTGTTTATAGACATTACAATGGTTAATTTTTCATATTTCGAACTGATTTCATCCGTGTGATATTTCCACCATGTGTTGACTGTTTTGTGCAATTCCCCCTGGTTAACTCACAAAAATTCCATTTTACAGGGTGTTTCACATAGGCAAAAATTTAAGGGGTAATAGAAAACATCTAAAGCAATTTTTACCATACAACATCTGAACGAACAATGTTCATCATGTGGAGAGCAATCACGGTGAACCACTAGATAAAGCTGTAATGGAAAGCATACACAGTGAGTTTTCTTACACATCGTCATTTCTATCGTGAATTTCTGGAGGCAGTGCGATCATCTATTAAGTTGTAGATTGTGGAGATATATAGTCTTGAAAATGTAGAACTTACAACATATAAAATAGAAGTAAAATCCTCAATGAATAATTATTGAATTATAGCAATTTAGCATCAGTTCTATAACTGGAGTGTCTGTCCCGAAAAATAATGTCATAATGATAATTAATTTTTTTTTCTCTGTGAAGAACAAGATCCCCCCTCCCCCGAAAGCAGTATAATAATAGTAACTATTAGATTTTACGATATGTTACTCATGCTAACTAATTATAGTTATAACTGGAACAATATTTCATTGTTCACTATGGTTTTACGAAATTGTGTTACCATAATTTCTGTTCTTGCCCTCAGGATATAATATAACCAGGAATCAGGCAATAACACAGGATAAGGAATACATGTATAATATAATCAGAACTTGTAATCACGATGTTTTTAAAATGTCCATGAAGTGAATTCACTGTATTTTTTGACAAAATTGTTTCTAGATGAAAAAATAAAATGATTTTTTATTCGTGTTATTCTATATATTCAGTCACTTATACATTTATCAATTTTATCAGCAGAAACATTTGAATTCAAACTGTTTCATCGACTTCTCTAGATTTATCTTCCCCTTTTTGCTGTTAGTTTTTAATTTTTTTCAGTATATATTCTACCATTTATTTATCTTATCTATTTTATTTTTACACAAACTGTTTCAATTTATCATATTTTTTAAAACAACGTTTCTAAGGGAGAAATGGGAGAAAAATAGAACCACACATATTTTTACAACTCTATTTGTACATTTCTATTCGAAATATTTCCATTTGAATTTCATGCATCGTGAAAAATAGATATTGTTGGAATAAGCGTGGTTTCTTTGGTAAACGTGAATTATATATATATATATATATATATATATATATATATATATATATTTGGATCATGTTTTTTTATTATTATTATTAGCTTTGACTTTCTAAATGTACTTCGAGAGTGGCTCCAAAACTATCTGTTTTTCCCTGATAATTTTCATCGCAAAGACAAGTTGGTTTTACCTTTGTGGTATTCTGTCTGTTTAATGGCACTGAAACGAATGTGGCACTGATTCATAGGCTAGTTTTTATTTTGTGCTCATTTGCTACCATATCTAAATTTGATAGATGTCATGTTGAGTTTTTACCGTTCTTTATAAACTGGGAACTTCGCAAAATCAAAGTAATGGGTTGCTACTGAGGAATCTGCTTCGAAAAAGGCGAAGACGGTCTCATCTCTGGAAAAATCATGGCTACGATTATTCGATTTGAGAATGATGTCATACTCTGGGACTTCTCAGAAAATGAGAAATCTGTCAAAAGAAAATACTTCGGTGAGCTGCCCTTACCCCATTGTTAAAACCCCAATTTGTATTTTTAACAAGGTTCCTTTTTGAATCGTCGTTGTATGATTCATTTTACATTTCCAAGTGGTAGTATTCTAACTAATAATTAAGCGATTATAATTTCATAAAATAAAGTAAATAAATGAAGTAAAAAAAATCAATCGTGTACTGATATGTTACTGAAATTTCAATATAAAAGAAACGACGGTTTAATTTTAATTTTTTAGGATTACAAAAGATCTTATGATTGAAGATATTGACTTCTTTCTTAAGTAAAAGTTTATTTTTTATCTGGTTACATGACGCCACTGTGTTAAAGTGCTTAACATAATGTTTATTTCAGCAAAAATAAAAGATTAAAATTTTAAACTGAAAAATATATTTATCTTTTGTCAATGCAAAACCATTTGCTTATTTTTGTAATTTACATATTATCCAACTACTCATTTCGAGAAATTTCAATCATTTTTGTTTTAATCAATCGGGGCTTAAAGTCCTTACGTTGGAATGGTGTAGAAGTTATGATTGAAATACCTGCTCGGTGTCGACCTCGTCACTTAACCGTTTTTCATAATTACTTGTCCGTCGCCAGTATCCTTCATGTGACCTCTAAGTTCTACGTTAATAAACAATTAATAATTTGATGCAGTTGAATAAAAATACCTCATGTGATATTATCAAATAACTATTTCTATTTTATATGCTGATAAAGTTTATTTATTCATTGGTAGAACTTCAAATTATTTCAATTCAGTTAATTTAAAAATAAAAATGCAAGTATGTCAATAATTTGCACAAGGTTATCTCTTTATTGTAAAAATAATGACCAAAATTTCCATTTACAGATAAGCATCCTAAATACACAAAATCAAGTAGTTACAACATCGTTCCCCCATACATATATCGTTTTTCATGGAGTATTCTTAAAATTTAGAAGCATTCTATAATTAAGAAATTGTATCTCCTTCCGTATTTAAAGTTAAAATCCATTAAACATTGGTGTATTTGAGACGAAATACTGAAAGTATTTTATATCAGAAAAAGAGAAATGATTTTAAAAGAAATGAGTAATGTAATAAAGCATATTGCAATAATTATACTAGTAAAGCTAACATACCTAATAAATATTAAAATTCTTTCTATCTGAAAACGTGTTCCCAGTTTGGGTCTTGTATTTTATATTAGGCCAAATCAGTCTTTGAAGCCAATTATTGTAATACAGGAATGAGGAAGCCAGGGAAGGGGCTTCCTAACTAGAAATCGGTGCATACACACATATAGGGACTGCAGACATATACTTAGAATGCATACACATAACTTTGAAATTCCATCTACCAAGCTTGCATTGGTATTGCTATAGAAATAATATGGTATATTTAATAGGAATTATATCAATGCAGCACTTTTTTAACTTGAGGGAAACTTTTCTGAAAAGTTTGAGGAATTCACAAATATTTTTTTCTAATTGAAAATCTCTTTTATGTTACTGTGAAGGAATAATTTTGTCTTCCTTTTGACACTGATTAGATTTTGTGTCTTGAGTTTGACTTCGTAAATTAAAACAAGTGGAGATCCAAATTAGTATAACTGGGATAATACGAAAATCTCGTGAGAAGAAAATTTCCTTTAGATTTCACAGTAGAAGATGGCTATAGGAGACCTTCAAATTACAAATTCAATTGTTTAAAATGCTTTGAATAGCCTTCAGGCCTCGTGGTATGAGTCCTGATTATTTTGTTCTACAAATTTATGAGAGCAACATTTTTCTAACACGAATTCTCTTTCTAACAAGAAATTAAAATGGAAAAGAACAAAATTTTGAATTTTACCTTTAAAAAAATCGGCAACTTAGTTTAATGTAATGTACCAAGCAATATAAGGTGTTTTGAGGAAAGCTAAGTTGTTTATTCTCTCGGATTAAAAATAAGATTATTTTATGAATTTTTATACTTAATTTTGTACAGATCTACTTAAAAAGTATTATTTATATATATATATATATATATATATATATATATATATATATATATAT
>BMAW01024620.1:208194-222204 GCA_019974015.1 Nephila pilipes
TATATATATATATATATATATATATATATATATATATATATATATATATATATATATATATATATATATTAATTGTGACTCTTGAATAACTTTACATTTTTTTTGTGGAACTGTTGATCGAATTATCAATTTTTACGTCATACTAAAATTAACATAATAGAAATTGGAACCATATAAATTTGAACAACTTTTTAGTTTGGATTTACGTTCAAATGACAGGGAAGACATCACAGTTCATACCCCTCTATCTACATGCACACCATGCCAACTTGAAGACTTAGAATCCCGACACATTTTATGTGTATCATCGCTTATAAAGAACAGAATTTGCTTCTAAATCTCAAACCTCTGCTGACTTTGTTCTTAACTTTGTTTGTAATAAAAAAATAGGGTCTTCTGAAATAGATCTAAATTTTCCGAAAGAAATTTATATTCATTAAAGCTGATGACTTCGAATTACGACAGATTTAATATGCACTAGCATTTATCAAGAACGGGATTTGCTACTTCATCTCAAAAATTCACTGACCTTGATCTAGACCATGGAATGTGGCCTTCTGAAATAGTTTTAAATTTTCTAGAAGAAATTAATTATCTCAAGAATTGAGAAATTTCAATCCCAACCTATTCAATGTGCATTATCGTTTATAAAGAACTCAATTTGCTTATAAAACCTCAAAAGTTTTCTGATCTTGTTTTGAACCATAATAGTTGGGATCGTCTGAAATAGATCTAAATTTTCCGGAAGAAATTCATTTTCGTAAGAATATTTCTGTTCTTTCAATAAGAAAATAAAGTTACGTTTTGCATTATTTATAGTTTTTAAATTTAAATGGACATAAAAACAGATAAAAAAAACTGTTTAAGTTTTTTTTTTAAAATTTGTTGTAAATTTATTCATAACATAAAAATTAAGTTTTAATTATGATTTTTCTGAATATTAAATAAAAATTAATACTATAGTATTTTTTTCTAAAACAATTTTTTTTCATAAAAAAAGCGATTCAGTTTTCCACTGCACTTAGTCCGATTATCCATTCAAGAAAACAGAGAAGGGACATATACAGTTGCATAAATACTAGAATTAAAAGCCAACTAAGTTCTATAGAACCTCGATACGTGTGATGATAATTTGAACTATTTAAGAAGAAATAATTTTTTTTAGCTTGAATTTTTCATATGATTATTATTGTTCACTTAGGAATGCGTGCAATTTTTTACAAGTAATGCGTAAAGTTTTCTCTAAAATTTTGGATTAATATTGTTAGAAAAAGAAGTCATAATCTATCACCTTTCTGTGATTAAGTTAATGGAAAATTTAAGAATCAAATACTTCGTCTTTGATTTGAATTTTGATTTGAATTGTTCTGTGATTGTGGGTTTTTAAGATTGCATATGCTTCTGTTTGATACTTGAAAGAATCAAGCTCAGCTGTTTATAAGCTCATTCATCTAGAATGTTACTGACATTCCAGATGAGTGTCAATAACATTTTAGTCTTTCATTCACAAAATAAAATGTGACAACAATGCGAATTCAGAAATATACTCTAGAAATACTGATACACAATTTAATATTTTAAAATAAAAATTTAATTCAGTCAATATTAATGCCCGGGGATATTATTCAGAATATTTCTGAATTATGGGGTTATAAATAAGGTCTATTAAACAGACGATTTATCTTTCGTTTTTGAAGAATCGTTCTTCCATATGAAGTATATCAATATGTAGTAGAATAATTTTATAAAGATATACGCTCATATTAAAGTCATCTTCTTTTTCAGCATTGTTGACTTTATTTTTCATTCCTTTATACAAGACACAAATACAGTTTCTCTAAGCCCCTTAATTCATCGGGCAATGGAAGATTGAATCTTACAGTAATTTAATTCTTAAAATAATGTTCTTTGTGCAGGAAGCAACTCCTTCGTACTCTTAAAATATTAATTTCTTAACGAGAAATCCACGAAACTGGTTGGAAAAAAAAACAACTTAGTGTGACTCGTATTTACAATCGCGAATAATTGGACTTGTAACCGGTAATGAGCCCACTTTTTGGCATTTTGAAGCTTAATTGAAAACACTTCCACGGTGCCACGAAAAACAACATCATTGTTTTCTAAGTAATTGAATACACACATAATAGAGATACTAGTTATTATAGATAATAATAGAATTAGGGATACAGTATAACAACATCTGGTACAAGAATTCGATTGTGGGTGCTATCACTTGAAGCTCCGAGGGACCACAGACGAAAATCGTTTTCCTCTTTAAGCGAGGTTGCTACAAGCAGTTACATTTGCGGTGAAGTTGACGATTACAGATATTTCTTTTCTTTAACTTGTAAGTGTGTACTATAATTCAAAAATCTATTATTATTATTTTTTAAAAAAAAATTGAGTATATTAAATTACACAATTAAGTGTTATTGTCTCAGACAAGCAACGTTTTTTTTTCACTCCCTCTGTTACTTTTTTAGTAAATAAAATTTTATTTTATATTATTCATGTAATATTATAATAATTTAAAATGATACTTACCAATGAAATTTTATTTAAAAAAATCTAATGAAGAATCATGTATCTTGCTTCAATTTTTATTTTAATTGTTTTTTTTTAATAAAATTTAAATGATTTCCTCCGTAATTTTATCTTATGCATGTATACGAATATGTATATTTTTTATATACGTTCATATGCGGAGAATCTGTCTGAGAAAAGGTTAATGGCGTTCATATGAACTTAGAGAAGTCTATGGAATGAAAAAAAGGATACGAACTCCTATTTTAAATGGCAGCGGAATCTCTCTAGTTTATTTACTCATTTTTTTGTGTCTCATAACTCTTAAGGCAATAATAACAGAAAAAAATGGCAGCGAATAGCTCTCCATCTGTAATATGCATATTTTTTTACTGTAATTCAATAATTTATGCCCAGGTGTACCTATACGCTACAGTAACATTCAATAACATTCTTAAGGATTGCTTGCGAAACGCGAATGTGTCGCCATGTGATCTGCAAGGTACTCAAGATTTATTCAGACTAGAAAATGGTCTAGAATACAAGCGTCTGAGTCATTTGTAAATTCGAGTGCAACTTAGGTACAGACGACAAAAGCTCTTCCAGGAGCAGTCAAAGATGCAGAGTGAATAGTAACCCTAGACTAGACGACTTTTCTAGTAGCTTCATTTGTTAGCAAAATGTGTCAGTAAGCAGCAGACTTCTCTTTTAGTAGGGCACTTATGTGAACAGAAGTAATTTCCTTTAGTTGTGAGAATTTTGTCACGTCTTATTTATTAGATCGTTAAACTAATGGTAAAAGGGCTTTCTTTAACTCTGACGAACAGGTTCTAAAACTCTCCTGGCTCTAAAAACTGCTGATTGCAGTGATCATGTATGTTTCTGCATTATAAAATTGTGATAGTCTTGTATTTAAGCAAATCCGCCTTTTTATTATCTGTAAAATTGAATTTATTTAGTTTATTTACAAGATTTAGTTACATAAGTAACTTTTATATAACTAAATCTTGCATTCGAAATATATAAATACATTTATTTTTCATCTACTGAGTGTAGAATATAAGATACTTGCGAATCAATACATTTTTGATGTATATATTTTTAAAATTATGGTTTTATCACATGAAATTTCCGAAACGACTTTGTCGAGTGTATCTGTCGAACATTTTTATTCTTTTGTTGTGTCATTCACTAAAAAGGGTAACGTAACCAACGTTGACTGAGATTCGATCTTAAACTCACTCAATACACTTAAATAAAGTGGGACGACTTTGTTGAATTGTTTTATATATCGAGGTAAGAATGTGTGTGTGGGATTTACTGTGTTATACATAATTACGTAACATTGTTTGTATTATCTTCTAATGTCGTCTATGCAACATGACCGAATACGTTTGTATTCCCGGAGAGCTCCTTCTCGTGTCCTGGCTTTACATTACATGCCGAAAATCTAAATGAAATATTAATATCGCCAAGGTCACCACTTTGGTGTGGTCCTTGGTGGGCTTTTTGGAACTGTACGCGACAGACTTCTAGTTTAATTCATGATTTATTCAGATAGCGCTATAATAATTTAATGAAATACATAGGGGGAGGGACTATCATCAGAGTTAAGAGATTAAAAAATTTATTTTTTATATACTTGCCTAATTCCTAGTACTTTTTTTAATATTTTTCCCACTTATAATTAATATTGTAATTAATTTTAGTTTTGAGCGAAATTTTGCGGGATTTTTATAAGTTCTAAATGCCGATATAATTTTAAAAATTGGAGACTAAACGAATTGTTAGCTGTATTTGTTGAAATTGGGTTTGAATTTTATTTTTCGTTTATTTAGTTTCTTTATATTAAATAAATTTCATTATTCAATAAACATAATGGCTATAAAGGCATAAAATTATGCTCAAAATAAATATTATGATAAATTTGAGAAACAGTGTATTTTTTATAATTTAATTTTCATTTCGTTTGATGCAATCAATCGATGTTTTTGAATAATTGGAAGATTTTTTTTGACTTAATCTTCATTTCATTTTATGTATTACATTTAGCGTATTCATTTAACATTCATAGTTTATCTTGAACTACATTTTTATAAATTTTTGTTGAATTTGTGTTAATTCAGTATATTTGTTCACATTGTATATTCAGATAAAAATTTTAAGATAGACTTAAGCTAGTAGATTAATATCAAAATTTGTGGAATTTTATATGTAAGAAATAAAACATATAACATTTAGCATTTTACATGCATATTTACTTTTGGTAATTGCATATCTAGAACAATTTCTAGACAAATTACAACCAAAAATCAAAAAGTGCATTCCACATTTTCAGACGCTCTGGACTAGATCAGTAACAAGAAGCGTATGATTTTACATAATAATGGAAACACCCACTGAAAATAAAGAAGGAAATAGGTTTGGAAGTCAACGGTCAATTATTTGTATCTACTACTGCTTAATTCATTACTTAAAGTAATTTACCATATGTGATTTGAGACCATGGAGAACTGACTCCTGAGGTCAGAAGGTAAACAAACTTCACACAAGGAGTCTAAACGCAACTAATCAACAATAACTATATTTTTATTAAAAATCATTAAAATCAAAGAAAAATATAAACTGTCAACTTGACCAGCTAACAAAAGGAGAAAGCCATAAATGGAGGAGAGAACCTAGTAGTCTGAACGTTGATTCGTCTCCCTAAATGAATGTTTTCCAGTGCTACCTTAAATAGCGATAGCAGAAGGACTAGTTCACTTCAGCTTCAAGTAGCTTCATTTGGCTTGCTTTGCCAGAGTGGTCGTCTCGTCCTCATAGTGGTTGAATAGTAGTTGGCTGGTGGTGATCAGCAGTTGCCGCAGTATTCCTCTTGCAGTCACGAAGACGGTAAACTCCGGAATCGGACTACTGGACGGGAACGTCTACCAAACAGAGTGACGACATCAGAAGGTAGAATAGAAGGTGTTTCCTTGTTGATAACATCTGAAAACAAATGAGTTGGCTTCAAACAGTCGATGGAAACAGTATGTTGCTTGCCGTCTATTTCTAACGTGAATACTTTAGGAGTCCTCTTCATTATCTTGCATGGACTAGGGTAAGGTGGTTCCAATGGCCGTCTAACCTGATCAAGGTGTAGGAAAACGCAAGGTGAATAGGCTGATGGGGATCAGCGCGTCGCCACAAGTATAAGACATCTGTTATATAATAGTGTTTTAAAATATCTGATCTACGATTTGCAGAATGGCACGATTAACGGTGCTTACCTAATAGGAATTTCAGTTCCCAAAACAGCTGAAATTGTTGATTTTGCAAAAGGAACTTTATCTTAAAATCTTTTGCCATGTACAAAGAATAGCGTTTTACTTCTATCAGTAGAAACTGTCGGTGGAAAAGGAAATTTTCAGACAGGTATCAGGGAGCAATTGTTCAAATTTTTCGTCCAAACCCTAAATCTGCAGCTTAGCAAATAACTGAATATTTAAATATAGTTCGAGAAGATCCCATTTCTAGCAGAATTTGTCAGGAGTTTCAGAGATAATATTTTTATGACCGTGTTGCTACATTTTCTGATAGTAACATCAATAAAACGTATACAATGCTGTAAAAGGTATCAAAACTGGAACCTTGACGATTAAAAAGATGTAATAATGTAATTTAGTGTGACAAATAGTCTTACACGTTGTTTCCCACCATAAGAACTTATTTGGTGACCTCCTGCTAAAGCATTCTATCCTGACTGCTTGGTTTCAGATGTTAATAAAGTATAGATGCGAACCTTTGATGGTGTGGAGTGCTACTTCTTGGCATTCTTTAATAGTAATTATGAAGGTTTGGACAGTAGGCCAAACCTATTTGAACGTATTCCATGATAACATTCATCCAATGGTGCCGACAACTTTCCCTAGCAGTCGTCATAAATTCAGGCGGAACTAGAAGCAACACGAGAGCTATTGGCATCGGACCTCGTAAATCTGAACTTCGATCAAGTAACGAGGATGACACCTGTGAGCTGGCACCGCTCTCTCCTAACTTCCACTACAAGCCAACGGGGGTATTTTGAGCCTCGACAAATTTAACGTTCATCAACTCCGGCATCAAGGCTCAAATCGACGACTAGACGAATACTGCCGGCCGTGATTTCGCGACCATGACTATTAATAGGCTAATGCGGCCACAACATGTTAGTGTGAAGACTATTGTTGCTTGATGCGGATAAAGATATTTTATCTGCGATTTGATATTCTTGTTATAGAGATAGAACTAATGCTACTGTAATTTATTCCATACATTTATATGAAAAGAATATATGAAATATTTTTTATTGACATTGAAATGTGAGAAGCTATGCGGGTTTATCTTTTTCATAACATCGAGCTTTGAAATTTTTTTTTATTGGATATCTGATTTTCAATTGCGGAACATAGCGTGTTATTTTGTCTTTCAGAAATTAATTATGAATACAGGGTGATCAGAGAATTCCTGGGAGGAATAGTAAGATGTGGTACTTAGCACTCACCACAAACATTTTTTATGCGCGCATTCTACTTTATGAGCCAAAAACACCTAAAATAGATATGAAAAAGAAGCATGAACTGTGTTTCTGAATCCTTTTTTTTTTTTTTGCAAGTGCTTAGACTTGATTGATTCTTTTGGGAAATCTAAAACCCCTGTGTCAAATGAGTATCCATCTGATTTTGTTGAGGACCTCAACACGCGAGGATGTCTGTTAGAGTATGTACCATTGTTATACGATAAAGTTTGAACATATGTTGAAACAATATTGTAAAGAAACATTTTTGTAATGAGAAACGATATTATAAGAAGACAATTTTGTGTTTCATTTCATGTCTATTAGCTGTGTGTTAAGTCCTCAAACGTTCTTTGCTTTCCGATATTCATGCATAAAAATACATGTAGTATACTCGCTCATTTTAACCTAGTCTCGAATATTTCGAATCTCTCATTATTCTTGTGCTTCAGTGAATTCCTCATAAAATTTTCACAAAAGATAATTCTTGCGTTTTTCCTTTAATTTTTTTTTAATGTACCAAAAATACTCCCTAAACTTTTCTGATTTCTACAATTTTATTACTTCTGTAACTCTGCGCGTTATAGAACTCTTAATGCGTTCTTTTAATTAAGAGATTTTCCCTGGATTCCGGATTTGAAAAGGGGAAAAACGTTTCATTATACATTCTTTCCCCCTTCCATTGAGATTTACGTTTTTGAATAAGCCTTTCCTGTGATCGTATCTACTTCAGTGATCTTGATTTTAAAACCCTAAGAGTGCCGGTAATTTGCATACGTTGGGAGTTACAATTGGTGAGGTTGTCCTTTGAAGCCTTTAGAATGCAGCGCAAATTGGGTATCAATGTTTTGAATATTTCTTTTTATGTCATTGTATTTGACACAAGTATATCTGTGTCTTTCAAGTGCTGTTGTGTCTTTTGCGTAATTAACCTCGATAGAAGCTTTTCGTTTACAATTAAACAAATTTTAATTTTATATTAAAGTCGTTCGGTTGATAAGTCCCATTAATTCTTAAGAATAAAATTTAAAGATGTTTTACAATTTGTATTTAATTTGCAACTAGCCATACTGAAATCACTCAATACTTCAATCTTATTTTAATGAGATTAAATTATTTAAAATGTATTAATAACTAATTAAAATAAATTTTCAGATATGTCGTCCGAAATTTTTTGTATATGATTATTCAAATTGAATTAAGCGCATTGATTGTCTGAAAAGAAATAATTATTTATTTTAAATTGTAAATTTGGCTTATTTTATTAGCTTTCTTAAGAATTTAAATATATGTACTACAGTGGTTCCTTCTAATTAAGCAACACCCAACGGACCAGATATTTTGTCTTTTAAATAGAGGTGTATCTTAATAAGAGGTAAATACATAGACTATTCAAAGGTCCTGGACCAACAGAGTTGTCTCCTTATAAGAGATATTGTTGTGTTTAATTAGAATGCCATATTAGTAAAATCATAAAAAATTATTATTTACAATTTCTTATCACGGCAGTGAAGAGTATTATTATTGTTGACTAAATCGTTCCTTTATTTTTTTTAAATAAATTCCCGAAACTCATTGTGAAATTTCTAATTGTTACTTAGATGTGTTTGTAATCCTATTGTAACTGAATATCATTCATTATAATACTGTTGCAACTAAATGTAGAAGCTGTTTTTAAATCCGTTCCCATTTTGTAGTTAGAACTAAAAATGTATTTTAAACCAAGGGTTGACAACATGGAGCCATTAAATTTTAAACGTGTCTTCAAAGGAATCCTCATCTTCTTTAGCCTAAAAATTTCCTTATCCCTCATATTTTCCCGTTACTAGCGGGCAGTATATTACGTATTTGAAAGTTCAATTTTAATTGTATCAATAGTTATTCACATTCAGAGAGAAACATTCCTATAAATTATTTAGATAGTGTATAGTTATTATAGATTTTCTATTTTCATCGTTAATAATTAAAGTGCATCAAAATTTCACTAACCTATCTTTATATTGTGATTGCAATTTTATATATATATATATATGATTAACTTTTAGAAAAATTTACTAATAAGTATTTGTGGCTTAATATTACTCGCAAAATAACTATTACTTCCTAGTTTGTTTGATTTGATTTTTTTTCATTACGTCTCGACGTGTATTTTTAATTTTGAATTTTTATTACATTCATGTATAATCAGTATTTTTTTGTAAGCAAATGTATTTCAAAACATAATAGTTTTTTTTTTGTTAGAGCAATATAATTAGAAAATTAAATTTCAAAAATTAACTTTTCTAGCTTAATCACAATAAAGTTGCCGATTTTTATTTAAGACTCGTGATGATGATAAATGAAAAATAGTTAGACAGACCCGAGATTAAAAACCTTTCGAGATATTCGCAATGTTTATATCCATTTATTAAAGTGATGACGAATATTATAGTTTTCGGTTGTTATTTATTAAAAAAGAATTTTTATGTGCTTTAAAGAATTAATAGTTATATTAAGCATCTGAAATATAGAAGACATACCCTCTATATCCTTTTTAAAATCGGAATAAAAAACTCACAATGATTCTTTTTACGTTCCTTAATAGCTTTGTAAATTTTAATATTTGCATCTTTTAAGAACCACGTTGACCTGTAACGATAGATAAAGTGAGAGATATGTTCGAATCACTTGTATATTTACTTGTAATATATATTATACTTTTACTTGTGGTATTTTTTTTAATCATTTATATTTCAATGATAGAAATTAATATTATATTTACATTTGAACACATGTTTTGCCTCATCTTCAGTTCTGAATCTCTTAGATATTTTCTTGTGTCTTTCAAAGTCTAATTCAAAATTGCAAAAAACGTGATGTAATTATTGAGTTACAAATCATTTTTGATATCCTAATTACAAATTTTTTGAGAATGAATTAATTTTTAATATGGATTGCTTTTGATCAAATGCATTCTGTATTTAGATTGAAAACACTGCTTAAACTTCATATAAATCTTTATGCCTTATTAATCAAGTGTCATTTATACTTGATGGAGCTCAAGTGAAAATATTATTTATTCAATTTATAAAATTCTTTAAACCTTTATCAAATATTTGAGAGAAGGAAATTTTACTTCTTTCTTTCCGCGATGATCACAAAGCTCTGCTTTTTAAAAAATTAATTTGATTTTGATTTAAATAATATCTGTGTAATTTTTCACCTGCAAGATACTGTGAAAGTCTATTTTGCTATCATATATTTAACACCGATTTTGAAAATTTTCTAAGTTTTTAATTTAGTGTTCCTAACTTATTACTGTTCTAAAAGTTTTTTTTTAAACTGTAATTCTTATTGCTTACGTAACAAAGCTTAATTGTACTAACTCAAAGCATAATAACGATATGAATTTGTTGAAAGTACTAATTGTGTTAAATGCATACGTTGCAGTTGGACGTAAAAATATGTTTTATAACTAAAAAGTTAAATGTATGATGATCTTTTATAATAATTTTTTTAAAAAAGAGTTTTTTTTTTTAAAAAAAATAATTATGTTGACAAATGTATATATATTAAAATAAAGATGAAATACTTTTTTTATTCTTTTTTGTTTGTTTGTTTGTTTATATAGCTGTTATAACTCTTAACCTTTTTAAGAAATTTTTTATGAAGATTATGCTTAAAAATTCGTTATTTTTTCGAAGAATTAAAATATTTTTTCCTATTTTTTTTCCTTTCCACTCGATTTACCCAAAAAGTTTTAAAAATATAATAATTCTTGTTGTTTACTTATGTAGCATAATATTACTTTCTCAAAGTATAATAACGAAGAATTTGTTGAAAGTACTACTAGAAAAATATGTTAAATGATTATTTTGCAGTTTGACTTTGATCCTATTATTTAAATGTTTTATAATTAAAAATTTGAGTGATGATTGTGTGATGTGTGATGATTTTTGTAATTGTTTTTAAAAATGCGAGTTTTTTAAAAATTAGGAAAATAAACTCATTTGTGTTAAATAAAGCTAAGCTCATTTTCTTTTCTTTTCTTTTTTGTTTGTTTATGCAAATATTAAAATTCTAAACTAATTTCAGAATTTTTTTTTTCGTGTTTGGGTATGCATTAAAATTCGTTGTGTTTCCGCAAAATTAAAGTTTTTTTAAGATGTTTTCTTTCCTCTCGATGAATTATTTGACGTCTTAATACTTATTTAACATATTTGTTTGTAAAAAGGTTAACATACGTGTAGTGTTAAATGGAGAATGCCTACATCTTTGAATAATGATCTTATTACATAGTATGAATTCACTCGTTCATATAAACCAAGCGAATTGAATACTTGTACTCATAAACATTTTCATTTCATTCTGGCTTATCACGTTAGAATGTGGTTTCTAAAAAAAAAAGAAAGAAACGATTTGCAGAAGTGATAATATTTTTAAGCTGTGAATAATCTATGGCTTTACTGCCTAATGCAGCCTTTAATATTCATAAATGTTGGCTTACGAAAAATCATATTTTGTCGGATAAATTTTGCATTTCCATCATATGCTTGTTTGTTGAATAAACGCTTTCATTTGGGGCTTTTTTCTTACTTTAAAAATGGTTTCTAAAATAAAATAAAAATAAAATAATAGTAATAATAATAAAATTTAAAAAAAAAAAAAAAAAAAAAACCCGAACTGCATTAGTGATAATAATATCTTTCAGATGTAGGTATGTTATAGGAGAATAAGGCTTTTAATCTGCTAGAGGAGAATAAAGCTTTTAATCTGTATCAGGCTTTACAGTCTTATATAATAGCCTTTAATATGTATAAATGCCAACTTCTGTAACATCTCAAATTTAGTCGGTCAAAATTTTCATTTTCTTCAGTACACTTTTGTTTCTATTATTTTCTTCTTCCGGTTTTAATATTAGTGCTAAACTAATATAAAAACCAACAAACAAAAAATAAAATGGCGTAATCTTCTCAATTGTCTGCCGTAGTTGAAACAATAATAAATCATGAAATTTTACAAGTTGTCTATAGTTTTATATGTAAAAAATAATAATCACTTCGTTCAGCGCAACTTTCAATGCAAGGATTATAATAAAAAGGGAGTCAAACACAAAAGAATAGATATAATAATAGATAAATTTGAAAAGGTAGTGAGGTTTAAAAAAATTAAAATTGAGGGGAAAAAAAGAAATTAAGTAAAAAATACAAAAACGTAATGAATATAATAGTGCAACAATTAATGAGATGAATGAATAAAATGCAAAATAATAAATAAATAAATTAAGTAGTCCGAAAAGTATAATAGATAAATTTTGAAAAAGCCTAGAAAGCTATTTTATTTTCCATCACTGTATGAAATGCTGTATAAAAATTTCTATTGATGGATTTTTATTTCAAGATAATTTCCACTCCTTTTTTAAAACAGTTGGGATCATTAAAGAACTAGATGTGTATCATCTTAAATTTTATCTACGCTGAAACAGCATAAATTAGACGTCGATAATAATCTAACTGATCTTGAGACACATTTCTTTTTGATGAAATTCCTTGAGATCTGTCTCTTCTAATGCGGAACAGCTTAAAAATACTTGATTGCCTGATGATTTCATCTCGATTGAATTAGTAACATTAAAATTTATATGATATTCCAAAAATGTCGAGATTAATAAACTTTTGCGTGTTCAGCAGGTATTACTGAAATTAAAAACAAACAAACATTGATTGGGATTTAGTTCGTTAAGCTTTAAGATATTTTATTGTTTCTTATCTCTCTGGTCTAGCCAGAAGATATCTGCCCAGATCTATTCGTGGTTTTTAAGGAAATACCGTTTTTTAGTATGGCAGTTGCTGCTCTACTATCGCCATTACACGCAGGTTTGTACCCATATCTGTTGATTAGTCACAGGTGCAAGCACGGAAATATTCGTCTGTGTTTCTGTTTGCTTGCGATCATTTAAAATGCTTCACACAATTGAAAACGCCGCCGATTGGGAAATACCCGCCGTGATTCGTTTTCTGGGTACTTTCCTGTTATAGAGGCCGACGACGATGAATCGCCAAATGACTAAGAAATTTCGCCAAGGTAAGCTATATTGCAAGGTAAGGTTCTCGCGTTCGTTGACTTGGCTTAATCATAATTTGCGTGGAAGCTGCTGAAATTCATCAACAGATTAATGAAGTGGTGTGTGGGCAAGTGCCTCATATGACATTGGAACAAAACAACGAACCCTCGAAAAACGCCATGTAACATCACCCAAAAAAGTAAAGCTCAGAGAAACAATTTCAGCACTCAAAATCATGCACACTGTGTTTTGGGATAAGCAGGAGGTGTTGCTTGTGAATGTTTTGCCTCGGGGTGACTCAATCAATTCTGAAACATATTGTGACACCTTCATTTTATTTCGTGGTGTAATCCAAAACAAAAGGCGTGGAATAAGAAGCAAAGGTATCTTTTTTTCTGCATGACAAAGACCGTCCACACATGGCTAGTTGAACTCGATATCGCTTTGCCTCGTATGGTTGAAAATACTACGATCCTTCTCAGTTTCGCCCTCATCTTGCGCCCAGTGACTTCCCCTTGTTTCTTCACTTGAAAAAGCATTTAGACGGCCAGCGCCATAACGAGGATGATGTTGTCAAAACGGCCGTGGTGCAGTGGGAATCCAGAAGCTCGTTGTACAATATGATGCATGCCTTAATAGTGGAGATAAATATGTTGCATATAGTAAATTAAGGTACAGGCTTCATTATAAATATAAAATAGTAGAAAATACTGCACTTTTTTTAATATTGAAATGGTACTTACATAAAAACACGCTAATATTATTTATGAAGATAATAGAAAAAAGACAGCTCCTATTGTTCGAAAGCCTGGAGCACTTGTGAGTAGAAGTGTGAATTAACACATCAATCAATAACTCCCGAGACTAACCCAGAGATGGCGCTCGTAGTAAACCAGTAACCAGGTCTTTC
>BMAW01024627.1:15567-47587 GCA_019974015.1 Nephila pilipes
TTTTATTTTAAGATGCTATGATTAATTGTTCAAATTTCGATAATCAAGTGAGTTGAATTTGCAGAAAAACTTATTTTGTTCATAACGATACAAGTGGTAAATTCTCATAATTTTATAACATATGAGCCAGCATTACTTTACTAATCAAAATTAAAAAATAACATACTTTTAGCTAAATTTAAGAAAGCAAGTTTGATTTTTAATACAAAACAGAGCCAATTGTTAATATAATTTATGCAGAGCATCCGTTTCTTTATGTTTATTTATTCGAACTTTTGTTTCCAATAAATAAAATAAAGAAGACCTGGAAAAAAAAATAAGAAGTTAAAAAATAAATACATGTCTAAATCTGAATTTTTCTTACACAATAACATCTTTTTTAAGCCATACAAATTTAGAATCAATATTACATAAACTAAATATAAAACGACAATGGATTTTAAATTTTTGATTTTTTTTAAAAAAAAATTTATGTGAAACATTTCTTGTACTTGATTACAGATGAGAAATTACAAGCATAATTCATAGATTAAAGTTTACATAATCACGAGTTACCGAAGACGAATGAGGCACTTAAAACTATGTTGGAATTCTATCTACAATGCTTTTCGCATTACGTCGCTACCTAGAGATGTAGGTTAAATTATTGCATTATTTATTAAATTACTGTTAATAATTCCCTGTAAGAAGTTTTAGTTACTATTTTAAAAAGTTTCTTGTTTTTTTACTTAGATGGAATAGTAAAAATATATATAAAGCGTAATGAATTCCAATTAATTTATTCCAGTTATTTTAAATTTTTATTAATGACTTATATTTCTATTGAATTAGTATTATTATATATGATAGTATTTCAGTAAATTTATAACTTTTTTTCCATTGCAACATTTTACGTATTTTTAATTTAGGATAATATTTTCAATCTGATTTTTACGTTAACTTGATAGTTTGATTTCTTTGCAATTAATTCTGTAATATTTTAGTTTTATAGTTTCAATAAGTTTCTTAAATAAGATTTTAGTGATTATAATTTGTAATTTAGTATGAGTTTGTATATATATATATGTCCGTGTGTGTGTGTGTGGAACAGCTTTGAAATTCTTTATCTCAATTTTCAGTTTAATTTCTTAATTCTGTTGTCTTGTAATATGCTTTACAGGTCTTGGTTAGGTTTTGAGCTATTGTAATTTGTTCCAATAATTTAAATTACTGGCTTTATACATATATTTACATATTTAATACATATTCTAACAATGTAATTTGAATATACAATTATTTATACAATATGCAATTTGAAATACTAATATACAATTTGAAAGTATTATACTTTCAGGAGATTTACTGAATTCGTTAAATTATAACTTTGTTTGTTTTAAATTATAAGTAATCTAAATTTAACTTAAATGTTTTGCATTCTTAATTTTATTTCACTACATATAAGCTACGTTTCGAAAATTTAAACAAAAGTTTTGAAGTCGTATTTTATCGATAAATGGGGATATTCAAATCAAGTGTAACATGAAAAGGGTTTTTCAAAGGTTAGAATATTGTTAAGAGTTTACGAAAGGATGAAAAAAGTCCCTTATTCTCCTTGATTTTAGAGTTAAAAAGCTTCAAAAGATTGCTATTGTTTTTATAACCTTTTAAGTTTAACTTTTCCGTCTACTTTCTCATCGAAGCGCGATTTTAAAAAAACTGGAAGCCTATTATTCCAGTTTATAATTATATCACATAGCATGCATCATTATCTAAGTGCAGTTTATTTATTCCTTCTTTTGTTGTATTCACAATAAAAATATATTAAAAGGTGACCTATCTGTGTTTACATATTTACAGTATGTATGGTTATGCTTCACTTGTAAATAAATAAGATTAAAAGGTTAACTATTAAAACGATAAGTAATTCTTATTAATGTACTTTTAAAGTTGTTTATGAAGAGAACCAGAAAGAACTAAAAGATATTTTGCTGGCTTTAAGGGAACTAGAAAGGCATTTATAAGATAAATAGAGATCTTATATTACTAGTTTTCTTTTTAAATGAAGTAATAGATATATATTATTATTGATCACATCAATTATATCCTTTTAATGTTATACCTATTTTTAAACGGGAAATAGGGACTGCATAAAAGTAAAGGAAAGAACATTCTGAAATTTCATAAGTAGGTATAAATTATACTGTCTACACATATTTAAAATTTTAAAAAAATTCTGCGGTAAATATGGACCATATATTAAAAAAAGTTCTATTCAGAAAATGACTCAAAACCTCTCGATGTAGCTAAAAATTGGTTTTCCGAAAAAGAAAAAAAAAATGCATTTATTCGTGGTAAGGTTTTTAAATGTTTTATGTGTTTTACATTAAAGTATTGTATAGTACACGAAAATTCTAAAATGTACGTAATGTAGCTATCGATTTTCTTTTGGACGATTGGTTTAAAGTGACTTTCATCAATTGCAGGAGCTACTTCGTTCAGAATGGATGTAATGTAGTCAGTGATCATTTTTTGGGATGACTGTTGTTTAGAAGGCAGCTTGTTTGGGGGAGGGGGGGGGAACGCAATATGAGCATGTTTTTTGTAATGCGATATGTAATCTCTGGTGGACTTATTTTATTCATATTATATTTACTTTTTATTTGTATTATGTGACATTATGATTATTTTTTTTTAATATACCGCATAAAAAGGATCGTATTTAAAATTCGCGTAAAAGGAAGCTTGTCAGCATTTGTAAATAAATTTAAAAGTAAACCGTTAAATTTTAAATTTGGAATAATGGATAAAAAAAATTACATAACCCTCGTGTTGAAAGAATTTTGTTCCGTCACTTTTTTGCGAAATCTCTCTTATCTGTGCATATGTTTTCATAAATCTCTCTTGGAGTAATTTGCTTGTAAATAAGAAGGTTTTATCTTTTTTATTCAGTTTGAAAAAATAATAAATATTCGTATTATTTAATAATAATGTCATTCCGCTTCAGATATCTTTTTTTAACAGCTCTCGTAAATCATTGCTTTTACCTTTTTTCAAATATTTATCTCACACAGTGTTAGTTAAATACATATATAGCTAATAAATTTTTTAAATGCTGAAAACTGTTTGATTTGATGCAATATTATCCGCAAATAATGTCTTCGGTTGCCATTTATCGTTAATGGCGATTTTAAACTTCGAATCAGTAATTTCCAGTTCATAATTGCCAATTCAGGTCTTATGAATATAACGTTAATGAAGTCCAACTAAAAAACAGAAGAACAGTGAATTTCTATCGTTAATATTTTGATCATATAAAAAATTATTAAGCATAAGAGCACTTATTGATATACGAAGTAAATAAACTTATATTTCAGTTTCATTCTGGAGTTTTCTCCTTCAAAACTTAATGTTTACACAAAAACATTGTTTTAATAAACCGAAATTTCGTACATCTATTTCAAACATTTTAAACGAAGTTTATAAAAAATTTGCTAAAGTTTAACAGAAAAATATTCTTTGAAGAGCAATCGTCCTCTGTTTGACAAAATGATGAAGTAAAAAATTGTTCGTAAAAATGAGCTTTGTCTGTTGAGTTACTTCAATATTCCTATAAAAAAGGAGTTAGCTCTTGAGTTAACGGTGTTCAAAATATTAGAGGATTTGAAAGAAAAAAAAAGATAAAGATAAAATATTAATCATACTATAAACAAGCCGTCATCTCTTCTAGTGATTGCTTTAGCGTTATCGTAATTTGCGGGGTCTGCTATAAAGGGGACTACCGTTTTGTAATTAAATTCATGCTGGTGAATTAAGAATTCCGAACAGTGGCGTAGCGATGGGGGAGGGATTTGGGGCTGTAACTCCCCCATCCCATATGGGTTGCAGTATATTGAAATTTTTAAACTGGAACTTTTTATATTGAATTTTTTATATTTTTTCAGAAAAAATTATAATTCGAAATCTCTTACTCTACATAAATATTCTTTTCCCCTCGAAAATAAACAAAGAAATTTGAATTTAAGTTCCAGGTGCGAGATGAAGAGGGATTCCTCCCCCCCCTCCTCATGGAAAATTTCCCTTTACTCCCTGGTTATGAATAATTGAATGAATATCAATTCAAGGGTTGAGTACTAACCACTACTAGTATCACAATTTTTTTGTAATAAACCTACACGCGTAATATAGGAAAAAAACAATTTTTAATATAATTAAAAAAAATTAAATTTTTTAAAAGAAAAGAAAGAAATGGTATAAATGCTCTAAGAGTCTTATGCTAGAATTATTAAAGTATCTCACACATAGATTTAAAAATATTATATAATGCAATTGTAACTGATTTTGTTGTTGTTGTTGTTGTTGTTGAGTTTCGCAATTTCTTGTATAACGACAATGCCCTTTTTAATACTATTATTGATCCAAGTAATTTTACAGGGGAAGGGAGGGTTGTGACGTCGTACTATGAAAACGGATATTTTTAGTTTGGTAGTTCCGAGCAAATGAAGACCACATTCTATGATTAAAGTAATTCTCGCGGTTCTTCCAATAGCGCAAAAACAGTCCATTTTTTGAGCTGCCTCCTTTCTCTTTCTTCGAGAAAGTAACCGCGTGTATAGAAATTTCTAAGTAGAACATTGTATGCAAACACAAAGCAGTAAAAATATTCCCAGGCGATATCTTTTCTTTGCCTGTGTCCAAAACAACCCCTCTCCAAGTCTCCATTTCCATCTTCTAGTGGTGATTCCGTTGTCATCAATGTCAAATTGCTTTCTCAGCGCTCAAGCCGACTTCAGAAAGGGAGAGTGGCATTTTTATTGGGCTTTTGTGGTTTACACACTCTTCCAAAAGTCGTAATTATTTGTCTCCACGGGGAGATTATACCCGTCTGAGGCATGACCCCCAACAGACACAGCAGGAGGCCGTCGCAGGTAAAGAGCTGTGGTCCTGTCCGGCATGGAACTCTCTCCCCCCACGTGTTTTTGTATGCCTGTCCTTGGCTTTTGTACTTCGGCCACCTGTGTGTCGAGAAGGGTTTTGTATTCCTTTATGGTCGAATTATTACAAATCGTCTTTCTTTTCCCTACTACAAGAAAGCTACTACAAGAAAGAAATTAGGTTTAGAATTGCATGGAACAACCTTAGATCACTGCCGGTGAAAGCATTTTTATTCTATATGGAGATATTTGATCGTTTTGTCGAAAGTCCAGTCAGTACGGGGGGAGGGGAGGTAAAAACACCGATGATGCTACTGATTTTCAAGATAAGAAACAGTAAAGAAGCAGTGGCGTAACAAGGGGGGGGGGACATCTGTCCCCGGGCGCAACGTCTAAGGGGCGCCAAATCGATGTTTCGAAGTTTTAGAATGAAATGTTTTCCTTTCTTAAATGCACTAAAAAGTAAATAAAAGGCATTCGTTTACTCAGCCTATTCCTCCATTAGTATGAGAATATCTTTTCCTATGATTTTTTGTCTTTTACCGACCCTATGAAAGTGGCGGCAGAGGAAAGTCTGTCTGTCCCCACTTTGCAGAAAGTATGAAGTTATCCATTACATACATTTTGATGAACCAATGTATAAATTGGCGGCAGAGACTAAGAAAATTTCCCTTAGAAATTGAAAATTACATTTTAAGCATTGCACATCAAACTATTTATTTATTTATTTTACT
Source organism: Nephila pilipes (assembly GCA_019974015.1). NCBI lineage: Eukaryota > Metazoa > Arthropoda > Arachnida > Araneae > Nephilidae > Nephila > Nephila pilipes. Next base: position 21,212 of record BMAW01024627.1, read on the forward strand.
TCAAGCTAACTTCTGTTTCAGGACATTCTATTATTATACCTAATGTGACATTTTAAATTTGCCAATGATATATTTGAATATTATTTAGGGATAATCATATTTTCATACTGCTGTTTGGTTGTCTTAATTATTTTACTTCGTTCTATCTTTATAAATGTAGCAAAAAGTTGAAAATACACGCAAAAAATTATAACTATTTTAAAATGAAAAACAAAAATATTTTCTTAAAATACTATAATTTTTAATACATTTTTAAAAAATTTTTAACTTCCCCATTGCATTTTGGCAAACAATAAATGGTGCAAATCCCTTAATCGCATCCGGAAGCTGAAAATCCTATCTATGACACTGCAAAGATAACCAGTATTTTAAAAGATGGGTTATTTATTCTTTTAAGTCGATTGCGATTTTCTCTAAGCATAAAAAAAGGAAATGCCGGTTTTTTCGTTATCAATTTGATCGTACACAACTACTTTCATAGAAGATAAAGCGAATTTTAAATATTTATTCTCAAATAGATTCAAATGGATCTCTGTGTAACAATATCAAAGATAGTAACAAGATAAATAAATTAACAAATTTTTAAAATTATTAGCTTTGTTTCCAGTAATAAATTAGGAAATAAATAATTTTAAAACTGTTAATCGAAACTGAAGTATTGACAAACAATTCTTCAAAGAAATTGTATTCTTAAAGTTATCATTTCCGGTTGAGCAAAAAATACTTTTACTCCTATTTTAATAATTCTTTCGTGATTTTTCCGGTCTTTAAATAATATTCTAAAATATTTCGACAAAACTGGATAAAAATTTGAGATCGGTAGTAGAAATTCCATAGGATTGACATTACGTTCGTGAAATCAAAATGGCGGGTACACGGGAGTCTAAAATATCCAGACAAAAAAATAATTAAATAAATATAAGTAAAAAAAAATTTTTTTTAATCATGGTCTTATTTAAAGATGGATCAAAAGGTATAAAATAACATTTTGAATGCAAAATAAGGTGTAATTTATAAAAGCTTGAGTCTTCCATACTTTTGATCTCATATAGAAGTAGGAATAGTACTTAATATATCACTAATTTCCTAGATATATTAGTTTAACCAACTTTCAAATGTTTTTAAAATACACATTATTTTACACATAAAAAATAATTGTTATGTCATTTCGTCCATCTTTAAATAAAAATTTTATTTAAAAATGTTTTGCACAGTCTTATAAATTAATTAAATGATTTGCCAAAATATTCAAATCAATGCTTTAATATATATATATATATATTGCCGTCTGTTTTCTTTTCTCTGCGTTGAACTCGGGGAACTCCGTTCAATTTTTTACTGTGGGAAATGTTGAAACTAACTCCCTTCTTTCCCCTTTCCTCCCTTGTGTGACAAGAAGACAGATGACCTTCGCCCGCCCACTGAAAAAGATCCCGCCTTTCAAAACTGTTTCATTGTACTTCTGTTGCACATAATACAACGGTGTTAGAAAACAATTTGTCCATCTCTATAGGCTACCCGCGTATTTAACATTTTGTAAATACGCGGGTAGTACAAAATTGCGTTACTTAGGTTAGCAATTCAAGCGTTAATGCCAATCTTTTACGCTTTTGAATACCAGGGCATTTCTTACATACCTCTTTCCTCCCTCGTGTGGAAACTAAATTATTAACAATAACTTGTGTGTGTGTGCGCGCGTGTGTGTGTGTGTGTGTGTGTGTGTGTAATATAAAACAATAGGAAGATTTATATAAACTAATAATAAATTGCATAATTATTGTAAAAATAAAATTAATATTAAAAATTTATAATAAATCCATATGATTTACAAGAAACATAAATTCGGTTAAATACTGAATAATCGCAATAAATTAACTGCTTCATACAAACGTAAAAATTGAACATCAATTAAGAATACAAAAGAGTCAAAAATAGAGATAAAGTAATTTAGAATAGTGTTGTACAGAAACGTGTTTATTTCATATGAAGTGGTTAAACATTAAATAACTTCATGCTTCCTCATTGTTTACTTGATCTTCAATTCTTAAATTTTTACGGAATAATTTACTTTTGTTATTTATACTCAATACTTGATTGTATTTATAGTTTTTTTAAATCATACATATTTGTAATAATTTTTAATATTAATTTCATTTATTTTTGCTATATAATTATGTAATATATTATTAGCTTATATACATGATATTTTTAAACTTATACATTGTTTACATTCTTTCTTTTGAGGAAAAGTATACCATACTATTTTTCTTAAGTTTTAAGACACACACACGTATTTATATATATATATATATATATGTATGTATGTATGTATGTATGAGCAATAGTATTTATTATAAAGGGTTTTTAAGAAAGTAAGTTTCGTCATTTTTTTGAAAGAGCACGTGGTACTCCGGATGAAACAGCTTTAGGAAGCCACACTCAATGCTGATTCAACGATGGAAGGAACATCAGAGGAGGAGGAAGGACACATGCTCAGGGTGACGAAGAAAAGAGAGTAGCAGCAGACCAGCGTGCCTGAGACGAGACTGACAACGTGGTCGGCAATGGAAAAGCGTGCTTCCGGTATGAAGGGGTATGGGGGACTGCATAAGCTTCTAGAGATGAGACGAATAGGTCATGTTCATGCTAGTGTTGCATAATCATTTGAGGAAGGCAGGGTGTGAAGGATGAGGGTTGGAGCGGGCGTCTCTACATCCACGAATGAAAACAACACTGCTCAGGACATGGTGTTAGCGGATAGGCGTATGACTTTGTGAGACGTGGCGTCCTCACTGCGTTTTGGTCGTGCTCAAGTCCATACAAAACAATGTCGAGGTGGAGCAGGATGAGCGAGAATTCCTTTCATCGCAGAGCACCGAGTTTTACCAGAGTGGTTTCTTCAAACTGGTTGCACGATGCGACAAATGCCTCAATGTCAATGGTGACTGCATAGAAAAATAGTGCACGATGTATAGTTGATGAGGATATGGTTTATTTTTAATGCAATAAATTTTCCTCGTGAAAAAAAAAATGACCGAACTTATTTTCGTAACATTCTTCCTCTCTGTAGAATGTTTTCAAATTTCAAAAACATAGCTTGGTTGAACGGTATATGTGTTATGAATGATAATTAGAACGAATATGAATGATAACTGGGACATTTTTCTGCCCGAAATTGAATTCCGAATTTGTTTCAAGTTATTTGACATTAATCGAAGACTGTCGTGTTAAAGACCAGCCGTATAAAGGAGCTGATGCACCTAAAATCTGTCGAGTTCCCCAGTCCTCCCGTTGGAGAAGTGTGAAAGATTAGAGAGGGAGATGACAGCTCTGGTATCGTCCTTATCACTGATCAAGGCTTAAAATGACGAGGTCCATCGCCAATAGCTATTGTGTTGATTCTGATGCGACGTTAATAAAAACAATCTCAAGATAGACATTAGGGCATTCCTTCTTTTAGTCTAAATAACAAGTCATTCCCCCGTGGATAAAAAGAAGAGAAGAAGAAGGAACATCTTTATCGTTTCTAATTCACTCCTATGTCTATGCGAAGAGTTAACAGTCTATGTGAAAGATTCAGTCGAATTCCCTTCTATGAAATTATTATTTTATTATCAGAGGTTATGTTTAGATGTGATTGAAGACAAAAATAATTGAAACGTTTTTGATTTGAAATATCCATATTTGTTATGCTAGTTAATTTTTTTTGAAGAAAAACTAATTAGCCACCGATCGGAAAACGCCTGGATGCCCCAACGAACGAAAACATTGAGGAGCGACAAGACAGATGCGCCGAGAGGTGAAACCGCGTCATGGCGCACAATGTTTCCAATGGTGATCTGTATTCTCCGATGGCAGATTTTGATGGAGAGGTACTGATAAAAGACTCCCAACACGCGCTCTGGAATGTTAAGAGACGATTCCCACGATGGCTGGAGTGTTTGGCGAGGAGAAGGAGAGGAAAAAAAAGTGCAAATGTGATGGAGACGAGAGAAATAAAGCTCTCCTGTGATCAAAGCGAAGTGTCAAAACTTACACTCAGAGTGACAACACCGTGCATGCTTTATTGAATGGTAAAACCCCTCCAGGACTTTTAGAGCTCTGCCACTAGAAGTATCATCCACTCTCTGCTTGTTTGGCTGCAGAGAGAGGGATTGGAGGGGGCTCTGAAAGCAATGGGTGCGTTTATAGAGTTTGTATTGTTGCAAGCCCTCTCGTGAAAGAGTGAGTAAGTTTTCAACAGTTTTTAGAATGAAAAGTGTCACTTTTCTTTTAAAAAGGAGTGAGAGGGAGAAAGCTGTAGAGGTTGTGAATGACACCTGTTTTCCCTGATGCTTTGCTTTATGGATCGGCTGTTAGATTATGTCATCGGCTATCGACTTTCGGTAAGAAAGACTGTTTCGGAGATGTTCTTGTGTTAGTTATTAAGCGTTGTGGAGAGAGCATTTTAATTCATGCAAGGTCTCGATATTCCTTAAATTACACGAACGTGTGACGGCATAAGGTATGACTCGGATGTGTTGCCATTTTTTTTAAAGGAAAATCTGAAGTGAAGTATTTTAAATTCACTTCAGATCTTAAAAAAAATCTTTCAAAAAAATCAGATTCAAAAAAGTCTTTCGTTTCTTGTTTACGTATAAATGAAATGGGAGATAAAAGTTTTATTTTATTTTATTTGATATTTTAAAATTAAAAAATTTTACGGAACTTTCATTGAATATCAACAATTTTATTTTTATTTTGTAATTAAAATCTGTTATCCATCATTTCAGTAAATAGTGACGTATTTCCTTCATTAATTAACTCTACATCAATTTTAAAGTCTAATGAAATAGTCAATAAGATCAAAACTCAAAAAGAAGACATGCTAATGAAAGACAACACAACTTTTTAGCCAGTAACACAGAATATGTAAGATCTCTCTCTCGAATCCCCTTTAATTCAATTAATCCTAGTTTATATTCTAATAATAAAGTCTTATCTTACCAAATCCTTCTCTCCTATTCTAACATTTCTTGTTTATAAGAGGTTCAATTTTTATAACTGTAGTTAGATGTCATTTCAATTTAAACGATTAATTACGATAATTCAATCCAATCTAAAAGCTTGTCGTTATCCTTCTCTTTCTTTTCTATTCTGTGTCGCTCATATATCTATAATTCTAATTCAATTCACTACACTTCTTACCTTATGTTACTTACCTGAACGCTTTTCATTTGGTTGGCAAGAAGTTGTGATTGTGTGCAATTCGAATTACTAAAAAATTCCTGAAATTAGTGAAGAGAAAATCACGAATAGTCCAACTTCACGAAATGATTTCACCTTTGTAAGTTTTTGGCATAAGAATATCAGAAAAAAAAAAGAGCGAGACGAAGCACGAGAAAGTCCAATCTATGTCTAGTAATCACCAGGTAGTTACTGTGGTAGTGAAACGGCACCCACGTGTATAAACGTTTCTCGAGAGGATCCCCGGGCACCCCTCAGTGAAGAAGATTACAGAAAGTAAATATAGAGTAATTAACTTTTCCCTCAGAGCTAAGCATTTCGATTGAATAAGAAAAACAGAAACTTAGGTAATATTTCTAACAAGTATATAAAATGGAATGATTTCACGTATGTTTACAGCATTCTTGCTCAGGTGCCTGATGTTTGGAATGCTTCTACCTTCAGCCGCTGATTCTTGACCCTTGATCCCGAAGTTATCTCAGGGAGTTGGTGGACACAGCAGGCGACTGACCCTTTGTAATGAGAAGGTCCAATGAAAAGCCCCACATTGTCATTGCTTCTATGGGAGGTTAATTAAATTCCTGGCAATAATTAAAAAATACTTTCCTTGGCCCAACATGCACTGACTCATATATTACACCGCTGATAGTGCTGATAAGAGATACCTAAGTAAAGAAGAGGTCCATTGCTTCGATTCGTTCTAAAATGGCAAAAATAAGAGAAGTGTTTATGCCTTTGACTAAGCATAACGGTGGCGCCTTTGTGTTTGATAAGAAACGCAGAGTTTCTGTTTGGGAAAAGAGTGAATGAAAATACTCAGGATCTCCGTCGGGGTTGAGTATATGTAGAGTATGATGTAATAAAAAATATCTTTTGTTTCTTGGCGCCCGTGTAGCGGAAAAGGAGCAAACGAAAAATTAACGTTCGATATTATTTCCTTCATGTTCCATTTTTACTCTAACTAAAAGCGTCACACATAATAGAAAATAATAGAAATAGAAAGTCACACTCAGGGATGATAACCAAGTTATTTTATTCACACAGACGAATAATCAATAATTAATCTCTAACCTTCTTTTTCCACTAACAATAGACTTTATACGCGTCTGATCTAATGTTAAATATTATGGGGATTGTTTTCTTTCCAAACCAGTCGAGGGTGAGTCCGTAGATGATTTATGGAAGAGGGTTTGAGTTCTTGATCCAAGTAGATCCTTCCTGGCTGTGATCCAATAATTTCTCGAGCTTGGTAATGCAGTCACTATTCCATCGCATAGTTTTGTTCCGTTCTTTACTAACTTCCAACTGGACTCAGTATTAAATTCATCGTTTCTTGTCAATGTAGTTAACCAAATCTATTCATGGCATTCATTCTAATCTCATCTACGTAAGTCACGTTTTACCCAATGAGAGAAAATTCAATCAAATTTATTAAAAAGTCTTCAGAGTGTTAGTTCAAGGGGTAAACGCTATAAAGTCCATGTCATAAGATAATTTAAGCAATAAGAATAATTCTAATTTAATATAACATAGTCTATTTACTTAGATAGAAGAACTAATTTGAGAAATAATAATAAAGAAGTTAGCTCGACGATCAAAGATTTAATACACAAGCATTGGTTTACAAAATATTAGTATACTGCACTATTTGTATTTTTACGTAATTCAAATAAGTTTACTTCAACAAGTTAGCAGCGACCCCATTGGTCGGCTGATTCCCACCCTCACCTACCTTTTCTACGAAAAGGGAAACAAATGACTTAGTTCTATCACAGAACTCTCAATTTTTTTTATGTTTTTAACTTAATCTTTTGACAAATTCATCATTTTAAATTTTACTAAGCCATCTTCAATATCTTTTTTGCAATTCTGGGCTGGAAAAATCCAAAGTTAAGCCGTCTACTCATCATGATATGGAGATTAAGAAAATCACATAATTTAACTTGTCCCTTTGAACGCTGTGTTAGAGTCATTTCAAATGATGCCATTTTATCGAGTGAGGAAAACTTAGAATCTGTTATGTAAGACTGATCTCCATGATTTATTTTTACCCTATTCGAATTATCCACAATACTCCCCCCCCCCATACTTTTAATGCAAAATTGAAAGAATTGGACAAAAAAAATCAAATTATCCGAAATTTTGAACCATTAGAGTTCGAATTTTTGAAGTTCATCTGTACTAATTAAAAAGCTTGTTCAAGAAAATGAACAAAGAATTTGTAACTATTATTTTTCAGTTTTACAAAGTTGGCAGTAATTTTCTCTCTCAATGGATTTCTAAGGTCTTAATCTAATATCTAAATCTTATCTAAAGCTATTTATCAAAGTAGTAATAGCACAACAAGTTATTTGTATGTCAGATTTTCGAGTCGTACTAAATCAGGATCAACCTCTACATCTCTTCCACACTACAGAACAAAAGGGATTTTACGCCTAGAAAACATGTGATAATTCCATTTCGAAACTCAGTATTTTTTGTCTCTTTGTTCCATTTTAAACTCAAGATCAACCAAATTAATAAAATTCATTGAATTCCGTACATATAAGCAATCGTAACTGTATTTTTAAATATGGTGTAGTAAGCTGTATTATTTTAAAATCTAAAGACATCTCTTTCTGAAACAAGAAATATCGTTCATTATTTAAAAAAATGTTTCGCTTCACTGGATGCGTATCTGTTTTTATCGTTCGTAAGTTTTTAAAAGGCGTTGAATATTTTCATTTCACGTTTCTTTTATTGCTCAAAGTTGGGTTAAAGTTTCTTTCGCTTTTGTTATATTTCGTTCGAACCTGTTACATTGATTGAAAAGTTTTGATACAGGTACGGTATCTGGAAGTTTTATTTTTAATTCAGGTATAGTGAGTTAGGTATTTTAATTTAGCTTTCGATATTTTACTCGATATATTTAACTATTGCGATTGAAAGTAATCAAAAAAAAAATTGCGAATTCCCATGGGACTATACTTTTAAACATTCATATCTGTGGGTCGTCCGGAACGAAACTTCCGCTTTCCCGAATTTCATTTCACCTCTTCGATGGCAGTAATTCATATTTGACCTTAAAACGAATTCCTCGGGGTGAAAAGTCAGAGGACTGGCAAAGACTTTCGTCAGGATGGTATTAGTCATCTTCGAGTCCGGGCTCCTCGATTTTGCAGACGCATAAACAAAAACCGATTTCGACTCCACTCCCCCTTCGTGAAGGCCGGGAACAAAACATCTATTGTTTTGTTCTTTTATTTTTATTCGCCTGTCATTCAGGAGGGAAGGCAAGAAATAAAAGAGCATCGCACATAAAATACAAATAAGTTCTTCTCGTGGAATTTCTAGACTTTACCGGTTTGATTTGCGATGCTCCGGATCGAGGCCAGAGGTCGCCACTTAGATGGAACATTAACCGAATCATGCCTCGGAGCGAAAGCAATGAGAAGTGAAGTCGTGTAACGAGCTCGCTCTCCTCGAATAAGGGGGTCTAGTGGGGGGTCGTAAAAAAGTTAATGTTGGGAGGGACGCTGAATCGTCTGGCTACTCGCGAAAGCGTTTGTGTCCAGGTATTTCTCATTCTTCTCGCAGGCTGATCCAGATACTTGAAGAATTGACCATTTCACAGCACGTGTTAAAACGCACCTAGCAGTGGCGTTCCCATAAGTCATTTTTTTGGATGGGGGGAGGGTATTGCCATCGCAATGAAAGAAACAATTTCTTTAGCTTTAAATTACCTGGTAAAAACTAAAGAATACGCTTTATAAATCTTATTTCTCGAATTTAAAGCTGTTCTAGGATCGGTATAATTTTTCCACATGTAAGGATCGTTTAAGAAGAATGATAAGTTAACCACGCGAACGAAAATTCCAACTGACCAAAATCGGGATGCATAACAAAGATTGAAAATTTGATCAAATTACTTAATAATTGAAAAGACGCATCTTCCATAGGAATGCACCCCTCCTCTCTTTGTCTTGAAACACTGACCCAGATGAATATTTCGAAGGCAGCGAAGATTTTTCTATTCTTTTCTTCGGAATTGATTTATAGAAGGAATTATTTTTCTCTTATTGATGAAAAAATTTAAGCACTAGGAAAAAAAATATATTTGTAAAATTTAGAGAGCCCGTAATAGTATAGTAAAAGATTTATTCTGAAATATTTCAATTTCCAGAAAAAATTCTTGGGGGTGCGTAGGTCCTTTTGTATCCCTGGTTACGCCACTGACACCTGGTATCAGTTATCGTTGCTGAAGCAGCTTTCCAGATACGAAAAGTTACTAATATTCTTTAATTATTTACGCACACTTTCCTGCACAAGAATAATTTCCCACGTTTGGATTTATCCCTTTTACGGTGCTTTTAGTTAAACATTTTTAACGTTTCTATTTATTGTCATGTTTCGTATTTTATCTTTTAAGTGACAACACGTTAATTCATAAATATATTTTGTATTAAAAACAAAAAAACTCTGTATTTATTAATTGTTTACAGTTTTTTTTTTTTTTTTTTCTGCAAACATGCGTTTATATTTGAACGTACTGTGGTGACAAAGAGACGCCAATATTAGGAGGATACTTCGGCACATAATGCGCATGCACTGTGATTAATTCCTGTACGTGTCGAAAAGGGATTGGGGACAAAGCTAAAATGTACCTAAACCTGCTCTTTATACGGACTTAATTAAAAAAAATATTTAAAACTATTTGTTGAAACATATGTTCGAAGATTTGCTTAGTATTAAATAAGCTTTTGAACGTGTTCTTTCGATTTTGCACAGTTAAGCGGTGGTTGATTCTCAAAAATCCCTAAATTCTGCTTGTGTTAAAAAAAAACCTTTAGATTTCATCAACCCATAAGTGAGCGGTACAGAGCCTACTGGGAACCACTGGTGAACTTTTTTTTTTTTTGCTTGTGAAGAAAACAATCAAGTTAATCAATAATCAAAAGATTCCATTCATCAAAATCAATCCAAGTACCAAAATTTTGCGAATATATGAAAAATTAATTGTGCCTTCCTCTCACACTATTTTTTTTCTTTCTAAACCATTCCAAAGCATTTAAAAAGTTCCAAGTTATAGAAAAAAATATTTAAATATGTACTTACGATATATCATTTATCCCCTCGATGAATAACTGAAAAATTATAAACTATTTTTCAAAAATAGTTTTTCCCTTTGTTAAAATTATTATGATTTATGGTACAAAATTTCTCCTATTTTTTCTCAAACGTTTATGGAAGTTACTCCAGTAATGCAAGCTAATTTGCCTCGAGTGATACGGGGGGAATTCAGTCTCCGGTAAATTTTCTTTTCACAGACGCGAGATAATTTATCTAGTTTTCTCTTCAAAGAAGGTGAAGAAAGAGGTTTTCCATGAATGAATTCGTTTGTTTATTTGTTCTTTCTTTTGTCTGGAAGCGCAAACGAGAATAAACGATGAAAAGTTACTACAATTTCATGCTCCAAGAAACGCACTTCGGAAAACTGTTTTGGTTTTCTCCGGTTAATGCCGAATGATGATGCTTTTTTTCTCCTTCTTTCTTTAGTGTTTTCTTTTTTTTCAGAATTCTAAAAAGAAACTATTTGTGGCAAAAGTAGAGGCGAAAAATTCCCAAGAAGAAGAATAAATCTGCCATTTAAGATGGCATCGCTTCTTGATTGAGGAAAGTAAAACTTTAAAAAAAGAATTTTTTTCTTTCTTAGTGGCAGAGGAATTACAGGGGAACAGTCCAAAACTGTGAGAATAAATTCGCTTTTATTTCAGTTTGCCCTGTTGTTTGGGTTAATAAAACACGAAGGGATGTTATTATATTTGTTTTTAAATGTCGACTTTTTTATGTTCAGATCGTTGTACCGTAGAATCGCATATCTTCGTGAATGAATCGATCAAAAAAAAATTGTTCCATAAATAATTCCAATATCCAAAATTTAAAATTATATATCCATTTCTTATTGCGATTGGAGACTAAAATTAAATTTTAAGAAATCAAATACAAATGGGTTGTTAAGTGTCAAGTATACTTAAATTTGAGAAATATGTCTCAATTTCCTTTGAAAAGTATAGTTCTATTTAGGAGAAACGTTCTCTTATGTGTTCTACTTTACCCTATTGACCAGTATTTTTTTTGCACATCACTATAATCTTGTACAAAAGTATACTTAATAACTCTCTTAGAGTTCCAAATAACATCTTATAAGTTGCATTTTACGTATATCGCCTGTCAACACGGCTCCGTAGGAAATCTGAAAGAAAAGATAACAATGGAAGCGTTGTCTTATTTCACCAACAGCATAAGCGACTCAGCAATAAAGTCAAGCCAGACGTTCTTAAACTGATAAAAATTATTTTCGAAAAGCTGCATTAGCATTATGTTTCAACAACAACAACAAAATGTGGTGGGGGGCACAGGAAATAAATGTTAATGTAAAAATTGTAGATATTTCAATATTATTTCAAACAAACGATTTGGATTAAAGTATTTTTATGAAGCTGATTTTTTAGTATATTTTCTTAAGATCTTCATCCTCACAATAGAAATTATATGCACTGATATTCACTCTCAATATATTATGCTTATCTAATTCTAACATCGATAAAGTTTTGTGTTATTTAAAACACAATTACATATAAGAAAACCATATAGCACTATTTACCTCAAAGCAACATCCTAATATCTTTCTATGCTCCCAAATCATTGTTTAAGTGTAATTATTGTGTTTTATAGTCATAAACATATTTGAATCTATGTTTCTGCAAAATATGTCAAGGAAAATTAATAGCAAGATTGAATTAATTCACGAGTCTGGATGTGCACTCTATTACATAACATCTAGAATTTTGGAACGGATTTATTTGCTTACAGTCTCAAAGCAAACGCGAGGGACTTTGTCCTTTCACTTATTTCCTTCTTTACAAACTTTCTCTCCGTCAGATAACACTATCTAGCCGACCGTAGGAGATACATGGCTACAGTTTTGTAACGAGGTCCTTATTCTAACCGTTCGAAAGACTGTTGCCTTGAGAACTTCTGAGAGTCTCCGATAGAGTTGAGAATAATGCCTTTAATAGGTTTAATCAGTGAGAAAGCTAAGCCTACTGGAACTCCCGAGACACGGACAGCTTTCGTGAGTTTCAATATCCTCTTAAACATAGCAGCAAAAAAGGCATAAAGTACCGTATTCAGAAAGCGTGATATCGGAAAAAGGGGGAATCAAGGTATATAGTATTTCTCCACCTATATTAACATCAGCAAAAAAATAAATAAAGTCTTAGGATGCATCCCTTTTATAGTAAGGAATCTATTTTAAATTGAAAAAATACCGAATTCTGGTTCGATTTGAAACAATTAATTAATGCCCCACGGGAACTCAACTGCCATTAAAAGTCAATGGAGGTTGAAATTTCATTACCAATAGCTTAGCCCCCTTCAACAAAACGTCGACTATATTTGATAAGATGGATCCCATGATTCCACTCGGCGATCTTTGGTGGAACAAGTTTCGATCGCCTGCTCTGCAGCACTCACCCGTGATTCTATATCTAGAACAGCTGTTTTCAATCTTCTTCAGCCCGCATACCCCCTGCAGGCTCGAATCCATTCCGCGTGTCCCCAACCAAGAATCACTCACCATCCCCCACAAACACACACAATCTGTTTCACCCCTTACGGATTCCGCAAACTTCTCCAAAAAAGGGTTATGTTGAATTAAATTAAAGAGCAATCGAAAGTTATATGCAAAGCTTTGCAAAGAGCGGATTTAGCCACCCAAAATGAAATTTTTTTTTAAATAATTTTTATTAAATTATTCAATTAAGTATAAGAATTGAAGTAAACGATGAAATATTGAAAAATGACAACAGTAAACTTTTTCGATATTAAAATTAAAAGAAACGATAAAATATTAAATTGAAAGTTATATCAGCTACACGTAATTAATATTAAAGTAAACGATAAATTATAAAATTGAATTTATTTAACTAAATATAGTTAAAACTGAAGCAAACGATAAAAAATTGAAAAGTGGTCTGGTATGCCAAAATTGATCCACCTGAAACAATAGCCCCTTAGATGGCTAATTATCTATTTTTCATTGTGCACACTTTATACTTTTGAAGGAAGCAAATAAATTAACATAATAATAGGGAAAAGAGAAAAATTAATGGAGTATTTGAGATTTTGTGTGTGTGCGTGCATTAAATCACAAAATTTAGAAACTTAGGCTCAAAAGAGCATACATACAATCTCAAATCCACAGCCGCTTAAAATTTGCATTTGTGGTTTTTTATTTCGAAAAAAAAAAAAAAAAAAAAATCCGCTTGTTCAGCAAACTCCGTTAAATTAAGGCAAACGATAAGTTATTAAATTGAATACATTTAAGCTTAAAGTAATTAAAACTGGAGCAAAAGATAAAGAATTGAAAAGTGGTCTGGTACTCCAAAAGTGATTCAACTAAAGCAATAGCCCCTTGCGGGCTAATAATTGAAGCATAAAAATAGCAAATAACGAGTGCGTGAGAGAGAAAGCAGCTTAATTAATTCAGATTTGAGCTGATAGAAATTCTTTTATTTTATATATGAAAAATAATACTTTATTTACTTATAAGAAAGATGTATAATTCTTTCGCTTTCGATAAATCCTACAATACCTCATCCTTAGTTCATAGTGACGCTTATACTCGTATCTTATAAGATCTGTTTATCAAACATTTTTAGTTTTGCCGTCCAATTTTGCCATTGTGTTTCTAAGGCAAAGCCGGATTAATCGTTTCAAATCCTTCTCAAACAAATACCAAGAATCGGATTTCATAACATGTTTTGCTGGTTAAAATAAAAAAATGATTGATAATAACGTGCACATTTAAAAAATGAACAAATAAATAAAATTTGAATTTGCTAATTCCATTTTAACATGTTTTAACATTTATTTTTTGGAAAGTATTTGAAAAAGAATTAATCAAAATGGATATTAATTAGTGTAATTTCAAACCCCAGACTTCACAGAAGAAATTACTATCAAGAAAAAGAAATACCTTCTTCAAGTTCCAAATGAATTTTTATTTACACAAGCGAAACATTCTATAGTACAAAAACGTTACCAATATTAACAATAAAAAGAATAAAAACTGATGATTCTGCCATAAAAATCAATTACTGAATTAAATATTCAAATAAGATCAAACTATAAATTCTTAAAGTAGGCAATAATATATTCTGTACCGATATTAAAATAAAATCAGACGATAAAATATCAAATTAAATTTATCTCAGCAAATTAAATGTACCTCACTCAAACTAAATGCAGTTGTTATATTGTACAAAATTGTCAATCTTTTAACACCCTACATCCTTTATTTTATGCCCACGTATTTTTGCTGATGCCCTTTTCTCAAAACAGCAACATGTTAAAAAAAAAAAAAAAAAAAAAAAAAAAAAAAACCTGTAGTGAAAGAGAAAAAAAATTACGCTATTTAAAAATATATAATAAATGATTAAGATACTTGTTCGCTGGTTATCTCTATCCTTGAAATTATAAGGCTCAAGAAGGGGGACTCAGTTTATCTTATAATTTTAAAATGTGAGGTAATTCCAAAACAAATTCGAACTTACACGTGTTATTTCAAGAAAAGCTTTTCTTCGATTAGTGTCTGTGGTCTTTGATCCATGTCCGAGTGCTAAATTGCATCAATTATTATTTTTATTTTAGTAACCTTTTTTCAAACAAGCATTTGTCTCCCCTCTTCCCCGGAGTAAAAAAAATTTAGCACTCCTTTCCTTTCAACGAAACTTTCTTCCATCTTTCAGACAAAAAATAACCACTTTTTACTTTTTAATTCGATGTTTGCAACTATAAAATGATGTATTTAAACATAAAAAATGATTTCGTCTATTTTATCTCTTATGGAGGCAAGTTTACTGCACAAATACAAAAAGCTACGCTTAAAAATAAAAAAGAATTATGATTTCTATCACTATCTGTTAGGTGTCACAACGATATCGAACCGTTTATTGATATTATGAGGTATTCTTTTTTTTTTTTACGACAAAAATCCGTGTTTACCGAACAAATACAACTCCACTCCTAAAATGTAACACGCGATTAGCTTTCCCATTGTCTCACACACGAATCTTAACAACCCGAACCTTTTATTCGCAAGCGAAAAAAAAAAGTGCCGGTTCGGAGAAGAAAAAAGAAAGAAAAGAAGAACCCTCACGATCTCCAGCGAGTTCAAGTGCTTTGGGTGACCCGCGGGGATCCTGCGAAACAGTGCGTCTCTCGCCGACCTCGTTATTTCCCCCGACTCGTTGGTAAGTAGGCGAGGAAAGGGGCGTGTCCTCCGACGGCTCGAGCGTCACCCTGATTGGCCACGGCTTCCCGGACTTGACGGCCAGTAATAGGGCGCATCGCCCGGAGGCAACCTTATTACTGGACCGCGGTGAACAAGCTCCCGCCCTCGCCCTCCGAGGCGTTGAAGTCGCGGACGCGCGAAAACGGCCGCACCGTGATGGATGCCTGTAGCCGGAAGCCCGCATTTTTCGCGCTTATTATTGGCTGCGAACAAATCACCCGGCGATGACAGCGCGAGAGATGAAATAGTACACGAGGATGATCCATTTATTTATTAGTATTATTGATGGCTCGCCATCACGCCATCAACACTGATTTCTTTTAATATAATAAAAGGGTCGGATTTCTTTTTGTTTGATCGAGATTCGTAACAAACCATTTTTTCCCCTTCGAAACGGATATCACTTTATCAGAAACTGATTTAGCAACGTATTTATCGGCTGCACCGGTTTCTTTTCGAGGTGTTTTCCAGCTGTGACGAACGCCCCCCATAATCTCAATTAAAATCTGAAAGCAAAAATTGTTCATACGTGATTTTATTAATGAATGAATCATGTAACAGAGCATAGTCAAATGTAACAACGAAAAAAAAAAATAATAATAAATTGGGCTTTGCTAATTTCATTTTAATATGTTCTTCACTATATGTTTATTTTAAAATTTATTCGGGAAATAAAAGACCTTTTCCTTTGATAGTGAACTCATTCGGCGATGAAAGTTTCGAGTTTTTATATCGGGTAGCCATTACCTTTCCAATCTATATCGCCGGTTCACCCAAGTGAATATCGATTAGTGTAAAATAAACTTCCAATCCCCAGGCTCCACAGAAGTATATAATTACAATCAACAAAAGAAAACTTCCATCCAATTTCTGATTCATTCTTACTTTCACAAATATTCTGAAGTACAAAAACGTTGCCAACGTTAACAACTAAATGAATAAAAGCAGACGATTCTACCATAAAAATAAATTATTAAATTGAAAATTTAAAAAAAAGAAGTTCAAATGATAAATTTGTAAACTAGACAATAATATTCTGTTCGAATATTAAAATAAAAGCAGACAATAAAATATTAAGTTAAATATATCTTACGTAAGATGTAAATATATCTTAACCAAACATGCTAAAAATGTAATTACAATGTATTATAATGTCAATCTTTTGATCCTGACATCCTGCATCCTCTTTTTGATTGCCAACGCATTTTAGTTGACGCCATTTTTTCAAATCAACAACGTGTTAGTACACATACGTCTTTGAAAATTTTTCATGATAAACAAACTTCTTAAAAAATGAAAAACTTATTTGTAGTTCAAAAGTCTATGAAATGATTCTAATATAACATTAATATGTTAAACTGAAGGTTAGGTAATCTATTTTTGTTATTAAAAACCTAGATACTAGACCATTCAGTGTTCTAAAAAGTCGTTGCGCTTGCCTTATGGGGAAATTTAATAGTACAGAGAATATCTTATCTTTTATTTTTCAGTTTTTCTTGGATTCTGTGCATTGCTTTTTCTTAAATGTCTGTGAACTTAAAAAAATTTGTCGAAATTTATTCAATTTTTATTCATGAAAAAATATTCGTAATCAGATATAACGACCGTAAACTAATATTACTCAAAACAGCATCCTTCCGTTGCCACAAAGTTCTCTGAACGACTTTGCATTTGTTGGAAATAGCGCTGGAACATTTTAAGTCTTTGGTCAGAAATCGTATCATTTTCCTCTTGGTACTCTGTTTGGTTTCTGGTTCTTTTCCACTTGCAACAGACGAACTTTATATCAAGTGCAATACATTATTCAAGCTTTTCTGTCATTCCGTGAAAAATGAAAATCGGTCGGTGTTCCTTACACTTCCTCACTCGTCCATCATTGACAGCAGAAAAAGGACTCATACTCATCAGGGTTATACATGCGTGCACCAAACCCTGCCTCCCTAATTACATTTACTTACGCAGGAAAAATGACGATCGGATACCGTTTGAATGCATTAATATGTCCCTCGTAAACGCTCAAGTGTAGCTTTTCTCAATCAGATTGTTGGATCAATTGGAGTAAAAATAATACTGATTTGAAAGTATTAGCCACCTAAGGGGCTATTGTTTTAGGTAAATCAATTATGAAGTATGAGAGCACTTTTCAATTTTTAATCGTTTGCTTCAATTTGAATTACATTTAGCTTAAATATATTCAATTTAATGTTTGCTTTAATTTTAATTACATGAAGCTGGTATAACTTTCAATTTAATAATTTATCGTTTTCTTTAATTTTAAAAATCGAAAAATTTACTACAGTCCATTTCTCAGTATATCATAGTTTACTTTAATTCTTATATTTATTCGAGTAATTTAATAATAACTGTAAAATGAAAGCACATCTTGGGTGGCAAAATCTGTTATTTTCAAAACTTTGCATAGAGCTTTCGATTTTTTTTTTTTTTTTAATTTGATTTCGAGGAATACAATCGACTCATTCATACTAATTTGAAAGCGTTTGATTTTATTCTGAGGACTTCAATGGACTCGTTACTTACTCATCAATGCATTTACTATTTTCACAGAGAATTGAGGACGTCTAAAAAATTACTCGTGTTCTTCACCATTTAGAAGAGTGCAATAAAATAAATCTTGGGGGAACTTTATGAGCATGTAAAATCGAACAAATATAGTTCACGTGGTTGTTATACAAAGATAAATGTTTAAAATGAAAACTCTTAACGTGAACACGGGCTAACACGAAATAATACTGAAGTTTCTTCAAAATACTAGGTTATTTTATGCACACCCCCCCCCCTTTTAACTTGAAACAAATAACTCTTATCACAAAAATATTTCGCATTCATTTTTTTGTGTGTGTGTGTGGGGGGGGTCTTTCTTTCGTTGAATTGTAAGTTTCTTGACAAAAGAAGACAGTTAATAAATCTCAAATTCCACATATGTAGAGAAGTTTTCTCTCTCTCTCTCATAAATAGACAACTAAAGATGTGTTTATTCTTTTTGATGACTGAATAAACATATCTACAGTCTTCTATTGAATGTGTTATCCATTCGAGTTCAATTAGCTTTTCTTTTTCTTTCATTAATGGCTTTTACTATGGAAAAGTATGAATACATAAGGTAGCGAAATTGCGTAACATTTGCTAAGAGGCCCCTTTTTTAAAAATGCTCGCCCCATTTTTCAATTGAATCGCTGAATATTCGAGAATATAATTCGAGCAAACGTTTAGCAAAAAGTGTTCGTTTTATATGAGGTTGCCGCGGTAATGTTATTCCCGTCTCACAAAGTAGTGTTGCCCTTTTATTCAAAGAAGTAAAAAATTCTTAAGAAACATTGTGAACAAAATTCAGGCCGTATCGGACAGTTTAGAATGCATCCGTTGCTTGTTTCTCTCTCTCCCCTGTTTTACGGTTTTTCAATTATTCATCTTTGTTTGCATCATCCTCTTTGGGTTCATTTTGATCAAAGGAGTCATTCAACGTGTCCTGATCGATGCTGTAATAATCTCCTATTAAGTTCTCGTTCACAAATAAAAGATGTAAAAATTCGAAAATTATTCGATGCATAGAAATTTTATTGAACATACAGAGAATGCAGAATTAGAATTGAACAGAGAATACAGAATTGCTTTTAGAATGAAAAATCAAGGTGGCTTAAATAAGCTCAACATATGCGGAGATTTTCGATTTCTATATAAAATTTCAAAAGATAGATATTTCGACTGAGTGAAAATTTCTGGTTTTTCTATTCAAAGGAATTCATAAAACTGTCTCCATGCTTTAAAAATCCACTTATTAAAAAAATTTTCATAACTATTTAATCGTTTTAATGACCCTGCATTTCTCTTGTACATTTTCAAAACACGTGTTTTGGAAATGCAGTTTGTGTTTTTCGATCTCAGCAATCACTGACACGTTTCAAACTGAGTTACTTTTATCTGAGGCACGTGCAAACAGAATCTTTATTTTTGTCGTTGTTCTTGTTTCGTTCTTAAAATACGAGAGTATTACTTTCTGAATTTACTTAGAAAGAAACGGACAGACCAATCTTTTTGAAATCTACATTATGTTGATTATATGCATCACTCGGGAAAATTGTACTTACCCGAAGGCTTAACAAACCCGATCTGCGGAGACGGGGGGAGGGAGGGAGAAGAAGAGAACGACCGGCACCGGCTTATGAAACAGCGAAACCGAAATCAACAAAATTTAGGCCAATTATTCTGTTCAAAAAAGATAAGTTACATCAAAAATCCCAATTAATTTGTAAACATGTTACAACAAATCACAGCGATCTTAACCGTGAAAGTTAAAGGAGAGTTTCATACCAAATTCTTTCCATACCACATAACCATAGGTAAGTAAAATTGACAATAATACATTTGACATGTATTTTTAATACATTCGGTAAAAGCTTTGCAGAACACATAATTTGCTAATCACGAAGGAATAGCTGTCCAAAGTGAAAATCAAGATCAGAATGTTGTTTCAGAAATATAGATAAAGGAAAGGAAAGTTGGTTGACTGTTCAAAATATATGTATTGTTTGACTGATTCGCCCAAGAAGATCGAGTTCATCCTACAAGGGTTTGGAGTAACCGAATCAGCCTCGTGGGAGGACCACTCCTCCAGACTTTATTCAGAATCAAAAACGGAGCTTATAATAATAAGTCTATGTTTTTTGCAATGAAGTTTATCACTAAAAATTGAAAGACTTAGCATCTAAATAATTATAAGAAGAAGGTAAAACAAAGCAAATAATCATTTATCGTGTAAAATGGGTTTTCAACAGAAAGCTCTTTCTCAGGAACACCGGGACGTGGTACAAAATAAACGTTAAATAAGCAAAAAGCTCAAGCTTTTGAATGAATATAACTACAGACAATGAGAACATATTTACAAATGGACTAAGAAAGGAAAAAACTTATTCACAAAATAACGTATGAAATTTGTCTGAATAATTTTATGAGTGCGTTGCCGTGAAAATCTGATCGCTTACGACAGTTGTGGTGTTCAGTTTTACAAAAAAAAAAAAAAAAAGGCGCAATTTTTTATTGTTCCCCCAACCAGGTAAAACGAAAATTCTAGTTTCTATTTTTTTTTTTTCTTCCCCTTCCTTTTTCCTTTTTCTACTTTTTTTTCTAACGATCTCAGACGCCAGTCGTTAACAATTTCTTTAACGGCAAAACAAGTAAGAGAGAGAAAAAAAAAAAACGCTTCCCTAAGAAGCAGCAGCGGCGAATGATACCTTTTTTTCGCAAGACAAAGTGATCGCCTCCATCGACGACACTTCGCCTGAGCTTCTCCGTAATAATTTAAGTGAAAGAAAACGACATCTCACGGCGGAAAGAAAAAGTAAATGACTAACGGCCCGACCGAACAAAAACCATAAATGATTTATTCCAGTTACTTATCTTCTATTTACTCAGTCGCATAATGACGGCCGCCGTCACGTGGCCGCATTTGTTCATCTCCGATTGGCTCTCTTCATTCCCCCCCTCCACCGCCCGCAGTTATCTCGGAGTCCTCATCACCATCGCGTGATAATGGGGCGAGAGGGATTAGTAATTGTTGTTAAGACCTTATTACTCCTCATTATCATAACTGCAGTTTCACACGCGATAAAAGTGACAACATTGTTGCCGAGTTTGATGAATTTCGTGTCGGCCAACAGGTGGGACGAAACAAATTGGAGGAACGTTTCCGATTGAATAGTTTAAGCGGAGACATTTGAATACGTCTGATGAATTATTGAAACAGTGGGCTCTTTAACAGACTGGTCTCGAATTTCTGCCCCTCCGCATTTGCATTTTTATTTCGAATGTAAATGATGGTTCTCTGTTACTCGAGTCTTTTTCTCTTATTGATCCGTCTTTCGGGCGGAGGCTTTTTCACGAAATATTAATAATTCTATTGTTGTTCTTCAAATTACCATATTCGCATTTCGCGAGAGCTGCTGTTTTAAAAAATTAGTCTAATAGCGTCAACAGGTTATAGATGGGATCCATGGTTACTGAAAAACGCGAGTTAAATCTACCACGATTATATTATTAATATAAATTGAACCTAATATCGATATGAATGTTCTGCGAAACGATTATTTGTGTTAAGATACAAAGTAACCAGTTAGTTCTAGAAAATAAGCTTATAACGATGTAACCTATATTTTAATATGTAAGTCAATTGCTTTTTACAAAAAAAATTTAAAAAAAAAAAGAAAGAAAGAACACTTGAAATGTTGAAGGAATATTGAGTTTATTATTTCACTCGCAAAGTAGCCCGTCAAAAAAATCCGTCTTGAACAGAGATCACCTTTTCGTGCGTAAAATCATTCAAAACAGAAATAAGTCTATTTGCAAGGCAAGCAGGAGAATGCATTTTTATTATTACTCTTTGTTAGGAAAACAGAAAGTGCCTGAAAGTGTTTCTGCTCAGATTAGACATCATTGGTGGAGTTGGGAGGTCACGAGAAGATTTAATTCGATCTCTAGTCCCACCACTGCCGATAGTGACGCAGCACTAGAGGAGCTGCAGCTTGGACTTGTTCCCCTGAAGTCAGATCCCACTGTGACATGAGTTGATTTTTAAGAATATTTGTCCGCTGAAAAATTTCAATGAAGGAAGAAATTTGCTGGGGAAATATCCTTTATAATTGGGCCCACCTGTATTTGGGAACAAAGTTTTTCTTGCTGGAAGATCAACACGAGTGAATGTATATGCTCTCTGACAGACATTGACTTGTAGCTGCTATGAGAATCGCAACAAGCAATCCCATTCCTGTTTTAAAAAAAATTGTAAAAAATTATAATTGGGTGCAGTTATCTCATTAAAAATTCTAAAATTTAATGTGCTTGCAGCTATAGATGACACGCAATTAGCACAAAAAATGCTATGAAAACCATCATTATTTATATTTATGGATTTTTATGATACATACCTTTCCTGAAATACAAAGTTAAATAATTTAATGCCTTCATTTAAAAAGATGCTGCCGCCTCGACTCCCTCAAAATGGAGAGCCAAAACACACACACACACATATATATAATATATAATAAAGTTAAAGTTATGTCTTTATTTTAAATATTTTAATTAGCACTTATTTAATTATGTTTATAAAACAGTCGAAGTCAATTTCATTTTTAAATAATTATTTTATTGTAGCGTAGAGAGGGACAGACCAGGAGTTTAAAATTCCGTTGTTGCCGTTTGATACAGATTATGAAAGCAAGAGTGCAAAAGCAAGAGAGAGCTTTTGCTGTGTTTTTAGTTATATAGCAGTGAAATTTTACTATAAACATCATAGAACATGTGGGATGGAGGGATTTCGAGGGAATTTAAGTCCAGATCTAAAGTCTAGTAGGGATTATCCCTATATGTCTGAAGCCTGGGGAACAGCATTGTTAACGAATTTTTAAGAACTCGTGATTGCATAAATTAAAGTTTAAAAGGAATGGTTTCAGGAAATAAGAATGAACGCTTTATTTTTAAATGAGAGAATGGAAAAAATTAGGAAATTAAACTGTTATTGGAAACTAATATGAATTAATGTTAAATCATTACATGTATATATATATATATATATATATATATAATTTCATTTTTAAAAAATAAGAATTATGACACCACAATGTCTAAGATTGATATCGCAAACGATTGTTAACTGAGAGAGCCATAGTAAAACGACGTGTAAAATATATTTGTGTATTACTAAACCATGTGTTGAATAAGTAGGGAGGAGGGTATAGAGAAGAGAAAATCATTCAAAAAGGGGAGGAAAAAAACATCGAATAAAACAGGTACACAGCGGCTGGAGAAAGGTAGTCATTTATTGAAAGCAACGTTGTCTTTGGAGAAGTGTTTTCTAGAATTTTTAAATTCCTTATCCTTAAACGTTATATTTTATTTTTATATATTTATAAAAGCATTTTTAATAGTTCTCGTACACTTTTTCTGTAACTAATCGCTTGGGCTACTTTATTACTTAATTGAAGTTGAGAACTTCATCTGAAGATCATTAAAGATAGAGGAAGTCACGAGATTGGTCAGCATACAATACAGATGCAAGAAGGTGGAAGTAATTTTCTTAATGTCCTGATCCAGTCACCAGAGATTTGTAGGACTTGGATCCAGTATTGACAACTCTTATATTTGCTGTTACTAAGATAAAGAGAATTCTCAATTATAATCTTTAGTTACGGATGCGTGATCACGGTAGCCTAGTGGTCATGGTCTTTGTTGCTTCCATCGAGTTTGAGCCGTGATGCCACTAAAAACCCACCGTGCAGCGGAGCTGATGTACATTAAATCTGATCAAGGTTTCAAGTCCCCCCCCCATGTTGTGGGGAATTGTTAAGTGCGAGGTGCCAGTTCAGGTGTCGTCCTCGTCTTTCGACAGAGGTTTAAAATTTCGAGGTCCTTCGCCAATGAGAGCTCATTTTAAATAGTTCTCTTTTAAAAAAATATCCAGGGGTAAAAAGTTTCATAACGAAAAAAATTAGCAAACATTTTAACCCGTATATTTCATTTGAATAACTTGTTTGACAAAATCTCTCGTTAAAAAATAATAAGGCACACAAGAAAAAATTGGTGGTTTTTTTTTTGTGTCCTCAGATTATCGTTTTTAATTCGCCTTCTATTATATGTCTAATAATACAGTCACTTACTTATACAATCAGATAAAAAGAGAGACAGACGCTAACTAAGTCCAGTTTAGTGATATTTTGTAAATCATGTACAAGTAGAATTACTCTCTTTCTTAGTCTATTCTATTTCCATGCGTTTGTAGTCGAGTCTAACGTTAATATCAAAGATCAAGCTCATTAGTGTACTCGAGTCCGAATGAGGGAATTTGTGACGAGTAGGAAGTTAGGGAAGGAGGGGGGGGGGTCTCTTTACTTACCCTGAGAAATCCTGGATCCAATCTATGTAGATTCACACACATGAACTGCAACTACGCTCTATTAATCACTATTAACTTCTTTACCAAATCATTGCTTCTCTAATATTCAATTCTCCGTCTCCTTTTTAAGTATTTCTTTAAATTCGTTCACTGCCCTTTTAATCCTAATCCAATTTGTGTCATCATGTTTCATTTGGTTGGAAATTAAATTTTAAAAATCAGAAAATAAAGCCAGATGCTAGTTGACGGAAGGTGCGCGAATAATAAACATTACAGCTTTGTGACCAGAGAATATTTTTTAACAAACGCCTGAAACTGACTTATTTTCAACATTATGGGGATAGCAAAAATGTTGTGGGAAGTTATGATGTCTGTCTTTCATTACCCAGCTCTTGCGCCATATCTCAGCCTAATATATTAGCCAAAAAGCTACTAAATTCTATCTGAAGAATTCATTATTTGTTATCAAAGCGGAATATATGTAATATCGCTCTCACTAGAGTCCCAATCTAACTCACAATCCTAATTTAGGATATAAATAAGAAGTCTAATCAGATCCTTCATTCTTAATTCTACTTTTCTCTCCGACAGTAACTATGTAGTTTAATATTTTGAAAGGAGCTCTCATCAGCTCTCAAAACTAACAGAAAATTTTTATTCTGAATAACAATTCTCTGACAGTAAATCTCTTTATCCTCTATCTCCCTTCATTTTCTATTAATTGCATAACATTTATGTATCATTATATGCAAATTAATTCACTTCACTTCCACCTGCCTCTAATTTATACCCAATCACGTTCATTTTTGATGGGAATAAATTGTAATTTTAAGCAACTCAACTCGATAAAAGTGTCCGAGGTCAGTGAAGAGAAAATCGCGGAAAGCCCAACCTCACAAAGTGACTCTTCAAAAATTGTTTATATCACCGGAGGATGATTAATAACGCTTTATTTTTTAACGCATTTTTAAAAAAATTTAAATTACAAAATAACGCACTATCAAAAAGCACAATCCACTCATCCGTACTAAATTAATCGAAATATTTCATTGACCCCCATCTATCTACTTTGTTTTCGATTTTAGATAATCCCCCCCCCCCCCTTTTTTCTTTCTCTCTTTCTCAAATCGAAGCTTCGAATGTTTCAAACAACCACTGAATTTAAACATCGTAAAGACACGAGCATCCCTTTCTCTTCCCTACCCCCACATCACAATACACGCTTGATTTCACAGAAAAAGAGCCCTTGAAGTGTTCGTTTTAAAAAACACTAATCGCTCATGGTTTCGCCGAAACCCATCCCCTCCGAAAAATGCGGCGGTGTAAAAAGGAAAACATTAGCAACAGCTAATTCATCGCCACTCAGCACCTAAGCTACCGTGCGGCTGCAACGGATAGTTGAGCACAGGACCACCGGGTCCACTCTCGACGTGGTGGTCCTCACCTAATAGAACGTTTAGGTATCATTTGTTTATGCTCAATTCTCTTGCCGTCAGTCATTTAGAAAGAGAGGGGAAATCCATAATTTGTTCCCATTACCGGCTATCCCGGCATGCTGTTCGGCACCTGCTCTGTCACGCCAGACGAACAATGGCCGTGTTCCCGCTCTTTTTTTTCTTCCACTTCTTAAGCGAACGGAATTAAAGACACTATCGCTTTAAGTTTGACAGTGAAGAAAATTGACCGAGGGAATTTCCACGCGAGGACGTACGTTAAATAGAGGTCGGAAACAACGAATTGATTTAGAATGTACTTTTGTTCGCGGAGAAGAAATTCATTCTTCGCGAGGAAGGAAACACAGATATCTTTCAGGTGTTTTGAATGGAGCTTATTTTCTATTTATTTTTATTTGTTTCTGAAAGTATTCTCGTACAAAGCTAGATTTTACTTTATTTGTTTCTGAAAGTATTCT
>BMAW01024627.1:47836-78150 GCA_019974015.1 Nephila pilipes
TGTTAGAATCTAAGCTTTCGATACAGCTTATCTATTTTCCTATTCTTTTGTTACGTCTAATATTTTATTAAATTCCGTCATTATATCCGAGCTTTCAAAGATAATCTAAGATAAATGTTTCTTTTCTCGCTTGAAATTTATATTTCATCACCTTTACTAGCTAAGTTTTTTGTAGTTTCAATAAAATGATACTTTGACGTTATAAAATTTTGCACGCGATTTAAAGAATTACTGTTATTCTTGTAATATTTCTCTTCCATTTTGTTTTGACATGAAAGGCTGAATATCTTATTGGGTTCATTTTTAAATTTATTTATCCATCTACGTAAGGATTTATCTGTAGTTTATGAACAAATTGGTGATCATTCATAAGTTCATATCATAATGCTGTGGGGCACTCCCGATCTTTTTAAAGTAGTCAAAAATCACATTCAATTTTATAAGGCTCAAGACGCTGAACATAAATATAATTTTTTTTTCAGCCAAGATCAAATGTGTTTTGTATTTTTGTAGTGGCAATTGGGTACAGGTTTCAAATCCTAATTTATTTGAAAACGAATGGCATTTCTCAAAGGTTTAATGTACCTGCGTAAAATTTCTCTGATTTGAAATATATTTTATTCTCTTTAAACGTATTCGACGCTTGCCTTAAAATGCCGCTCAAAATAGTCAAATAAAATCTCACGATTCATACTTATATCTGTACAGGCTGTGTTATCACGAGAGTGAACCGAAAGTGATTGGATGAATTATTTTACAATCCATTCGGGGGTTGAGAAAGCCATAGTGGCGATTCTCTAAATCAAGTTTTGTCACAGAAGTTTGTCGCATTCTGAGTTAAGGAATCGCAAATAAAGAATTAAAGGGGGGGGGGACTTTTAAAGTATAGTGTATCCTTTTTATGTACTTTATGCATCCTCTTCCTTCCTTTCCACTTCTTCACACATACAATAACAGAAAGTCGACGAAGCCGAGAATGGGTGATTTAACGCCCAGATGTCTTTGACACTTGCGAGCAACACATCCTCAGATTCCTTTCTTAGCAGGGACGTTTTCCTCGCGTCTTTCCAAAGACATCCCTCTGTCGTGCCACTGACCCAAAGAAAAAGAAGAGCGAAAAAATACACGTTTTTTGTTATGTGTGTGGCCTTTTTTTTGTCTCAAAAGAACAAGAAGGGTTGCTGAGTCCCTTTAACTTTTGCCGTCGGTGGCCATTGTGTCGCATCTGCAAAAATGCCCCACAAAGGAAAGATGCGCACCGCCACAAAAACCGCCACCATATATACCTTTCACCAGTCCTGTTCCAAAGAGAGACGGTTTCCCTTTCAGTTGTCCCCGAGAATGTAAACTATCGTCTGCGACACCCCGCTGCGGCCACCCCTCTCTCCCAGACCTCAACCGAAGAGCTGTGGTGAAGTGTGATGATGAATATCTGGTGCGTGTGCGCTCCGTACACTGATATTCAGTGCGCGTACGTGCACGCCCACATTCCGATTGCGGTCTCTTTCACTTCCCCACCTTTGAAAAAATATCCTTTTCGTGCCCTTTCGTCCCCCTTCCCCTCCCCATCTCCGAAGAATCTTGCACCCAAACGTGATCCTATTGGCGCCACGGTAAATGAATAAAGCCCTGACTAGGATTCCGAAGTCGACGGGAAGGTTGGACTTGGAACGTTTTCGAACCGTTCAGAACGCAGCGCGGTGTTTTTTTCTTAAAGCTTTTATGAATTCGTTGACTTTTTTTTTTTTTTTTTTTTTTTTGCTCAATGCGTGTTTTTTTACCGAATTCGTACCTATTGTTTTGTTCTTTTGTTAAGAAAACTGAGACGTTAACATGTTTCACATTTTGCTTTTTTCCGGCTGCCTGTTAAAAGGTGTTCCGCAGACTTCGTTGATGTATTATTTATGAGAATTTCATAAATAAAAAACTCGATGATTGAATTTTAAAATTGTTAACAAATACAGAGAGAAACATTTTCGTTACTTAAACACTTTTAAACCGTCCAACCTTTTTTCTAACTATACACAACTCTTCAGTTTTTCGAAAAAAAAAAAAAAAAAAAAAAAAAAAATACAGCTACGTTGAAATATCTTTCACTTTTTTAAAACTTATGATAATGAAAAACTATCGTTTTCAGCACATCTTCATTTCATTTCTCCTTGATCGAAGAAGAAGAAAAAATTGCTTTATTTTTACTGTGCCATATAGAAGGTTTTATTTATTTATTTTTTTTCATACGTTATTTAAATCTCCTCACCGAGGCATTTGAAACACTCGTGAGCGGTGGTTTCCTTATCGAAATTCAAAGTTTAAAAATAAACTACTAAAATTTACAAAATATTTTATATTTTATTCCTTTTGAAATATTTATTCTCAGATAAAATTGTATTACGTGGTTTTCTTGTTTGTAACATACTCTTTTAAAATTTATTACTCCTTCTAATCTTATCTGTCTTTTAAAAAAGAAAAAGAAATATTACCTCATGCATCTAACAGAGCGAAAAAACGTTTCCGTGTCCTGAAAGATAAAAGATTAAAATGAATTTTCCTAATATGTGAGTGTTTTAAGTAAAGGTAGCATTTTATTGAAATGAGAGTGAATGAAAGTTATTTCAAATTATTTGAATATTTTTCCATCTTCAGTTTGTAAACACATTCGATTTTGCAATTCAGGCAATTCTAGTTTAGATAGAAAAGGTTTTTGGTCGTTTAAGCCATTTCATACATAAGAAAAATCTTTTGAAGATTGTAAAAGGAATTTTTTAAAGCAATTTTCTAAAGTCTCAAGCTAGAATTTGAAAGGGATTCATTAAAAAAATTACTTAGAATAAATTTTTGATATTGAAAAATTTAAACAAGTTATGAAATTCTTATCAACAACACAGTCTTTTGAAATAATTATCAATAATTCAGTGACTCTCTTTCCCAAATCCTGATTAATATTTGTTTTTTCAACTTTATTTAACTATACTTATTTCATAAAAATGTGATGTAAAAAAAAACGATTTGTTGAAAATAGTTACGATTGCGATTGTTGATGATTTTTATTAGGATTTTCTTGGATGAGCTTTAGCTTTGAAATTATAAATGTAAAAGTATTGTGAGTGTAATCATTGCGAAGAAATTAATTAGTTTTAGTTTATTTCATATATTTCACACACAACGGAGCTTTACATACTTGGAAATTCGTAAGTCATAGGAACCGGAAAACAAATATATCAAAACTGAAAATTTGGGAAGCAATTTTCTTACTTCAATTTTTTTTAAGAAAAATCTATCTTTAAAAAATACAAATAAGGATAAGATACTCAAATATATATATATATATATATATATATATATATATATATATATATATATATATAATGAAAAGTAACTGTTACTTATATTTTATCCCAAAAAATTAGTTTTCTGAATGAGTTTCAAAAATGATCTATCGAATTTCGGTGTTTTAAAACTTTTTTTTTAAGTAATCGAATTTTTCCAGATATTCTTTTTTTAACGTTTCAGCAATTTAATTGGGAATATTCAGTTTCTTTAAGATCTACGAGCCATTTTTTCCTCTCTTCACAAATTTTTTTTAACATTACATGGATGAGAAAAAAAGAGAAGTTTATGGGAGGGGGAAAAAACAAAAAAGAAAATTTTCGTTAAACTTCAATCACAAATTATGAAGGAAAGAGAAATGGTTGCTTAGGGTGGATATAGAAAATTTCAGTTAATTCTGATCTCAATTCATAAAAAAGAGAGAGAAGATGTTCATACGAAGAGATAAAAAAATTTGATTTCCAATTAAAAGAAAAGAGATAGATAAGGCTTAGAGAGCAAAAAAAAAAGGGGGTTGGGATTTTGAACTGAAAACTCATGAAAAAAAAAAAAAATGTTTAACATAATTAATATTTTGAACTTGTTTCTTCCATTGAGATATTTATTAAATTCTTATCATTTTTAAGATCTTGTTTTTATACCCGTTGGCCCATATAAGCGACAGTAAAAGCGCGATAAAAATATATTACTCTTCAACTTCCACAAGAGTCCCATCACTTTCGAATTCACCTGTATCTACCATCTTGATTGATTGATTTATGAGAGTACGGAGCAACAAAAGCTATTATTCTATATTTACTTACAAACTGGGATTTACTAACCTTCATCGGCAACAATATTTTACATTCCTCACGAACAATTGTGGAGCATTAAAAAAAGAGATAGTGGCGTTGAACACGTGTTAAAAACATTTTCTAAGGAAAACTGTTATTTTCGGGAGGTTTTTTTCAGTATCAGTTCTTTAGAGAAAGAAGAGGGAGAAAGCGGCCAATATCACAAAAGTATCTCACAAAAACGCAAAGGGATGTTTTTCTATATGTGGAAGAGCGCTCAATAGAAACGGGTGCTTCGTGTTCGTAAGAGAGCAGGGTTATCTCGTGATATATCGCATGCGAATACCTGTTTCCTATCGGAATGGAATCTCTTGTTTGCATCAACGAGTTACGAGGGGTGTTTGTCAGGAGATCGTCGTGTTTACTTCTCGAAAGAGTGAAGAAGAGTGGCTGCTCATAAGGATTTGCATTCATCTCAATTTTTTTGATACCTTGAATTTGACTCTGAATATAGTTTTTGATTTCAAGTGATGATTTGCATTGATTGTAATTTTTTTGATTCCTCTAAATTTTTTTCTGAATATAGTCTTAGATTTTATTGCAGATGATGAATTATCAGTAATTCTTAACAGCCTATTTTAAGTGTAATAGTTCCCCTCTCCCTCATTTCCTCCTGAACATATGCCCTAAGACAATGCCACGACGTTTTCTCTTATTAATTTCCCTTTGTAATTGGGAATATGATAATTCATATTAACACTGACATAAATATTATAATTTTGGGAAATAAATTTTGGTGCACCCTTGTGACATGGCTATTCGTGATTTCCTCTTCACTAACCTCGGGGACGTTTTGGTAATTTGAATTGCGCACAATTACGACCCTTTGCCAACCAAAAATGAAACGTGATTAGGTTAAATTAGATGAAGATAAGAAACGTAGTGAAATGAATTAGAGACAGTGATATATGAGCGAAATAGAAATGAAAGAAAAGATGAGGGAGATAGAAGATAATGACAATATATGAGCAGATTGAAGTGAATCATCGTTATTAATTATTTGGATTGAAGGGATTCCTAGTTAGAAAATATTAAGAGACGAACTGGAGATAAACAAGAAGTGTGTGGTGAGTGATATCATAAGCTAAGATTTCATTTTTTTAAAAATATAAACTAAGTGGATTGGTTGGTTGGTTTTATTAACGTTGTATTAGAAGCATTACGAGGGCTATTGAAGACGGACCTTGTGAACCTTAGTCAAGTGACGAGGACGACACCTGAGCTGGCACCTCCCTCTTCTAACTTCCACACCACGCCAATGGGAG
Source organism: Nephila pilipes (assembly GCA_019974015.1). Classification (NCBI taxonomy): domain Eukaryota; kingdom Metazoa; phylum Arthropoda; class Arachnida; order Araneae; family Nephilidae; genus Nephila; species Nephila pilipes. The sequence continues at coordinate 53,262 of BMAW01024627.1, forward strand.
GACTTTGGGTCTCAACGTGCATCAGCCCGGCTGCACGGGGGGCGGGGTGTCTTCGGTGGCATCAAGGCCGTAAACTAGAATTAACTAAGAGGAATTCGAGAAAAAGAGACCTTGCCTATTCTTTGATAGATAAAAAAAAGCTTGTTGTCTTTATCTTACGTCAACCGGAAATTTATTGACTATTTAATTAGATTTTAAGATGGCTGTAGAGTTAAATGATGAAAGAAAAACGTCACGCCTAATCCTAAAATCACGCTATCACAACTCCTTTCTCTTTTGTAAATATGAATGCTTTCTTGTGATTTGTTTCATTTCACAACTTTTTGTACTATTTCTGCCTTTCCTTCGTTCTGACTTGGTCATCTCTAATTTTCCTCTAAATACTTAAAAATTATTTAATGTTAATTGACCACAAGTGGAAATCTTATAGGGATGTATAGTAGGACCTTATTAATCAGAACCAAGTGAGGTTTTAGGTCGACTGGATAAATAAAAACACAGATTGAACAAAATAACACACAAAAGGAGGTACAAAAAGTAAAACGGCGATTCCAAACTGGTAGGTGCCAAAATTGTTTCGTATTAATTATTTGTAACTATTCATTCAAAATTATTCAAACACGATTAAATGAATGTAATATAAAAATAGAAATGAGTGTAAATGTACGTGATAGCTAAACCTTGTTATTATTAAGTTAATTGTAGTTTTCAGTTTCTGTGTAATAATTTTTCATTCTTTATAAATGACTAATATTACATCTATTGAAAAAAATAAAAAATTGGGAGGCACAGAGGGGGGAAAATTCTTTAGCGGTATTTTAATATCTTGCGAAAATAAAATGATACTTAATACGTCAGATAATGTATCAAAAAAGCGCTTTTTAACGAGAAAAATTCTAATTGTAACTTGCATAGTCTATTAAAGTAAAGTCCATTTTAATTGTCATTGTCACTAAACAACTATGTAATAAAAGTATAATTTTATTTCATTTTAAAAATAATAATACGTTCTAATATATAATTAACAATATAAAACATTAAGAGAGGTTCTATTTATTTATATTTCCGAAAAAAAGAAAATAAGAATGAAAAGCTTCCTAAACTGTATTTTCAGCTGTTTAGCTTGTTTAGTATTTCTATCAAAACTCACAAATTTTTAATATATATATATATATATATAATATTATTTTTCTTAAAAGATGTTAAAGTTTTTTTCTGAATAATGTCTAACTAACGATAAAAAAAACTGTTTGTGAAATTTCAGTAATTTACTGATAAAGAGAAACATTGATTATTATGACTTTTTAAACCTCAAATTTACTGTTAACGATACATACTTTCTTGTTTTACTTACTTATTTATTTATTTTCAAATATGCACTTTTAAAATTTATCTTTCCAAAATATTGAATTGTAAATAATATGTATTTTTTTTGTAGACCACATACTGTATTTTCAAATGCCTCGAGGTTTTAACATTATCGAAGAAGAAAAATTATTAATTGAGAATAAACAAGTAATATAAAAAAAATTAAAATCAATTCTTACTTAAGTCAATAAAGAAATTTTTTATTTTAGTTACTTTTTATTAAATAATTACAATTAATATAAATATGTGTATACATATGACAGAATCACAATATGAAGTGGCAAAAGAAATTTTTTTCCCAGCGATCTACACGCTTCGTCACTGACGGTATTTATTCCTAAATTTATATCCTGCTAAATATCTTATAGAAGAGAAAATTTTTCACCCATATGAAACTAAAGTTAATTATTTGAAAATCAAGTAAAACAATTTGTATACATTGCCTTTATTTTTCTTTTTATGATAGTCAGATTGATATTTTGTTCGGATGACGTCACATGATATTAAGAGCAGAGATATTAATAGCTTTTTTCCTTTATGTTTTATATATATGAATCAACCTTTTTTCGGAAAGGGCTTAGGTTTTATTTTTCTTCTTTTTAAGATTATTTTCAAGATCTCGCGGTCAGTGAGATTTATAATGATTTTTCTTTGTGTAGGCGATTTCTTAGTTATTTTGAGCAGCAGGAATCTCGGATTAGGGTACAGCAAATAAGATCTTCCATGTAAGAGAGATTAAAAAGATACAAAGTACCAGAAAAACCTTCTCCGTTCTAGATTGGTAGATAAACCAATAAACCGGGTTTTCTTTAAATACTTTAAGCTTTTATTAAATATTTTTGATCACAGGCAAATGACTTATATGTCGTAAGAATAGCTTGCATCCCCAGAAATTTATTTTCTCTTTCCTTCACTCTGCAATTTAATGAAAATGTTCACTGAGAAGAAAATTCTCATCAATGTCGGAACTCATACCATCACTCAATGTATATTAATACTGAACACGGTTTAGTAACCATGGACCACAACTGCCGCGTATTAATGTCCAGGGTTATTCATACGATTCATCCGATTTTGAAATTCCCTATTTTCATAGACAAACGACCAACCAACACATCGGTCGCAGTGGAACATGTAGCCTGAAGTAACATAGCTGGCTACTGTGCTGTTGCACAATTCGTTACACACTTTGCAACATGTTTGGCGGGAGTTTACATATCGAATGGACATTATGCGTGTAACTAAAGGAAGTTATATCGAACACTTGCAAAAAAGACTACCATATTTTCCCTTTGCATTCACGTATCAATCTGTACGTATATTTATGAGAATATAGAATTTTGGCATTGGATTATTTATTTTGAATAACCTTGTATATGAAGCAGTAAAGGAAATGCGTAATCTTATAAGATCTCAAAGATTCCTCTATTACTCACTCGTTCAGTGCGAAAATGAATTATTAATTACGAAAGTAATTTCTGCGGTTTGTATGGGTCCTTGCAAATAAGATATCTCCTTATAAGGAAACAACGTTGCATTTTCCCTACACACTGGATATTGTTTCTGACAGTTATCTGCTATTTCGCGGGTACCCGAAGAATCCAATTCCGCTCGCAGGTACTCGGCCACCTCCTGCGTTAAGGATTATAGATGGTTTGAATTACCCAACGACACATATTTAACGAGACATTTAAACCGTCGACGTGGGGTTTTTCTTACAGAAGTTCAGCAGGAGGGAAACTACCCGTTTGGAACTGAAATACCACATCCAATGACGCTGTACTTTTCTCTGGAATATACGATCGCTTGTTTCAGGAATTCTTTTTCAGCCTTCAATTTTCTGAAACGTTTGGAATAAGCATGAAAGGAGTGTTGTTTTGCAGTGGAAAAATATGTGTTTGTTCCCTCCCTTCCCCTCCTCTCCCCGCTCTTCAATGCGGTGTTTGAAGAATTTAGTTAAGATTGGTTGGGAAACATTATAATTACATGCCGTTGACGTCATGCACGCGGTAGCTTCCTCTCCCTTGCTTTTTTTGTAGTTGAAAATCTCGCATTTTTTCCAAAAAATTAACAAGAAATTTAGATTGAGTTTGCTAATTTTATAATTTTAACATGTGCTAAAGTTTTTTTTTTCTTTCAAGTTGGCGAAAAAGTAGAATTATTCAAAAATGATATTAATTGCGTAAAATAAGCGTATTTCTGATATCCAGACTCCAAAACAACAGTTAATGTCATGAAAAGAAAATCCCATCTTCATATTCCTATTGAATTTTCATTTTCACGAGCAAATATATTTTAAGTACAAAAACGTTGTCAATGTTAACAACAAAAACATGCGATTCTGTAATACAAAACATTTATTCAATGAAATATTAAAATAAGAGCAAACCACAAATCATTAAAGCAGACAATGATATTCTGTTCGGAAATTAAAATAAAATATCTTAAAAGCAAACTTTATATAATTACTATAACCATAATGCATTATAATGTCTATCTTTCGAACACATTATCCTGTATCCCTTATTTTATGCCCACGCCTTTTTTTTTGGCGCCACTTTCTCAAGACAAGATGTTAGCACATGTTAAAAGATTTTTTTTTTTAAAATATATAAATGAATGCTTGATGCCTTAAAAAGTAAGAAAATAGTTTTTAACTGACTAGACTGAAATTTTTAATACAGTTTAACCCCATTAATAAGTGATTGTCGGGTTACTAAGCCTGGGGTAAATAAGCCTCTAGTTGTAATATTAATATAAATGGAGCAAGAAATCAAACCGATGTTTGTCAAGTTTGGGGTTGTCTGTTGTCCTAGCTCTTTCCTGACTATTCTATTATTATTATCAATGTTGACTACAAAAGAAGTTCATCCTCTCTTTCTTATCCATCTAAGTAGTGTATTCACAGATAGGCTAAATCCTGTGGGAATTTCTGTTTGTCTTACCCTTTCCGAATTCGTTCCACAATACTGAATTTTTCCTGGATCCTATAAGCCTTTTGTTGACGTTTATACTCCCTCGACATTATTTTTATGCATTGAGAAAATCGCTTTTATGAAGAAAAAAATTTGCAACTCTTACAATTAGACTAATATAAAATGTTTGAATGCACACAGCGAATCTCCCCCACCGAGAGGTTTTTGGGAAAAAAAAAAAACTCTTACAAAAAAAATTCCCAACTGGAATCTTTTACTTTTTAGAAATTGGGATTCATATATGTAAAATAGAAAGAGAAAAAGTATTCATGCCTGTTCTTAACAGGATATTGTGACACCCCCTTCCCCCGAACAAAAGATTAAACCGAATTTCAATTAAAAAAATATATTATAACGCCCCGATATCCGGGAATGATATTACAAACGAGGTAGCCGTAGTAAAACAGACTCGCGGGTTACTAAACCTCACGTTCGCGAGGTTCGACTATACTTGGTAATTTACATATAATTTTATAATCAATATTCCACTTTTTCGAATTCGTCCGAAAGGCATCAACATACTCAATTTTTGCCTCCTTAATTTAATTATAATAATTGAAATAAAAGTTATTTTAACCAGAGAATGAGTGGGGAAAGGACTTTAAATAAAATATACTTACAGAAAATCATCTTTATGTCCAACAAATCGAGCATGAATTATGCTTATAGAAGATTAAGACGTCCACATTACGAACAATTGTTCCTTGACTAATTCAGTTGGTAGAGCCGCAAAGTAAAAGTTCTTCACGATTCCCGAGAGTGAGATATCTTTTATGTCATTTGTCAATGGTTATGAGAGTTGGAAGGAAGGATTTGTTGACCTTGTCCAGAATATTTGCAAAATCCCCCTCCTTTTTTTTATTAGAAGATTTCAGGAAAGAAAATAATTTTTCAAAATGCATAGATATAATTTTTACTTTGGAAATTTGCTGAAATATCGGGCTGACTAATCCGAGTCAAAAGAATCTGATTCAACGGAGCTTTTCTTTACTTTTATTGTGGCCAAGGTTGCTCAGTGGATGACGCATTTGCAGCCTGAGTTATTTTCGCCGAGTCGGGGGTTCGAGTCCTGATGCCATTAAAGACCCACTGTGTAGTGGAGCTGATGCACGTTAAATCTGTCGAGGTTCTAAATCATCCCAGAGGCGTGATGTGGAAGTTTGGAAAGAGAGGGGACAGCTCAAGTGTCGTCTTCGTCACTTGTCAGAGGATCAAACTTACAATATATATATTATTCAAAGAAATTTAAAAAAAAAATTAACAAATGCATTGGAGGTTGAAAATTTTTTTTAAAAAAATAACATTAATAATAATAATACGTATCAAAAAGGAATTGGTGCAACTTTATGAAATTTTATACTCGAGGGGATAATAAGGCAAAACAAGTTTTAAAACATTAAAATTATAATATATATATATATATATATATATATATACGTGTGTGTATTAAAACTTAAGAAAAATAGTATGGTATACTTTTCCTCAAAAGAAAGAATGTAAACATCCGCCTTTTACTGTGTAAAAGGTGATTTAATGTGTCAACTAGTATATGAGATAATGATTTTAAGTTCTGGAACTCTCTGCTATCCTTTAAATTGCCGTGATAAAAATAAATGTACATAAGTAAAATTTTCTCTTCTAAATGTCCAGATACTGTATCATAGCTTTATCAGTCACAGAAAAAGAAACCGAAACATTCTCAAAAGAAAAAAAAAAAAAGCCCACCCCTTAAAGAGCGTACCACATAATTTTGTTCCAAAATACTTTAAGAGTAAACAATTCGGACAAGAATGCCGCCGTTCCATAGAGTACACTTGCGTAACTTAAGTGGGAAACGAGTCGACGGAGGCACCCATAGCTCCGCGATTTCCCACACTCCTATTATCCCATCCATCTCGATGTGGGTTACCTGCTCAGATACCTGTCCGCGCTGACCCCGCAGCTGACCTCCCCCTCTGCGCAGGACAGCCGACAAGTTACGACAGCCTCGGTCCCTCGCGGCCCCAGGGGATCTCCCACGCAGACGATCTTCTTCCCCCCTCGGCTTCCTACAACTATATACCAGCAATAAAAGTCTTCTCTAAAGGATTTTCAGGTACGACCAATAGATTAACTGCCTGGGGGTCTCACCAGAACCACAGTTGCTCGTCTGATAGATAGGTGCCTTTTGTGAGGTTGCAGAAAAAGGAAAATTGGTGTCTTTTTAGTTGTGAATACGCGAGTGTTGAAAGTGTTGTAAAAATCTACCTTAAAGGGTACAAAGAGATCAGCCTGCACTTTGTAACCACAATCGCTCGTGGAAGAAATTGGTGCTTTTTTGCAGTTTCGCTTGTGGCGGGTTGCTTTACGGTGTCTTTTCTCGCGGTGGTATCGTAAAGTTTTAATTATTATACTAAGAAACAACCAAGATACTTACATAAAATTTATTTTGAATAATATTCGATTTTTATGTACATAATGCAGTGCATTATAGTTATTAATGTAAGACGGTTAGATTTAAAAAAACCAAAGATTGAAGCAACCTACAGTATTGTTAAGTTTGAGTTGGTATCCTAGGATGATATCTTATAAAGTTTTAATTGTTACTAAAAAGTACAGAGAAAAAACTTAATTTTTTTTTATTATTCTTAATACTCTTTTTTACATAATCACCATCCAGAGTTATACATTTCTCCCAGCGTTTCTTGATCTTTCGAAGGCTGCCATTGTAGAAATCAATGGACTGAACTCTAAATCTTCATATTGCCACATGGCGGAAATAACAATCAGTAATATTCTATTCATTAATAAACATTTTTAATGTTATTCAACAAATTTTGTCTTTCAATTTCTCAATATTTTTTACAATTACCTGCATGGGTTTGGTTGTACGAGCATTATTTAGAGTTTTACAATTTTTCTTCCATCCCGCACTGCAAAAGCTACATCTAAAAAGTTAAAAAAAAACCAGCTACATCTAATTTTTGTAGAATTTTTCTTAAAAATGTAACAATTTATCTAATACCTTATTTCATGCACAGAATTTTCTAGTATATTATGCAAAACAACCAGAATTTTTTTAAAAATTTTATATAGATTATGAAAATATCCTTGGCATCTTAAACTCATGATAATTATTAAAAATTAAAAATTGAAAAAAAGCACTTTTAAAGCATGGTTCCACAGTGATAGAGTAATCCTTTTAAAGATTATTTTATCACTATGGATGAAAAGTGAGATGAAAAAAAGAGCTCCGAAACGATTAACTTAATAGTGAGCAAGGAAAAGAGCAGGCAACACCTAACGTATGAGAATGAACAGAATGGGGGGGGGAGAGAGAACTGAGAACACTGAATAGTTGAAAAGGAATAAAAGAGCTGCCTGCTGGTAGAGTTCCTTGCTCTTTGCACCGATGGATTAATTCTGAACAGCTATAAACATGTTTCTGGGAGAGGACTGAACTAGTAGTCCTCGCACTTTTAGATGAACTGGTTCAAAAGAACAGTTTGTTCCTTTGATCCTTATACCTACTACATATATGTATATATTACATATGTGCGTGTTATAATCTGTTACAGGAGTCCATTTGTAATCGTTTGAGGGTTAAAACAGTTTAAGAACGTAGTTTTTGAAAGCTGAGAAAAATGACTTTCAAATTTAATCAATTTATTGCTTTGTGATGAACTGCAGTCGGATTAGAAAGTAAGTTAAAAACTTCTTTACTGCTTAAAAATAGACAATTCTTGACTCATAGATAAAATTCTCAAAACAGAAACATATAATATAAATATATTGGAGGGTTTTTATTTGGATTTTATCGTGGTAGTACTGTTTCAAAAGTAATAAAAATTTAGATATTTTTGGATTTATTTGCGTATCTCCTTCCAGTCATTCAAATGCGCACAGAAGAACGCAAACTAAAGCTTTAGAGCCCTTTCTCTAAATAGTTATATAATAACTAATGGACAATGTATTCGTTGTCATTTATTATATTACAGGTATATGATTGGAGATTAACATAAAAGAAATTATTGTAGTCTGAAGGATAACGTGTTATAAAAAGAATATGTTGTAAATAATATAATATGTGACATGAACATTTCTCATTTATAAACGTGATTTCCTCAGTTCTGTCTCCATCTTCATTGACAAAATATTAACTCAGGGATAAAATTAAAATTTTGTCTGTAAAATAACTGAATATAAAATTTTAAGTACATTCGGTAATATTTCTGCATTCTATTAAAAAAAAAATTTCGCTGTCTAAAAATGAATGATAAAAACTTACCTTACATTTTTGTTAACTCAAAATAATAATAATTATTATGATTAAAAGAATCATAGTCATTTAACGTTATTTGGAACTTAAATTTCTTAAATCTTTAAGCATGAAAAATACCTAGCTTGGATTTAAACAATTATTTATTTTCCAAATGATTGTTGGAAATCTGCTTCTAAATCCGACGTTTATAAACAATCAATCAATGCATTTAACCAGAAAATACTCAGACATTCTTAAAACAGGTAATAAAAAAAATTTAATTTTTTAATTAGAGACTTTTTATAAGTTAATAAAGTATTTGAAAAATTTTAGAAGGCTTCAATGTGAGCTCACTCAGAGAAAAAATTAAATATTTTAAAGAAAAAAATGCTTGATACGGATAGAATTTTTGCTACAGATAATATAAAAAAAAATTGTGAAAATTTAATATTAAGAAAACTCAATCACGTTTCCTGTCATTATTTTATAGTCTATTCAATATTAGACATGCCTGAAGTGTTTTTAATACAAATATTTTTTTTATCAAAATACATATAAATATATGTACGACAGAAAGTCATTACGATCTATACTTATTCAATTTGTTATTATGCCCTGATATTATTTCCTTTATTTTTTTAACATTAATTTAAGATAATTAAAATGGAAATAATTTTAATCCATGAGCGACACATTTTTTGAATAAAAGTGCTATCCAAAAAAGCAAACAAACAAACAATCCATTATTTTCGAACTTGTTACAAAGAGGCTACCTGATTCTCTTGAATTTTTTTAAGAGGCTTATTTGGCGAGAAGAGTGAGTGACCTGTAAGGGGAGGGGAGGACTCCTAGATAAATAAATGACTTTCTGGAAATTGGACATCGACTCCTTCTTTAGAAAAGGGTGCAAACTTTCCCACGCTTAAGTTATGTACTTGCATCTACAGGAATTGCCCCCGTATTTTCCCCCCCCCCCCCGGGTCGTATTTCGAATACAAGAATTATGTGGTTGTCGAACATGCGTGAGAAAAAACCTGGATTTTGGCAACGTATCGTCTTTGATTGTACACTTGCAAATAAATTCTGATTATGATTCTAAGATTATAGAAAAAGTGAATTCAATGGAGTTCATTTGATAGACATTTTAAGCTATTTCTTTAAAAAAAATATTTTTTTCAATTTATAATCTGAGAATGTTTTTTTATACTGTCGAGGAATTTTTTCTTTTTTTAGTTATTTCAAAGAAATTGTGCGTATACGGAGGTTATTTATTACTTTATAATTATTAATATTATTTAATTAAGTGTATAACAATAACGTTAATATCAATGTATTATTATTTTATAACTATATTAACAATATATTATTATTTTATAACAATATTAACTCTATCACAATTATTAATTTATAACAATAATAGTACTAGTAATCAGAATTATTTTCTTATTATATCAATAATAGTTATTTGCATTATTTTATAATAATATTTATAATAATTAGTATTATTTTATAATAATGTTGATAACAACAATACTGATACTTTTTTGTATTTGTTAATATTATCTATTATTAGTATGTATTTAGTTATTTTACCATTCGAAAAATTATTCCAAAGCATTGAGACCCATTGCAATGAATAAACAAAAGCTTAAATTAATGAGTGAGAAGAATTGTTCTTAATGATTTGAAGATATGTGCGAATTATTTAGGACAGTTTTTTTTTTTCCATGTATCCTTTTGTAGCCATTTAACCATTACTATTGAAACCATTGGACATCGACTCCATTACTTTTGAAATTTTAGTCAGGAGAGAGAATTGCAGTTTCTGTGCAGTTAAAATTTTTACTAAAATAATACTGAATCCGGATTAATGATCGTAGCGAAATATGTGTGAGACGTAATCCGACTAAAAATATTTGTACGAACTTCAGCTTCTTGACGCTGAAATTTTTCTATTTGGATAAACTGTTGAGACAAAGAAGGCTTAATAAGTCACATTTTACTTAATACAGTTGAAAACAAATTGGAAAGTGGAGAATACGATCTCTTAGAACAATGTATATTCTGTAGGGGAGGAAACTCATAACTGATATTTTATTTAAATCCAGAGTAAAAAGGAGAAAAAGGTTACTAAAATAACAGTACACGTTGCAAAATCTTGTGACAAATTTAGCAGGGTTTTACTTTTTAGAAAAAATCCTATTTTACTTTTTAAGTTTTAAAGAAACAAGTTGTAATCTTCAAGATAAATTTCTTAAAATCCGAAACTTAAAAATTATAGGTTTGTAAGATTTAAGGAGAATTTTTGTTTAAATATACATAAAAAAAATTATTTTTTTCTAAAATTGCCCGATTTTCCAATATTCGAGTCTTAAAAACTTAAGTGCATTTAGAATTGAATTCTAAACGAAAAAAACAACAACAATAGTACGAAATCAGTGTTACTTTTCTTGTATTGTAAAGTAAAAGTTTAATATCCCTGAGAAAGAATTTCTTTTATTTATTTATATATTTAAATTCTATTTCTCTTCTAAAAAATATAATCAGATTCTTATGATTTTACAAATGTATTTTTCAAATTTTAGTAGCAGGATTTTCACCAATACCTTTTACTTACCTTTCATCCGATTCGTCTGGTCTCCATTCTATCAGCTGTAAATCTACACCTTTTCAATTCGTACGCATCTGTCAAAACTATTTGTCAGCAACAATGCGAACGGATGCAGAACAAATTTACATACACAATAAAACCAGCAAAATAATACGCGATGTCACAATGGACTGTTGAATGATACACTGCAAGGACATGAATGAGTAGGAAGGGTAGCGGAATGAAGCGCCCTCCCCCAGCTCAAAATCTTTGGGATTCCATCTGAACTCTTAGCAGCAGTCAACAGACGACAGGATGCCATCCCGTTCTGTCCCAAAGACCTGTATGGGAGGTCTTTGGATCACCTCGGTTTGACCACAAACTTTTCATAACCATCGAATCGAAAGAGCCTTGTTGTGATAGCTGTCCTCTCTTTTCCACTACAATTGGCGCTGACGTACCTTTTATTTGCTTATTTTCACAAGTTCTTTGCCTGTCAACGAGTCTACTTTTTTTTAATTGGTATTTTTCGCCACAGCAGATGGCCTGATTGCGAAATGACAATGCCTAGCTGTTGGACAGGGTTGGCTGAGTAGACGGACGGCCACTCAGTGGCAGCAAAAACAAAAGACTTCGCTGCTGCTTACCATTGATAAAGCTTTTTTTGTAACAATGCAGAGATGTAACTTTCACATACAAATAAATATAGGCAAATTTTTTTTTTTGAATCAAGCTTTTATTTAAAGCTGGACGAAGAGGTATAAAAGTATTATACATAATAGAAACTAGAGGCGCTGAACTAAAATACCTAGGTAATAATGCATAAATTAAGAACCATAGCAATTTAAATATGAGATCAAAAGAACTATTAACACCTCGAGTTTTTATAATGTATTATTTTATATTAAAAGAATTATTTTTATACCTTTTAGTATTGAGCTATTCGTGATTTTCTCTTCATTAACCTTGGTGACTTTTTTTTTGCGTTTTGAATTGCAAATAATTACAATTTCTTCCCAAACAAAATGAAACGGGATATATGCAAAATGGATGAAAATAAGAAGTGTAGTGAATAAAATTAGAGATAGTGATATATAAGTGAAATAGAATTGAAAGGGAAGAAAAGAGAGGTAATGACAAGCTGATGCATAATTGTAGATTAGACTGTATCATCGTAATTAATCGTTCGGATTGAAGCGACTCCCAGTTAAAGCGATAAAATTTGAATCTGCTACCGTCTAAAAGTGATTGAATCAGAACGAATGATTTGGGAAGACTTTATTATTTGATCATAATATAGGATTGAGTGAAATGAATTCGAGAGAGAGAGAGCGCCTTTAGTATTGTTTGATAGATAGAAAAGTATGTCGTCCTTCTCTTGCGCCTTTTCAATTGGAGTTTCGAGCTTATTGACTATTTCATTCGACTTTAAGATGACCGTAGAGTTAAATAATGAAAGAAATACGTCACAAACTTATATTAAATTTAGGTATATAAATTCCGTTATTTAGTTTTTTATTGTTAAGATTATTTGCCACGATTGGTTTTTTTACTATATCTTGCCTGATTTTGACCTAAAATCCATATTATAGAACTAAAAAAAAAAGGACAAAAAATGCAACTTGGAACTGAAAGTTTTGGTGTTTATAGTTTGATGTGACATTTTGTAAAGGCAAACAAAGGCATTCTACTTTCAAAAGACTGTACATTAACTGTTAGAAAGAGATTTCTTTATCTCTCAAACGATGATTCAATTTTTTTGAAAAAATATTGTTATAAATATGTGATTTAGAGAAATTCGTCAGATCGGAAAGCTACCCCACAATGAATTTATTATTCAAATAAGTGAATGTTTATTTTATATATTGTTCAAACATAAGTTGCGTTTTTTTTTCCATTTTATTGGGCAATTTATTTATATTATAACTTATTTATTTTTATTTTATAATTTATTTTAAAAATTATGCATTATTTTATAATTTATTTATCTTACAGATTATGTATTATTTTACTATTCATTTTCCGGATTATGTATTATTTTACAATTTATGCATTACTTTACAATGTGTTTATTTTACAAATTATGTATTATTTTACAATTTGTGTGTTTTATAAATTGTTTATTATTTTTTAACTTATTCGTATTTCATACTTTATTCATTTTTAAATCATATTTTTACTTAGGCGGAAAATAATTTTCTTTAGTGACCATTTTGATCCATGTATTCCACGCTCAGTGCTCGTCAACCCAAAATATTTAAGGTTACGAATAGACACAGAAAATATTCAATTACATATTTCATTCAGTATACCATAACTTAACAAACTTTATCTTTCGTGGAAATGTAGCAACATTTTAAAGTGCTCGCTATTAAATGGATATTAATATTTTTCGAGACATCTTTATTACATGGAGTTAGCAGAACTCTGTTATCAACTCGCCTTGACATTTCGCTACTATGATAAACCTCTCGAGGAAGTTATAAAATTTTGCACAAATTCCCACCATAAAAAAATAGAAAACTATCTGTTGCGGCCATCGGTGGGAATCCAAAAAAAAGGGCATAAAATTCATTAGTTTCCTTGGCCTTTCACTGCCACCGAGAAACAATTAATGAAGCCAAACTATTAGTGGGCAGCTGGAATGTGGGCAAGAGCCGGCCCACATCTCCAGAGACCGCCTTTTCCCCGACCATAAAACAAAAATGAGACTTGGCGTTATTATAATCTGGCGAGATAAGATCGAGGAGAGAAAATAATTTTGAGCTTGTCAGATATCCCTGCGAGATAAGGCGCGTTTCGGCTACAAAGAGTTTGGGTGATTGCATTCTCCGCCAAATCTACTTTGCGATCGACTCTGGATTACGTGATGCAAGCGTAGGTCGGAGCGTGAATTCTATCCCTCGTTAGCATTAATCATACGGGGACTTCCCATAGGCAGAACGCCGCTCAGTTCCATTAGGAATCTTTTCCGTAGTTTAACAGATTAAATCGAGGGGCGTGAGTAAAGCAAACATAAAGGTAGGGTTCCCAGCTTAATTTACTACAATATTATTACAATGCAGGAGTTCTAATATCACATTATGTACATAGCACAGTCAAACTCGAATAATCCGAAGTTGGATGGACCAGAGAAAAATTGGAAATGTCCAAAAATATTTGTGCATGTTTTCATAAGGAGAAGAGGAAAATAATAATAATAATAATAATAATAATAATAATAAACGGTCTCTCCACGATCAGAGATTTAACTCTAAATCTTTATTTCGCAAAATATGTTCATATTACAATGTGATTTATATCTTATGATTAAATTCAGAGAGCTTGTGTACCTAAACAAGTTAGAACGGCTTAAAACAAATTATATATTTTGACTTTTCTCTCTGAACACAGTCTTGGGGCGATTGCAAATGATTCCAATCTATGGACTGATCAAAAAATTGAATCTTTTATATAATACTGACTTTCAAGGAATTGTCGAAGCTCATGTATAAGAATCACAGCTTTTTGTTAGCTAGGTATTAGATTTTACCGTTATAATCTAAGAAGAATAGGAAAATAAATTTGAATTACCCACAATATTTTCCCCCATCATTTTAATACCGAATTCTAGGGAAAGGACAAAAAATAAAATTGAATCACACAAAATTTTGAATTATAAAAGTTGAAATTACAGAAGTTCGACTGTACTTACGTAATACTTACGTACAATAAATGGTACATCTTAATGGATAGGTTACAATGTTATCAACGGCAGTTTTCGTGTAGAAATCATTGAAACTGATTTTATTTAATGGTACAGAGTCTGATCCAAATTCAGAAAATTTTTGTACTCCATCATTTCTATATCATCATGGCTTCATTATTATATAGATAATTGCATAATGTTACCATTTTGATTGAATCATTCCAATTTCTCATGATGAAATATGTCATGTGCTACACGCTATAGGAACCTTATGCCCTATTATAATTCTCGTTTATTCATGTCTGAATCCATCAAACTCTTCTTATAAACCAAACTGAAGGTTGTATACGCAATAAATATTCAAAGAATTAAGGTAAAACAAGTAAGAATAGGATTTTTATTTATAAATGCTTAATTTTGAAAAAAAAGTAGTAGAGTTTCTAAGTTGTCAGAGCTGCATGAATAGGTTGCAGTTGCATAAATGAGGAATTCGATAGAATAATGCGAGAGTTTAGAAAGCTTTCATTTTGATATTCAAACATAGTTTATTATGACTATAAGCTATCAAGGGGGAGGTAGTACAGGTTCATCTCCTGCAACAAAATTCTTAAATTAATCTTAAATATATTAAAGCGTTTATTTATATTTTATTCTTTTTCTATATACCTCATAGCGACACGGAGTATTTATCAAAATTATGAAACATTCAATATTCCTACATTTTTTAAGGATACAGCATACTAAAGGAAGTTTGTGTCTCCTAAATCTTCTATCTGGTATCCGTCTGGGGTCCTTTATATATATGAAAAAGCATTCTCGGCTTGGGTCTTAGAAGATTGCCTTAAGACATGGCTTGAGTTTTCTTCTTCAAATTCATGCGGGACAATAGACTTTGGAGATACATTTGATATAATAAGAGCAGGCACCGTTAATACGCACGACGATATTCAATACGATGGGTTTGAAACCTTTAACTATTCAACCACTTAAAATCTGCGATTTCTCCACACACATCAGAGCTCTATACGTTAAAAGTTGCATAAAAGGATGCAGAGAATCTTTCGAATGCAGTTAAGTAATGTTACAAATCAAAAATTTATTTGCAAATAACTTTGTTTAACAAGTGATTCAAAGGAATGTAATTTTCAAAAAGTCGTATAATTCTATGTACACTGAATAACATTTAACAGAAAAACGCTTAACATTATAATGGGTTCACGCGAAATAATATCATGGTTCCAACAAAATACTGTGTAATTAATTTCAAACTTTTCTCCTTTAACGTAAAGCAAAAATCGCTTAAAATGTAAAGATAACGCTTTTTCGCTAGACCGAACAAAGTAAACAATCGTTGCTTCTGTTGCTACATTTTCGCTTCTCATTGGGTAAGTAAAGTCAATGCCATTGTCAAAATACTTCAGTCTATTGAGTAATTACTTTTCGAAGAATAGGCGTATCCAAATCGGTGAATCTCGCGGGTAATTTTAAAGAAATCTATTCTTTTGCATGTGCACCGGCAGGAAATTTAGGACGAAAACAAACAATTTTTTCGCTTAAAATGATGATGGAAAGCGGATGTCGAAAAATGGGGATCTATAAAAAGTTTGGCATTGCTAACTCTCTATTATCGACGACAGTTAAAAATAGAAATCGAATTACATCAGTATTCGACCCAAAGGCATAACACGAAAATTTAGAAACTGCGTTGTTTGTTTAGTTCAAACCAGCTAGGTCTCAAAATGCTCCCTTATCGGGTTCTTTATTTATAAAACGAGTAAAATGGAAATAAAAAAATGTAAGTGTTTTCTTTTTCCCCCCGCAGACATCATTTAGGATGAAAAAATGCTTCGATCCGCAGAGAAACGTTTTTCTCTGCATTTCCAAAACTATAACACCAGAAAGTATCATTGTGATTAATTATTGTTTCACAAAGAGATCCTTATATCTATCTCTTGTTTAATATTTCCTTTTTTAAAAAAAATGCGTGTTATTGTTTTAATATTAATGAATAGAATGTATTTTTATAGACACTTAACTTCTTATTTATAATTTTGAAAAGGCAATAGGATCCAATGATTAAATTGCAGTTACACTTCTCTTGATTACATCATTGGATATTTTAGTGGAAGTCAATCGATTATAAGAAATGTATAAATTACCTGTATATATTTATATAAAAACATTCTTAAACTATGGATCTCTTAATAAGTGTTAAGCAAAGAACTGCTGTGGTGCAAAAGCATGAAATAAAATCTGAACATCGAAAAAGTATTTACTCATTTATTCATCAAATAACTTGACATTGCACTTATTTCAAGGTCGGGAAATATTTCTTTCCAATTATGGTGACTTTCATTTCTTATTTTGATTTTATAAAATAGTTTTGAAATAGATATGACTTAAAGGAAATTTAATAATATATTTAAAATTCATAAGTTTGGTACTAGGGATTCGATTTCAGTTAGGTCGAGTCTATTTTTGTTATTATTATCAGCATACTTTAAGGCATTAAAGGAGAAGAAAATTCATTTCACTGTTACCTCTTGCAGGCAATTTCTGCAATCTTTCTTTCCTAACGGAGTATTTGAATAAAATTTTCACTCTAAAATCATTGGTTTTTCAAATTCTACCAAAAACCCATAGATTAAACAAATTCTTATTTGCTGCTTAAAATCTTTTCTTTTTAACTATTTATCGAGATGCATATGCTTACATTTTTTGTTAAACACAAACTATCGAAATTTAGCTCTATTGATATTCTCTGAAGTTGCATTTCATGTTGCCACATCGTTAAGAAAAACTTTTTCAAGGAACACACAACAGTAGCTCTCCTTCAGATAATTCCAATCATACAAACTTCGCAGCGAATGTAAATCCTTTTTGCATTGACATCGAATAAACAATTGAAAATCTGGAATTACTTTTGCTCGTACCCCAATGCTGTCATCGCTTTACGCACGTCGGCGACCCACATACGAAACCATTGATTAATTTTCAAAGATAAAAAAGTGTAAATTTATATTTTTTTGTAAATAAACTCTAGTTAACTTGCATAAGTGTTTTTTAATTCACTTTTCGAATTTTTAGTGTAAGGTACAGCGGAATAGAGTTTGAAGACTACTATATAATTTATGCCTTTATCTTTTACTTATTTATTCATTCCAACATCTATCATTACCATCCCCATCTATTCTCAGATTATCATCATCCTCATAGAGATATACAAATAGATGTTCACATTCGTCCTCTACCAGTATATCTTCCAATGACCAGCGCCAAACTCAACCACTAATAGACACACCATCCCTTTCAAGGCCGTGCTCATTTGCATACGCAGTCAGCGAAGTTGTTGCGATTCCTGTAGCGGTGGGGGTCAATGAGAACCACCGCGGCGTCTGCCAGGAGGGAAGGATAAAGTCGAATGCAGTGCTCTGCTGGAGAAAAGAAGAATGTTCCTCAAGAACAGAGCCCATAATCCTCCCCGTCAGTAGCCCATTCGGGCCACAGCATCCCCCAGTGGTGCATTCATTTCACGAGCCATTGCCAATCCAAGGATCCATCCAGATCCCGCACACGGGGAACCTCTCCTCAGGTGGGACGCGGTGAATTGCCATTCAGGAGAGCTGCTGAACCGTAGATAGCTCGATTAGCTGTCCACAATCATTATCCAGTCACTGGGGGCCAAGGTAATGGGTTCTTTTATGGTCAGAAAATTGGCCCTTTATGGCCCTATTGAAAAGTCTTGTTTGTGATATGTGTACAAACGATGTTTGTGCTGCGATCGAACGAATTTCCTTTCCCCCCAACTGTGCTGACCCCACCCAAACTGGAACGATCTTGTCGGCGACATTGTCGCACAGTGACCAGAAGATATCTCAGGAATTCGAATGAATGCCTGGAATGTGAGGTTGATGGACAGTTCAGATTATAAAATTCTTCTGCTGGGCATCCTGGAGATCTGTCGGGTTGAAGCATTTAGGATTCTGAGGAAATTGGATTTGTGTCCTTAAACTACACATTTTGACGACGACAGACTTTAACTCTCTCTCTCTTACTTAACTCGAAACCTAAACTTAACTTAAAGCTTTAAATGTCGATGGCGATTTCTGATCGTACCTTGGTCCCATGCGACCTTCAAGCCCGCATGTTGCAACTGTGATGAAGAATGGCTGTGTATGGAAGATTTATCATACTGGGTTACTAGCCAGGAAAAAAGGCTATTGGAGATGTAGCTCGAAGAAATAAATTGAGAATTGAAGATGAGCTTTGAATCTTGATGTAATTTTCAATGAAGGGAAGGGAAGGTACTAAATGAGCTGCCAGAAAAGGAGAACAAAATTATCCAAAAAACTATTGAAGAAAGTTGAAAAGTTTAATTAACGTGCACCAAATTTAAAGTTTTACTTGAGCTCGGATGATTTATTAGAACATAAAATCAACACATAGTGGTATACTACCTATGCTGCAGGACGGCTACAAATAATATGCATTATGTACCACTGACGGTTCAAGACGGTTACAAATTACATCTGTGGTGCACGCCGTTCTAAAGGTGGTAAAAGAATAAGCAATTTTAATATTTAAGCAGGGTTTGCAATAAAAATAAAAAAAATTTAATCAGTAATAATATAAATGCTTATAATTAAAGAAATTTGGGAAATCTAAAGTAGCGGGGATTTTTTTAAAAAATTTCTTCGAGATTATTTAAAGCTTTTCATTCTAATATTTAAAAATCACTCCAATGATAAATGCTGTATTTATTTTTCAAGACGAAAGTTTTATACAAAAATCATATCTATTTTGGTGACTTGAATGCATTTTCGAAATCAAATCGAAGGTTTTGCGTAGATATCTTACTGCTCCTTTACTAAGAAATGCGAATTAATAAGTTATTTTGTATAGTTCGATTAAGTAGAAAGTGTATGGGTTCGCTAATCTGCAGGAAATTGTGCGGCGCGAGTATACAGAATTTTGAAATAAATACTTCTATTGTATATCCTTCAATAGCACAGTAGACGAAAAAATACAAATATAATCGATTGACTTCATATTTCCAAAATACATATTACTAAATTCGAAAACAACATGAAATGAAAGATACATTTAAAAAAAAATCATTATTTTTCAAAAAATCATTATTTTGAAAGATGCAGTAGGTCAAGATTGCAACACAGAAGTTGGACGTTAACATTTTTCATTTACAGCAGATCAGGTGCGAGATTTATAATAATCAAAAGCCTAATGCTTTCAGGTTTCTTTTTCGTACGAAAAGGTATTCAGTTTAATCTGATTAATCATCGTCCTCATTTAACTCACTTGTATTGATTTTGAGACACAAAATATGCTACGAAGATATGTTTTAAAATATTAATACCTCTCAAAATTTCATAAAATTTAATTAATTTTCATTTTAAAAAGTTCAAAGTGCCTTAAAGTTCCTATTTTTGACTGCAGGAGGTATTGCTAAGGTAAGGTAAATTTACCATTGAGAGTTGTCGCATGTACTAAGGTGCCAAAACAAATCTGATTTTGTGGGAGGGGGGTGATTTATGTTGGTTATGATTTGATAGTCATTTGATGCCAAATTAAAATTTGATTGGTGGAGCATCGAGTTGTCATATAGATGGGACATGGATTCATCATTGTAGACCGGAAACCAAACAACAGTTAGAAACTAGGCCTGGCCGGACTGGGTAACGCATGGGGCGCACCTGATGTCAATCTGTGGCCCACGGAGCTCTGGATCATTTGAACAAAAATTTTAACTTTTTAACTTTTATTGTGCATAAAAAGTAGCACAAAACATCGTTCGTAACATATCCCATTACTATGGAAATATATACGTACATTCACTCAACTATAGCACAATTTGTTTTTCTTCCATATTCGTGTACAGAAATAATAACGAAGTTCAGGTTCTTCTAAATAGCCCTCGGGGAGTATTGCGAGAGTGGGCGATACACAATGTATACCAACCACAAAACCTACTGAAGAGCGCAGGTGTACATTACTAGACCCGGGGAAGGAATGTGATACGTGGAACGTGAGAAATAGTAGCTCTCAGTGTGGCTACAGCAAGCCTAATATATTTGACCCAAAAACATAAGTTTCCAGACAGAATAACTGGTCGGTGTATTTTAACCGCTAATAATTTATCACCAGCATTGTATTGTAACTACGTGACAGTTTTTTAAAGTATATTTCAAACAAATGCATTTATTTCAATAAAATATAAGCTCCCTTAATTTATTGCAGAATGTTCATTTTGTAATGGGGCTCGGGAGGCTTAGTTGCTTTCGATGACTCGGGAGGTGAAAGTTGTAGTAGTTTTTAACATTATAAAGTCTGGCAGGCCTGGTTATAACGACGGGTTGCTGCCCGTGAATCTTTTCTGAAGGAGGTGAAGATAGTCGAAAATGTTATAGCGTTGATATTTTGAGATACAAGGGCATCACATTTAGAAAATGGAAAAACTATTAATAAAGAATATTACAGTTAGTTACCCATTTCGAGTTCTTAACACGGATATATTTTGAATCACCTTGTCATAATAGACGAAAGGGAAGGGGGGGGGGGATATTTCTTTCTCCCAAAATTATATTATAATTTAATCAAATTTTGTTTGAGTTTAGAGAAATGTGGAGTAATAAGGGTTATTATCTCCAAACAATCACCTTAAGGGTTTTTTTTATTCATTGATTATTTATTGACGTCGCATTCAGAAGCAACACGAGGGCTTTTGGCGACGGACCTCATCATTTTGAACTTCGGTCAAGTGACGAGGACAATACATGAGCTGGCACCTCCATATTCAAACTTCTGCGTCAACGCGTGGACTTGGATCCTAGACAGATTTAACGTGCATCAGCCCACTATAGGGCGGTTCTTATTGGCATCCGGACTCGTATTCATCACTCGACGGAAAGAACGCCGGCCACGAATTCGTGACCATAACCACTAGGCTACAATGATCGCACCTTTAGTGATCAAATTTGCGAATCCCTATAGCTGTTCACAGACAGGAACATCTTCGGACGATAAAAGAGGATGCAAAGAGCACGATCCCTTTTACAAAGGCGTTTGCTTATTGTTATTACTAACAGCAGGACTGATTTTGAGATTTAGTTTTATTTACAACGCATACGAGAATCACTCAACGGATTATTTAACGAGGATTTCGTCTCATTTTTGGCCATAATCAAGCAGCAAAGTCATTACATGATTTGGTCCTTTTATCGCCAATAGAATGCTTTGTGAGTCTATGACTCAGCACCAGTTATTGCTAGAAACAATTATAAAATATATGTCATGACATTGTTTCTTTGTTGGTTTGGGCCTTACATTTTTTAATGTAAGAGCATTGGAATTACGAAGGTAAATTAAAAACGCCTGTGTAGTCACACGCTCGCATTTTACTGCATTCTATGTCCCCAGGGGCGTTCCTTTTTTAGGTAAGTAGGAGCATTATAATTCCGAGATACCCAATATTTTTTCCCCCATAGTGTTCGCTATCTTTGGTAAACACGGGTGACGCCCCCTCGGGAGGTACTAGCGATCTTTCTCTGTTTTCGATCCTCCTTGTCAACTGATTTCACTTTCTTCCATTTTTTTACATCTCGTTTGATGCAGTACAGCCACATAAGGCTTTTACGCCGTTAAACCTCCCAATCATTCATTTACTCCTACATTCTATAAATTCTATTTATTTTATTCAGAGATAATTAATACTGCGTTAACTTTTATCTTCTTATCATAAAAAAAAAAGAAAAAAAGCTTAATCCGAATGTTTCTAAAAAACTTAAGCACTTTAACAGCGTTGTGTACCAACACCGGTGACGCATGACGTAGTGTAGTCGTCTTGCTCCGTCGGTGGTGCACCACTGAATGTTGATTTTGTATGCTATGAAATCAACCCAGATTAAGTTAAAAATTAAGTAAGCGAATTTAAGTTGAGTATGTTGTCGCCAAAGCGCGTAAGAAAGTAATTATCAACATTAAATAAAGAGTTTGTGGGGTTTTCAATTAAGTCTAATCAACTATGGGAATGTTTGAAAACATACCTGATTTTTTTTTTATTTTTGATTGATTCATTCGTTGGCTGATCTTATGGGTTTAGTTTTAGTTTAGTTTTTATTAACGTCGCACAGAAGCAGCACGAGGGTTATTGGCGACGAACCTCGTCATTTTGAATCTCGGTCCAGTGACGGACTCCTGAGCTGGCATCCCCTTCTCCTACGTGGCTACCACACCACGCCATCGGGAAGACTTTGGACCCCGACAGATTTAACGTGCAACAGCTGATCTATGCTATATAGAGCAACAAAGTCTATCTTCTGTTGAATATAAATACATCGGATTTTTAATTTAGTAATCAATCCTTTTGCAATCAATCAACAAACGTAAGAAAATTGTCTTTCATCTTTTGACCGGTGTAAGATGGCTTCTTGCAGGTGATAGTGTCTCTTGTATCCTTCACAATCATGGATTTTTGTACTTATTGAAAAGAGTTTGCGCTTGCCAATTTTTCAGTAAGGTTTAACTGATTTCGAGAATATGCCTGCTTATTTTGTTGGTCAACTTTTTTTGGGTTCAATGCTAATAGACTGCGTTTCGTGAATTTAACTCTGCGATCAATCCATTTACAAACGACCTCAACTAATTTTTAAGAAAAATTTCTTTAATATTTTACCAATGTCAACTGTCTTCTTGCAACTGATAGTGTCCTTCAGAAGCGTGGATTTTTGAACTTATTAAAAAGAATTTTCAGATTTTTCAGTTAGGTTGAATCGACTACGGGGATGCTTGACAATACCCCTGCTTATTTTACTTATAAGATTGGATGCCAATGCATAGCGTTTTATTCATTTATCATTGTGATTAATTTTTTCACAATCCATCTCCAAACAAATTCTTTCTGGTGCGAACAGTCGTCTTAAAGTGGATAGTGTCTCTGGTATCCTTCGCTAGCGTGAATTTCCGTCTCGTCTTGTAGTTAGTGTACAGTCCCCCGACAACTAAACCGATGAGTTCGGAAAGTAGTTGATGAAATGTTAATACTATTACGGATAGTTCTCAACAGAGTTTCAGTTGTTTGTTTTTTCGATCTTCGCCGCAGGTGGCGGCCAAACAGAGAAACTATTGTACGGGAAGAAATGCGCCACCGCTGAGAAATTGCGCAGCCATCCTCCTCATTAGGCCGAAATGCCTCCTAATTTCGCCCTCGCGAGCCTCTCTCTTCTTTTTCGCTCGCACGGTTCCCACTCTCAGCGATAAATTGTTCACGTCGCTTACTGTGTCAGCGTCTCGGCAGGTTTCATAAAAGTTGATTTGCGTGGAATAAATAATATACACCGCTTATAATTACACATCGCGTAAAACTGAGAGCTACATTCGGTTTTATGCGATTTAGGCAGGCCCCACTCTGCACCCCCCTTTTTTATTTCTGGTTTCGTATCTTCGAACGTTGAAAGGATGTAATTACATGCGCCGGGCTCTTAAAAGTTTAGATGTTTCTTTTTCGTTTGCTGCATTCGGCAGACAACTCTTCCCCTCCTTCCCTGTTGAGTACGTGGAAAGGAGAAGTGAAATGGAAAAATGTTTCCACTTTTTCGCTTTAGGCCCTTTTCACGATTTCGCTTCAACCCCTCGCCGTACAAATCTATCCATCGACAACCACGGTTACAGTGTCTCTTACGAACTGTGGACCGAGGTCTGCTTTTGATTACGGAGATAGAACATGCATTGCTCGAATCAAAGCAGACATTCGTTGAATTCTTAGTTTAAAATACTCACTTTATTTCCATAAAAAAAAATAGTACCAATAAGAGTATTCTTCAAAGGGTTCAGACGCCCCGGCTATGCTACTTATAATTCGTTCCATAAATTTCACTAAGTAATCAGTCAATTAAAAAATCATACAGTCAAATCTTCAAACTATATTTATTCTAATCTAAGAATAATCAAAAATCGATGTTGGTATTATGAATGTGAAGTTGAAACTTTCTCTTGAATGTGAAGTTGAAACTTTC